>LQNS02000138.1:8521669-8548762 GCA_001587735.2 Parhyale hawaiensis
GAAAGAAGAACAGATGGAAGAAAGACCAGTATGAGTTACAGGTGAGAAGGAAGCAAAATGGGTACGAAAGGCAGACAAGACGATCGTGATGACGACCCAACGGGTCACGGGTAGTCTAGTAATCCAGTTAAAATCTCCAATTCCATACGTAGCGTTCGCAGCATTAGTCCATTCATCTACTTTTATGGAATGAAAATTCCAGTCTTTAACATAGCAATTTCAATTTCACTACACCAGGCGTCCGTCAGGTTTCTGCGTCCTATTCGACCGAGTCTCATCCCCCAATTCTACAGAGGCTTGACGAACACCCGATACATCATCCAACTATGTTTCGAATTTCTGCCATGGCGGTCGCTGGATGCGCGCATCTCCTTTAATTATTGAACAGAAATCAATACGCGCTACTCCTGCTGTCGATCTCTATCAGTGATCGCTCACTGAACTGACGCGTTTGATGGAATTTCTGTTTATTTCGTGAGAACAGCTCGTGAATGGCCGGTGAATGGCATCCGTCAGTTTGACGAAAACTATTGGCCCTTTCGTTTATGAATTAATGTGCCTCTCGTGAGAATAACACTATGTAAAGTGTATCTGTTACGGCATGAAACAAATGTTTACTTTGACTTGTTAACGCCGTTCTTATCAGCATCATTTTTATAAACCTGGATATGATTAACGTTATTATTACCTCCACCAAGGAGGTTGTGTTTTCGCCCAGTTGCTTATTTGTGTGTCTGTATCTTTGTCTCCAAGATGACTCAAAAAGTTATGGACGGATTTCAACAAAACTTACAGGGATTGTTAGGTACGTTAGGAAAGTACGCTAGGAGGAACAGAGAATTAACTTTCGGTGAAGATCCGTTCTTCCGTTTGCGTGTTTGTCTGTTTCATTTTTCTTAGTACCATTACTCAAAAAGGTATCGACAGATTTTAATGAAATTTGCGTGAGTTGTTGGGTATGTTACGCAGAGTAAATGAACAAATTTTCTTGAGGATCTGGAGCCGGATGCTGAAACGCCTTGTAAAATTACAAGCGCCGCAACTGCATGTAGAGCTGCAGGCACGAATGCTGCCATGTAATTGCTGACGTTTTACATTTTCACCCTGCGAATTTACACCTGAGTCTGTCTATTACTTAGCTATGTGTCGGTTGCAGGTCCAAACCACTTTGATCATAACTCTGCGAAGATCAGTATCAGAAAGCGACAAAATCTGAGTCGCGATATCCGTACTTCTTCAAGGAACTGTACAGTTTACGTTACCGTAACTTACATTTCGTTTGGTTTGTGCATCCAGCCCATGTCTATTCGTTTGTTTGTTTGTTTGTCTGTGTTTATCACCTGCGAAAGAAGTGAGAGAGGTGATAATATGTTCGTTCAAGATTTAAGTATATATGTGGGTTGTCTGAGACGTGAAAAGTAGCAAAAATTTTGAGTTAGCTGGCCATCAAAAATGATGGCGTTGAATCTGTAACTCCTCCCGAAAAGATGCAAAAGAAGTTGAGCGATGTTCATAATGTTTAATAGGGAGGAGTCATGTGCGTTGACTTAGATGTGAACATGATTTTTATTGTGTTCAGTATCTAAATTGGATCACTTTAAGAAAATTTACATTAATAACGTTTTCGTCGCAAATCATTAGTTTTCGAGATATATGACTTTGAAGTTCCCATTGTTTTCCTATGGAAGAAAATAGTCGATGTCATTACAGGCTTGGTAACGATCCAGTAGAAACATAACAGAACCTAACCCAACCTAACCTAACCCAACCCAACCCAATCTAACCTAACCCAACCTAACCGAAAGACTGAAAGTAAACTTTTAAACAATAGCTCCGTCCCAAATGCATGCTTACCAAGCTATAACGCAACTCCCGGAACACGTATCATGCACTGCCGGAACACGTAATATCCCGATGCCACACACTAATAGAAGAAAATGAGCGTTGTTTCCAATTACATGAAATGACACACGCTTGTAAAGAATTTTCAGTTCTAAATCGGGCCACTATAATAATACGTGCGAAAGTTAAGATACAGCATATGCGGAGTGAACTGTCTGACGGTAAACATTTTCACAGCGTTAAGCTTGGCAACCTCAGAGCAGTGTTTACACGAGTTCGAAACACCGTGTTTTCGGAAAAATGCAACTGATTTATTGTTTACACTGTAAAATTCTTTAATTACAAGAAAATAATCGAAGAATCCATATTTGAAAACTGAAGTTTGGGCGGGAACCGCAAATGGGTTTGTTTACATCCAAGCAGCTGATCGCATCATTAGCGGGAGCCGCGTGTAGTGTGTTATGAACTGAAATCATATCTAATATAGTGTTACAGAAAGTGCGCTATATAGCTCGATAAATAGGAATTTGCGACAAAAAGTATATTCCCGTAAATTCTCTTCAATTGACTCGATTACATTACTGAAGACAACCTAGCATACCGACGTTATTTTCACTGTGTAATTTTCTCCCATAGGTAAACAATGGGAACTTCAAAGTCAAATATCTCGAAAACTAAGGATATGCGACGAAAACGTTATTCATGTAAATTGTCTTAAATTGACCCAATTTAGATAGTAAACACAATAAAAATCATGTGTAAGTGAAAGTAAAATAATACTACCGAGGGTGATGGTCTTGCGCCACGAGGTGTTCTAGTTTATTTTTTGTGTGTTAGCAAAATAACTCAAAAAGTTAGGTACAAGTCTTTATGATATTTAAAGGAATAGTTAATAATATTGATATACATAAATGACTAAACATTGGTGATGGTCGGTTGGTCTGTTTGTGTGTTTGTCTGATGTTTGCCATTACGTTTGTTAGCAGCATAACTCAAAAAGTTATGAACGGATCTTCAATAAAATTACATATGCTGTTATTACCGTCAAAAGGAACAAACGATTAGATTTTAATGTTAATTCAAGGGAAATAGTTCTTTCAGAACCAATTTGAATTTTTCATTACCTTTGCCTTGTTTGGAGGAGGCATGAGCTCGCAGAGAGCCCTAGTTTTCCATACTTCTATGTGACTAACAGGAAGTTCCAGCAAGTTCGATCAACATCTCTAATTTCAGAAAAAATTCTTTTAAGCAGTCACTCTCACAAGATATCGTATCTTTATGCTTCAGTTAATTGTGCTCTTCCCATTATGTCGCATTACTTCTTGACATTTAGTAATTGTTGCAAGCACATACCCTGTTTGTGCTACATGGCAAGTATTTACCTGATGGATTTATTCTATATAATATTCAGCCGTAACTGACTGTTGGTGCAACTCGACAAGTCTCTTCGTTCACCATCATAAATGCTAAAGTAGAGCCTACGTATTCGGCTTCGTTTGTGGGAGGAGACAAACTGCTCCATGAGGGAGCAGTTCAATGCAATAATACTGGTTCGTTTGAATGTATATACATCAAATTGTGTGTTTCGGCTGTTGGTTTCGTTACGGTCAACGGTGGCTCGTGTGTAGAGCACTGAACGACAACAGCACTTTCCATATTCACTGGATATTATTGATAAAATTCATTCTATTACAATTTTCGTGTAGCCCTACACTATAACTTTCGGTATTCCTTCAGAATAAGATTGTTGGAAACGTCAGTGTAGTTTACACGGTGCAGTAGGGCTATTTTTTTTTACGATGCCAGCAATTTCAAACTCAACGGCATTCGGACCCTTATCAATAGAGCGTATCAAATATGCACTAATTTTCAGTACTTGCACCAAGAATTCAATGATTTGCGACGGTTCTTTGCTAAGAATGGCTTTCCTTCTTTCGCTGTTGATAAAGAAATCAATAAATTTCTATCAAATATTTATGATCCCTCTGCAGCAGTTCAGTCTTGCAGTTTACAAAAGTTTTATGTCAAACTACCGTTCTTTGGTCACCAGTCCATTAAGTTAAATGAAGACATTCAATCTCTTATCGGTCAATTTTTCCCGCAACTCAAAGTTCATACAATTTTGGTAAACAATTTTACAAATGGGTCTTTTTTTCGTTTCAAAGATAGACTTCCTCCTGCTATGTGCTCTTCTCTGGTGTATCAATTTAGTTGTTCACGTTGTGAATTGCGGTACGTAGGTTCTACCTGTCGTACCCTCATGAAAAGAGTTTCTGAGCACGCTGGACGCAGTTGTAGGACCAGTCTTCCACTCAGTTCCCCTCCGCTCTCTTCAGTTAGGTCTCATGCAGAAAATTGTAGCGTCCCTGTCACAATCAATGATTATAAAATATTGGCAAATACCTCTTTTAGATCAGATCTACGTATTCTCGAGTCTCTGTATATTTTTAAACTCAAACCTGCTCTAAATGATACCCAAAGTGCATTCCCCCTTCTCATTGCCAACTATTAGTTCCCCCCTTCATGTTTTCTTTTTCATCCTGCACTTTTTTTTTAGTTTTCTGTGTTTGTCCATGGCTCTGTATTTTTTTTCTATATTCTTACTATAGTTTTAAATGCTCATGGAATTGCATCCCTTTTTAGGATTAGTTTTTATAAATTTGATTAGCTGGAGTGTACATTTTTCGTTTATTGCCCTACAGAATTTGCGGAAGATGGACTGTTTGTCCGAAACGTTCAATTTTATCAAATGATAATCTCATGTATCTAAATAAAATGACTTTACGATTAGCGATTTTCGCCTTGCTCTTTGTTTATTAACTATTCCTAGAGCTTAATGGCAGCGTAGCCGTCCCTTAGTTCACGAAGAAGCCACAAAAATCCTTGTATGAAACTAAGCTTTATAAGCCATCTCTGTTTACGTTCTTGAACGGTCGTGCTCTACAATGTTTGTTGTTGCCGTCCATTCGCGTGGCGCTTTCGCTCATTTGGACGGAAATCAATTCATGTGCCACGACCAGTTCCGGTAACTTTAGCAATATCGATAGTATCTCAGACTTCCTGATGGTGCAAAGTTAGGACGGAGTTAGCCACCCAGTCGCCTTCAAATGATGAGGTTTACCTTATACGAGCCGCGCGCTGTCACTGACGCAGACCAAGCCATGGCTTCCTGTAGACTTGGGCCAAGTCATGACTTTGAGGAGACACCTAAGGTAGTAGTGGGGGAGCTGGTTCTGCATTGCAGGCAACTGGCCAAATTGTAGCTCTAAAGGAGATACTTGGCAATAATGTGAAGGGCGGCTATATATATTGTAGGAAACTGTTCAAATCATGGCCTTGAAGAAAAAGATACTTAGTAACAGTAGAAGAGCTGATCATCCATCGCAAGTAACGGTTATAAATATGGCTTTGAAGAGATACCTTCATGATTACAGTGAAAGACTGGGCTTCTGTGAGGAAAAGACTTGGGCCGGTATACACGAAACTTCACTAGGTGCATTTAGCTTTCAGATTTCCATTAACTTCAGAAAACGCACTTTGAGTTCCGGGCGGCACTGTCGTCGTTCACGACGATTCTGCGTTCAAGTAAACTTTCCTGTGCACGCCACTACCTAACTTAGCCTAATCTAGCCTAACCTATCCTAGCCTAACCTAACCTATCCTTACCTAATTTAGCCTCCTTACCTAACCTTTTAACCTCCTCTTACCCAACCTAACCTTACCTAACCTAATCTTTTCAACCATACCTAACGTTACCTAACGTTACCTAACCTTACCTAACTTAACCTTACCTAACCTAACCTAACCTAACCTAACTTAATCAGCGATACAGCGAGCAGCGCGGCGCACCAACTTGAACGCCGCTCACACACACACGATCTGCGTACACAAACACGCACACAAATCGTCGCCAACGGCGATAGCGCTTCCGGGCGAATGCACAAGCGCCATTTTCTTTCCTGCCACACGAAATTTTCCGCCATTTTAGACCTATCTTAAAGATGCTTGCTCCAACTATCCTGGATCGCAACGAAGGAAACAGCTACCGAATCAACAGGACGATAAAGAAATACGTAACGAGTTTAGCTGCGGACCATTTTCTGTGATTATAATGTTCTCCAAGTATTTTTGGCAAAAGTTTTACTTTAAAAATCTTTATTAAGTTTTGCATACCCAAGCGCTCTATTCGAAGTGAAATTTTCTTGCGACGTCTGGCAACTTTGCGCGAACTTCGAAGGCGTAATTTCAACAAATTGTTCTCAGGATTTCTTCGAACACTTTAGGCTGCGAATGAAACTGATTCGATTCAGTAATCTTTTCATTTCCTTGAGTAATACAGTGCGACTTACCATTGATTAATTGCTTATAAATATCATAGAGGTGTTCAGATTTTTTATGAACACCCAACACCATGCTATCGAGTAGCGAAACTGGCTTTGGCTGATATTTCTACAACCCTTTTATTCAGCTTACAACTAAAGGGAAAACAACATTGGACACTTTGCACTGCATACGTTAACAATAGACTATTTACGAGTCTTGACCGTCTTTTCAACGAGTTTGCTTATCTAGGAAAAATCGTCCAAATTTTTGCTTCAAACCACAGTCGGTGATTTTGTAAACAAACCCGAAACGCCAAGTTTGTTAGCAAAAAATAAATGTCTATCATGTCTACACGGAATATCGTGGGGAATGGATTTCTTAAGAATTTTAATCTATTTTGACGTCAATGCATAAGTAACCTAGCAGTATTTCACGCATTTTGAACACTGCACAGGCATAAAACTTACGGAACGTGCTAAGCTCTCGAAATCAGTATTGCTAACAATCACGATAACAATATTCAAATTATCCTTATAAAAATCAAGAAATATCTCGAACTTGCATTTCAAATTTCGAATTTTTGCTTGTCTACCGGTGGCAATCACTCCTTGATCACGCATGATCAACCCGCTAGGGAAATCACGGTTCTATCAATTTTCACCAATGATCACGGTTGATTGCTATGAGAATCACGTCAAAAAGTGGTCACAAAAACGCACGGATCGTGCGAAATCAGGCGGAATCATCCGCAGGGTGGCCATAAAAAGACGCTTAAAGAATGGCACGTACGGCAGACACACCAAGAAAAAAAGCAGACCTGAGCTGGTGCCTCAGCGCTTTATTTTCGAGTTCTGTTTTCGTTTGTAACGAGCGCTGTGATTGGTCGATATCATGCCTAGACGATTTTGAGCATTGACACGCAAGAGGACCTAAGCATATAGACGACAAATGCCTTTGAATTGTTTTTTGCATTGGAGATTTAATGGATTAAAGATGGCCTCAGGAAAAGGCCATGTAAGCCGCTTAAAGGAGAAATTTCCATGAGCGTTACGGTCGCTTTGTGCATCCCAGCACTGATCTCACTGATGATTGCAGGGAATTTTTCGTAATCATGGTCTGTTACAAAAACCCTGAGCAGGTTGTGGAAGATCTAACCATTGCTTTACGAAACTGTTCAATTCCAGATGTTATAAAAAAATCAACTATCAGCGACGACGGACAATAGAGTGCCGGGACTTGCGTCGAAGTTACACCTTTTGAGACGCCTCTAATTATCTCACTGGGGCACTGCACCTGCACGCTGCTAAGATAAAGCCAGTTTTCTCCTCCTTCGTCCTTAAATATTAGATACTTAACTGCAGTACCGAATATCTCACTCGCTCACTCATACCTGCTGAAGCCTCTACAAATATTCACTTTCGCTGGTGAGTATTAATGAAATTACGTGCATCCCAAGGATGCATCGAATGGAGTTCTTCAGCAAAGTTAGTAGAAACGTTCTTCTATCTCGAAAATAAAGTGCATTAGTTTTGTCTTGGCGCGACCTTCTTTTAGTTTTATTTTTCGAGTGTAACTTTTTTCTTAGCTGTCAGCTAAACTTTTAATTTTCGTCTTACATTCTCAACATAGGCCTGATCTAATTAAGCTCTTTCTCCCCTTTTCTCCCCTTCGCTTTTGTAAATTTATCTTTAAAAGTTCACCCCGCAGGCCGCATAGAATGGGGGTCGTAGGTTATAGGGTTGGGACGGAAAGGTTCACTTATGTTATGGTGAGCAGCGACTCCAGGGGGATTTTATAGGTTACCTTAGCCATTAGCTATAGGTCTTCGGGACGTCTGTCTTTCGTGCCCACTTTGCTTTTTCCGTTCGTTTTCGTACTATTACTGATGATGCTTTGTTCTGTTCTTCCTCTTCTTTCCTGACGTACTGTTCCCATCCGCTGTGATCCACACTCGTGCATGGGTTCCATGTTTCTATCTGCATACTACATGCCCCTTCCTTTTCCTCTATTGAATCACCATAGTTTTGTTTAACGAGACTCTAACAATAATGTAATACAAATTATATGAAAAGTCCAGTAGTTCTTACCTCACTTGTGAAATATTGTTTTTGTGCTTGCTTGATCTACCTTCTTATCGACGTATGATTTCCGCCAACCCTTTTCACCGTTTTCTTCTTTTCATGTAGTGATCTTCACTCTTTTTATCCTTGTGATGCTACCCTGATTTCCCTCTGCCAGGCCCATCTCTGATGGCGCTCTGTCGCTTATGAAAATTGGACCAGTCAGTTTGGACGACGATCTCCTGTGACTGATATTTCTCCTAGTCGATTTTATCGCTCCTACCCAAAGATGTTTTTTTTTTCAAAAAGTGGAAAGGAAAAGTGCTCGAGTGATCCCTTCTTGGAAACGACTTCATAAGTGGCGCCATCTGGAAAGCACGTAAAAAAGTAAATGGAGGAAGATTCTTGGCCGGTGCACGGGATTTCTTCTGAAGGTGCTTCATTAACTTTGAAATTTAGGAGGTGTTTCTTGTTTGGTGTCAGTGGCACTGCCTCTTCTGCTGAAGTCACGTTCTTTATAGCACTTCACCGACCGTCTCTTGTCGGCCTAAAGTCTGTAGCTGCTCTAATTACATGGCATGTATTAACCTCTTAACATGATTCGCTGCTATCAGTTTCTTGTGTACGCCACCACTGCTCTTAGTTATTACTTTGTGATGAAAATGCGCTGGTTACCGAGCAGTTTTAGGCAGTACACGGACAGTTGAAAAAATCCTACAGAGCTGTGCAGACAGTGAAAATTACATGCTGGACTGGCTCTGGCCTAAGAGTAGTAGCGAAAGTTTACTTCTAAAGGATATCAGATATTTTACACCAATTTACTTGACTCTGCCAGTATCATCATGCAAGTTTTCCACGCCAGGGCACGTCTTCTAACAACACTGATCGAACGTAGCTTGAGTTCCTTGCTTGGCAACGTGCCCGTTCTTGCGATAACGATGGGAGAGTGCAAGATTTTCTTAGCCAATTTACTATGCGATAATTTTGTTACTAGTATAAAAATTTCCACATCAACTTGATATTTTGCTTTCCTTGTAACTAGCATAATATTTTTTTTCTTGAAATGTACCCAGTGCACAAAATTGAACGTCTATTTTTTCCCCCGACAGGGGCTGCTGATGCACGTCTCCCGCAGCACCAAGGGCACCCTGAGCCGCCTCGGCGTCTTCACCGTCAGTAGCTTCCATGCGTACATCTGCGCCCGAAGTCCGTCTTTGCTCAACAACCTCCTGGCCGGACGGGGCGCTACCAAAAGGAGGTGAGGCAGGAACAAACTCAGTTACTTTCCTCCATCACTGAAGGTATTCTGTACTGAACGAAGTAATTCAGCTGTAGTTCAATCTAGAACCCTCGATGTAGATGTTCTCCAATATATGGTCCCATGCCCTCTTCAGTTGACTGTCGAAACAGTTATCAGTATTCTTCATAGTAGTCGACATCACGATATCCAAATACTTCAGCATTTGGTTCCCATGCCCCTAATAGGTTATTATGTTGTTATATTTAAAGTTAGCCTCATATGTATACAGTAAGTTACCTAAACAAGTTACCAACGAAAAGGGAAGCGTTTATGGGTGTGTCTGATCTACATTTTGTGAAGAGATGACATTACTTTTAAGTCAGGGAATTAGCCGATGATTGTGACTGGTTGGGAAAGAAGAAGACGAATAAAATGAAGACTAATCGTGGAAACTTGAAACCAAAAGGAGGTAGCACGTGCACCGAGGCTAATAGGGAAAGTTAATCAAATTAGGATTATGGAAACAAAAAGAGTTCCCCTAACAAAGTCTTAGCAATGCGTCTACGCCTATTGTGGGTTGCTTAAGGTTCCATATCAATGGTATCTGACCAGTTTTTACAATATGTACCCTTTCACTGTATATCAGAATGCCAGTGTGTCTCTTTCAAACATTGTTCGTTAAAATTCTTTCGTTTCTTAAATGTCTGGTGAAAAAGCACCTTCTAAATACTCTGCATGCGGTGAACCACCAGGTGTGGTTTTAATCTCCCCTATAAAAAGACGAATTCACCTTCAATTAAAAACTAGTAATTGCTATATCCTGTCTTCAAATACATGTGTATACTAGAGTAGCAAAACACATTATCGAGAATTGTAAAAACGCATCATGCGTAGCAAAAATATGTTACTGAAAGTAACACGTTATCGTCAGTGGGAAACACATTGTTTACATTGAATAAAATGCATTGCCAGGAGTAGCAAGAATACGATTGTAACTATAAATGTATTGACAGATTGTTCTTTCCCGTTCATTAAGGCTGTCTTTGCTTCAGTTTCAACTAATATCGGAGTGAAGCCACTAATATAACAACCTTCAATTCTTGTCTCAAATAGCAGAGTTTAGGCAAATAATCGATACCTAGAGGGTTAAAGATCGAATAGTGTCGGCTGCTTGACTATAATCTCCGATTAAAACCAGCCGCCAAAACAATGTTTGGTATGTCACATGTCTGTGCTGATATATATGTACGACCTCGGTACTGCATGTCAGGCTGGTACTCAGTCATATCAGCTATTGACTAGCAATAATTTAACCGACCTAACTAGACTATAGCTGGATGCTTCTTGCGGTCACACGCTGTTTGGGCTACTGTCACCCGAAAAGCTTTGGCCTTGGCCCGAAATGAAGTGAAGGAGATTACTTAGTATATGAGTAGTAGTTGATTATGTGTCGCACTATTTGGAGCGGTGTGTGGCACTGGCAAAAGTAAAGACAATCTGACCGCGTTCACCCCGTTAGAATATCCGCAGTTGTCTGTTTAGTCACCAGCGAATAATACCAAAGGTTTCGGACCCTCTGTCCATCATCTGCTAAAAATTCTTCTATAGAGATACAAGGACGGGTCTTATACCAAATCGTCGCTATATACTAACTTTCTCTGATGACGTCATTACTCCAATAAACGGGCCTGTCTTTGATCAGCAGAACATCGCGTTGTTTCTGTAATGCACCGTATGTTCTTTTAGCTGCTCTCGATATTGAGGCCGCCCGTAAATTCCTGTGATAGTTTTATGTCCTGCGCAGACGTCGCTTGTGCAGTTCAGTATTGGATTAGCGTTAGTATAAATGCTCCTTTACGACGCTCCTTGTCAGCCTGATGCTGCAGAAGCTGTCCCGCGAGCTCGCTTTGTGCCTGGAATTCAAGTTCATGTTGCTCTTCCTTCCGGTGCTTTATTTTATAGGCCAAGCAGTGTTCTACAGTCTTCTCCATGTAGTTATGTTCAGTTTTATTTATTTAATAGTAATCCTAGGTTTTGTATAGTTACTTACACAAGTTAAGATTTATTCAGTTCATGGTTCTAATAAAAATCATGGTCGTGGGATAAAACTTGTAATATAATCATTACTCATTAGTGACACAAGCAGTTTCGTTAACAAAACATTGAGGATCAATGTACCAACATCTCAGGAGTGGCCACGAGCAGTTTTACTAACAAAATATTGAGGAGCAACATCTCAGGTGTGGCTACGAGCAGTTTCCACTAACAAAGCGTAGAGCAGCAATCCTTTAGAAGTAAGTGGCCTCCATCGCCTCGTTAGGCTCCGCTACACGATCGACTTTCCGCCGTTTTACTTTAGTATAAAGACCATCCCGATGCCGTCTTGCCCGTGTAAGGGGCGGAAGATTTTAAGCTAACGAAATGAGGCGCAACATTCCGTTAGGAGGTCTTTATTGAGGCCTAAGTGGACTCTGCCTCCTCATTATCCGCCTTTACACTCAGCCGCCGTCTAATGAAGAAAAATGAACGTGCTACGCCAAAAATCGAATAAGCGTCCTTGTTATACGAGTTATGTGGAGTCCCACGCTGGTGTTGCAGAGCTGACACCGCTCCACACGTGTTGGCCACGGAGTTGTCTTAGTTCAGAGCGGGGTATATGAGATGTACTATTCGTTCTAGCTCAGAGCACACACATATTGAGGAGCCACTTGCCCTAAAGAGAGATTTCGGTTCCCGCAGTTGGGCCTGACTGCACAATGCCGCAAACGTATTTTTATATGTTCTTCCATTACTTTTCATGCTTTGTTTGGGCTATTTCACTTGATTCTTTTGCATTCAGTAGTGACTGACAAACCTGTACATACTTTTAAACTTCTATACACAACAAATTCACAAAAATATTAAGGCTTGAAGTATAATTACATAAAGCAATTGTATATGACATCGTTTGATATTTGCAGTAGAGTAAAGTTATTTTGCAATAGTTAGTAAAATAAACAGTCTCATGTTGTAAAACAGAAGCGTCTCAAATTCGTGGTATGCTTGATTTGTAATTAAATGCTAAGTGAACAGCGGGTGAAAATATTTGCTAATAAATTTATTAGATAGCTATACGGGCTAAGCGAGAAAATCAGAACACTCAGCAGAGCTGAAGGGTGAGTTGGAATAGCTTGTAGCCATGAAGTGATGAAGCCTTGACAGAAGTGAAGTGATGAAGCACTGGCCGCCATGAAGTTATTTAGCATTGGAAGCAGTGAAATGATATAGCATTGGTAGCACTAATAAAGCACTGATATAGCATTGGCGACCATGAAGTGATTCGAATGATAAGCACTGGTAGCCATGAAGTGATGTAGCATTGACAGTGGTGAAGTGATATAGCATTGGCAGCCGTGAAATTGTGTAGTATTGACCGCCCTAAACTTATCTAGCATTAGCAACTGTGCAGTGATATAGCATTGGCAGCCGTAAAGTGATCTAACATTGGTAGCTGTGAAGTGATATAGCATTGGCAGCCATGAAGTGATGTAATGCAAGAAATCATGAAGTAATTTAACTCCGATAACCATGAAGTGATATAACAGTCATCCATTAAATCACGTATTGTAGGCGACAATGAAGTTATGTATGTAGGCAAACATGAACATAGTAATCCATTAAATCAGATAATGTAGGCAACCATGATGAGATGCATCAGTAACATATACAACGTAGACAGCCATGACATGCAGTAGCATCAGAACAACCGTGATGTCATTCTACTTAGGCACCCATGGAATGATTCAATTTACGAAACTATGAAGTGATTCAACTTAGGCAACCATTAAGTGATGTAACATAGGCTACTATGAAGTGATGTAACGTAGGCAACCACAAAGTGGCGTAGTATTCCTAGGTAGTAATGTGAAATGACATGGTGCATCTGTATATCGTTCCAGAGATGAAGGGTTGTATCAGCACCAAAATGTTATTTTAATGTTCTTTAACGGCTCTTCTGGTATTTTTATCGCATGGTTAACTAGAGCACTCCGAGAGTGCATAACTCCGCCAAGCGTGGCAACGGTAGCAAAAAATTCAAATTGGCTCTGAAGCCATAATTCTCTTTGTATAAACTCCAAATCCTAATCATTTGTGCCTTTTGATAGTAATAACAGCTTGTGCAATTTTCTTGAAGATCCGTTAATAACTTTTTGAGTTATACTGCTAACTAACGTTATGACAAACATGAGTCAAACATACAAACGAACAAACCGATCTGCACCAAAATTTAATCATCTTTGTCTTTTGACATTACTAACAACCCTATAAATTTCATAAAGATCCATTCATTATTTTTTGAGTTATTGTGCTAGCAAAAAGCATAAAATTAAAAACAGTGACAAACGAACGAACAAACGGAGCGTTACCAAAATTTGGTCGACTCTTTGTTATATCCCTAACAACCCATGTTAATTTCTTAAAAATCCATCCATAATTTTTTGAGTTATGGCATTGAGAAAAATGAGGCAGACAAACACTAACATACCTAATAATCCCTGTAAATTTCGTCCAAATCGGTTCATAACTTTTTGAGTTATTTTGGTGACAGACAGACAAATAGGCAGACAGACAAACACGACGAAAACATAACTTCCATGGCGGAGGTAATTAAGCATTTTTAGTTCATGGCTACTAATGTGAATTCACTCTGTAGTATTACTGTGATTTCAATTAGGTTTTTCAGTATTATGGGGTTTTCTTAATCTTCCTTTAATTACGGTTGTAAGGATGAACGCTACCAAAAGCTCTTGCTTCAAATCCGTCGTTGGAAAATAGTCAACTATATGTGATATTAAAGTACATTAAATGAAGTATCTATGTGCCAATTTTTTCTATAAAATTTTAATATTCTTAGCGATTATAATGAATTTTCAATTATTCTTGGAGTCCGAAGGTATGATATTTGACGGTGAATTTGCATTCCCTGCTCTGCAAGACATTCCTTACGTTACGACGAAGAACTTGATCGTTGTTTGATTTCTATGTGAGTATTAGAACTCATTTTATTAACTCTACGTAAATCGGCCTCCAGGCCCATTTGCGGAAGGCCAGATTTCAGTGGGCAGTCAAGGTACGGTGTGGTCTATCGTTCTATTTGTGCTTGAACCTTATACCCGGCACGCCAGTGCTATACACACTTTCATAACGCTCTCTCTACTAGAGCGTTTTTCTTCGGGAACTATGTTAACCCATTACAACCAACTTCCTAGTAAAACTCTTGCTTCTCGTATATAGGAGCAGCGTCGCTTTGAACATCGTCCATGGTAGACGCTAATACTTTACTGTATTGTAGAAATATCATACGTCCAGTTTCAAATTGATCTACTGCCTTGAGTTTTATCATTGATTCACCAAGCGTACTTGACTTGTAGGGTACATGTAGGGCGGTTCCAAGCAGTAGCGAACGAAGGCTGCCCACAGAAATTCTCCGTGCTCCTAAGCGGTGAAATTTTTGTGTGTGTGTTCAAGCAATCATGATTTGTTTGGCTACTTCTTGTGGGGTGCACACTGCACAGCCCATTGTTTGGGTGCTCTGATTTATTTGTAGAGAATCTCATCCGGACGTTTCTACGGATTTTTTTTTTCCGCACCGAATGAAGTGCGACTATGCCTGTCTTTACGAATGAATCGATAGGTTAAATAGTCATTGACTTGAACAGCAAGACGGCACCACGCATACTGCTTCCTGTCCAAGGTGGGAGCAGTAGGATGAAGACGTCTGACTTTTCCTCACTCCTAAGCAACTGTTCTGAAGGCTTTTAAATTTGATACTTCCATTGTTCGAAAGCCGATCAAAAAGCACAAGAAGAAGTACGTGTACAAAGTATATTCTTCCATACAACGTCTAGTAGCAATATTTGCACCAAGGCAAATTAAATATTTAGTACCTAAGTGCTTCACTCTCTCAGTTAGAGTCCAAGTATGCTAACTGATCAAAGTGAAGTCAGAGCAAGCTTTGGATCAAAAGGGTCCGGAGGCCAATTGTGTTTTGCTATTTTGGGTTCTGTACCTAAGTCTGTACTTCTGCTAATGACTTCCACTTCCCCACCAGAGCACCAATGCTGTCCCGCAGTAACAGCGTGTCCTCCCGACGCTCGCTGCAACTCCAGCAAAACCACGAACCTGATAAAGTTTACAAAGTCTCCCTGCCAGACAATCAAGTAAGTGCAAACTTCCCAGCCTCTCTTTCGTACCGTTTCGGCGCCGGTTTTCCTCCAGCGCCCGAAGTTGTCTTTGTTAACGAGTGCGACTTTAGTTCTGTTTCTTCCTTAATTCTCTGTGGTCTTCGGGTGGGCTTGGAATGTTTGTCTCTGTTAGTAATAGGTTAAAATGAGTTACGTTCTGTCCATGTATTTCAGCGAATTCCACTTGTAACGGCAGTTTCACTTTTACTTCCGTAACAGAATACTTTCTTCTCTTCCAAATAGTATTCCACAGCCTAAAGATTCATGCTGCATTAGCAGTTCGATCTCAGCCCAATTATTTGCTGTTTGCATTAACACGTTAGTCGTATCATTACGTAGTTCAGCCATGGCCAATAAACTTAGAACGGAAATTATAGCTTTCGCACAAAATTGACCAAAATTCATTTTTGCGCGATCAAATTTTCGTGAAACTTGCAGAGAAATCGTGACATCTTATGGAAGCACTGTTAAGTTTGTCACATTTTGCTGTGTCTCCTGATTGACAACTCTCTGTATTTTTTCTCTTTCTGAGGTGAACGACAATAAAACTTCTTGTATATTGTGCTAAATGGAACGTGGAAAAGCTCTAACCAACGAGGAGAAAAAAATTATCATCAAAGAAACTGCTAAAGGCACCTCTCCTGATGTCATTGCCCGAAAATAGGACACCATATAGACACAGTAACAAGATTCTTTAAGGACCCTTCACCACGGAAAAAAACGATCAGTTGCTGTGCATTCAAGAACTGTTACTGATAGAGACATGAGAAACGTGGTTCGTCAGCTACGTAAAAGACACGGGCAAACAAGTAAATAAATTTTTACGGTTTCTGGGCTTCCCAGAAGTGCCTAAAACCACAAGATATTACATCTTTCGCTCCATTGCTTCTGTCAAATCCCCTCTGAAATTGCCTCCTCTGATCTCAAGACATAAATTTTAGGATGGAATGGGCAGAGAAATACATGAAGATGAACACGAATCATGTTCTTTTCACCGACGAAACGCGGGCAACCCTTGATGGACCTGATGGGTGGAGTAAGGGTTGGGTGCTACCTGAAGTGAGTGTCATCAACGGATAAAACGTTAACAGCAGGGAGATGGTGTTATGATATGGGCTGCTATCATAGGGGACCGACTTATAGGTCCGGTTAGAGTACCTG
This sequence comes from Parhyale hawaiensis, assembly GCA_001587735.2. Lineage (NCBI taxonomy): Eukaryota > Metazoa > Arthropoda > Malacostraca > Amphipoda > Hyalidae > Parhyale > Parhyale hawaiensis. Next base: position 8,538,520 of record LQNS02000138.1, read on the forward strand.
ATGGCGTGAAAATTACATCTGCATCATATTGTGACATGTTAAAGGACGCCTTGGTCCCATGGCAGGATGGCATTCCTCTTTCGTTGCTTCGGAACTTGATTTTCATGCATGATAATGCGCCTTCTCACTCTGCCCGTACTACCACAGCATTTCTGGACTCTTTGGTGTTCCATGGAGATAAATTGATGGTTTGGCCACCGTGCTCACCTGATCTAAACCCAATTGAAAACTTCTGGGCCCTTTTGAAAAGAGAAATTTACGCAGATAGAAGGCAGTCCAACTCAAACTCTGTATTGTGGGATGCTGTTTCTGTAGCAGCTAGGACAGTTCCACCTTCTGCAATAAAGAAACTAACTGGCTGCATGGATTCAAGACTTTTTGAAGTTATTAAACGTCATGGTGGTCATGTTGGCAAATAAGACTTTTTTCAGTCATTGTAAACTTTTGATTAATAATTTCTTGTTTAATACGTATTTTTCTCATTTATGTTGTTCATTTTTGCTCCCTTGGTGATACAAAACTGTGAATACCGGTATACTTTTTTTTTTGTCAAAAAGCTATTACCGCCGCTCATGGATATTAGCAAAATTGACCAAAAACAAGTAATTTTTCTAGAACCAGCACGATTAGTCGTTTGAAAATTTACAGACACTATAAGCATCATAAGTTTAACTTTCTGTGAAATATTCTCTGAAATATATAGCCAAATACTCGAGATGTGGTCAATTCTGCGAGAAAGCTATTATTTCCGTTCTAAGCGTAGTCAAGTGTCGTAAAGTATCACCTAATTTCCGTTGCATTCTCTAAAGGTGTAATGGCAATCACGAAGCTTCTAATAATTCAACGTGTCGTTTCCGGGAGTTCCTAGAACGGACTTCGTCGCCTTAATTACGCATTTTTGTGATGCTCACCCAAAATTCTATGACCAGCTGGTGGCTTCCCCTTTGCACAAGTTTCCCACTTTAATTTTTCCCAGATTGGCGGTTTTTTCTAGTCCGATCCAAGAGCCATCATCAAGCGGTCCCTATCAAAAATCATGGACCCTTTTTTTCCTGGAGACACGACCTTGACTTTTATTGGAGGAAGTTCCTCATTAGGATTAGTGATGAGGCGTCTCTTATATGACGTCTGGGTTGGCAGATCCTTCTTTGACTTCATGTTCTCTAAAATGACTTGGTTGAGCGAGACCATCGTGTCGAATGATATTCGTATACCAATTGAGAGTAGGGTTTGGCTTACCTCGAATTCAACGACGTGTGCCATGTCTTAGGAGAGTACGGACCTAACTTGATCCGTTACAGTTCGTGACAGCAACTTGGATAGGCTTGGCTTATCCCTATCTCTACGACGCGCATCATATTTCTTCGGAAACTACGGGCCTAATTTGATTTGAATAGTGACGCAAAAATTACAAATGGTTCTGTGAGTTCTTTACTAGCCATATTCTGAGTAGCTACTTAACGTTCCTTCTGCCTGCCATTATATGCGGTCCCGTGCTAGCGACAAGGAATATTTACACGAAGGTTACAAATGATCTTGTACGTTATTTTTTCTTCCCCGTAGACTACATTTTTACACGCCTATCGCCTTTCGCCGTATTCGTGGACGCAGAGCTGTGAATTTAAATCGGATCCATTGTTTGAAACAATGGGTATTATTAGAGCTGTTATTGTCGTTTCACCACTGGAACAAATTATATCCCTGTTAGTTGTTAATGTTTTGATGCCCGCTACTTTGTTAGGGGATACCGATTTGACTTTGTTTTAAAATAGTCATAGAGACAACATTGTCTTCAGATATCTTTGGAAACATTGCATTAGTTATGCAAGCAATGTTGTCTGCACCCGTTGAAGTTAAAACCATTGCTGGGAAGAACAAATTAATCTGAAGCACAAACGCGTGCTTTAACTAAAACTGGTTACCTTAAATCCGTGCTACATACTTTGAATTGTGTTTATCGTGTCTGGTTTATTTTAGAAGAATTAGAGGCTTAATTATTTGGAGCTCTAAAATGCAAACAGTTCCGGAATACATGCCAACTAGAGATAACTTCAGAGTTTAGCCTGATGTTGATGTTTCTGGCGGACTGGCACCCTGTTGACGACATCTCGTGGCACAGCGCATAATTCAATGACACACTCTCAAGCGTGTCGTCCTTTCAAGCTTGAAACAGCATTACAATACGCCCATTTACATGATACAACATTTATTGCGTGGTACTCCTATTCCCCTCACTTAATTCTCCTAGAACCCCAGTTTTCCCGCTCTTGCACCTGCATTTGCGGGGTTCTTACTTAGTTCGCGAGCAATTGTCGGTTCTCACACGATTTGGAGCCGTGGGTGACACTTATGGCGCATAGGTATATCCACATGCAGGGGTTTGTACTGCATATAGATGCGCGTTAAGCCTCCGAGGAGTGCACGGCTGCAGTCCGACCTATGGCATCAGAGACTGAAGGCTCATATGAAAAGCCACTCACGTCAAGCCCCGCACTTCAGTCAAATGATTAGTTCGCACATACCTATAAAACAAAATCTAGTTTACTTTTGTAGCTAATGTGTACGTTAAACATCTAGTCAAACAGCAAATATCCTAGTTCCACAGTTGACAGTGCAATCCCAATATCTTGAAAAATCCCAGGAAGTGATAGCCGTACATTGCAACTAAGTTGCATTGTGTGAACGGGTCCGGAACAAACGACTCGTAACCGCGTCTCTGATGAAGAACTCGACTGTAGGCAGGCAATCTCAGAGTGTTGTCGCCCTCAGGCTACAGTAAATACACTGTGTTCAGGGGGAATTCTGCGCTCGCCCGCATGTGTTCTATTTTGTTCAGGCTCGCTTTGCCCCAGCAAGCGACGGCTGCATATGCTGCCAGGACGCTTACAAATTCGATGGTCTGTTGCCGCTCGAACCGGAGCTGCATTGGAAATCGAAGCTGGCACTAAATTGGAGAACGAACCTGGCATTGGAGTGTAGATCGAATTTAGCAATAAGGTGGAAACACATGGAGGGACTAAACTAAAATAAATCGAAGTGGCAGTGAGTTGTAAATCGAATTTTACACAAAAATAGAAATTTATGCCCTCAGTTGGAGGGCATAAATCAAGGTCAGCTGTAAATTGGACGCTGATGCTGGCGCTGAATTACAAATTAGGGCTGGCACTTATTTACTTGGATGAAATTTGTCAATAAATTGAATTTTAATACTGGTATCGGGGTGGTATTAAGGCAAAGTTTTATTACTGGACTTGGAAGGGAACAAATATCTTGGAGCACTCATTATCATTGCTTCAACTAGTGTTCTTATTTCCGTAATGTAGGCTTACTAGGCTATTAAAATATTTCGACGTGAGCCGTAGCGCGGCCTTAGGTGGACTTTCCTCAATATTCACGTCAAGGCATGTGCTGGATGTGCTGAGCAGTTTGTTGATCATCTTAGCACTCTTAGTTATTTGTGACTGCTTTGTAATAAATATAGTACGAGCTATCATCTGTCAAAAATTGTAGTTATTGTCTCTTTTTTTTCAAATACCTTTGCCGTTGGAAACTAACTATCGGCTGACTAACTTATGACTTGTGTCAACTTTTTTGATAAGACAGTGATTTTAAGTATTCAGATAATATCTATCTTCATGAAGTGCAAAGTTTTTTGTTTAAAATAGTTGTCTTGGAAGCATCTTCATACGCTATATATAGTTGTTTATACACGCCTGGTCATATGATTAGGTCCAGTTAAAAACTGAAAATATACTATTTTGCATGGATGAACTTAAAAAGTTTTCTAGCTAAAGCTTTGTCAATGGTATATTCTTTCCTAGCTAAAGTTTACTTATTGATAAAGACAAAGGATGGAGAAGATAAATAATTTCTTACTAATCAATTTAATTAGAGAATCACACGTTTTGTAACTGACTGACTAGAAATACAAAAAGTAGAAAAATTCTTCATAACAAAATAGAAGTTAACAAAATAAGAACTTGGTGATGAGTCATGCCTCCAAGCTTGTCGATGACTTCAAAACGTCTTTGTGGCATGAATTAAGGGTTTCTAAGAGGGTTAGATGAAGATCACTTCAAGCCGTGAAGTTGGCATCACAACGATAATTTACTGTCTTAAACTGTTGTTCACTGCTGTAGCCCTTCCTTACCATCCATCCCCGAACGTTCTGTATCGGATTCAAAACTTAAGAGCACTCTAGATGACGGAAAAGAGGTACATCAATATTCCTGAAAGAAACTCATGGTCAAGCGGCTGTTGCTGCATTATCCTCAAGGAAGATGCAACCATCGTAACTCAGATGTGGTTCTCGGTCGTATTTGATGCTCTCTTCAACTTGTCAACACAACCAGCCGCTGCTGAACGACCCTGCACGACCTGAAGTTCCATTGTATCTCTGGAGGAAATGGCACCTCGCACCATGACCGAACCTCCGTCAATGAGCCGCTTACAAAACGCTTCAGTTGGCAACTCTTTGTTGTACCAGTAACGTTAGAAGCCATCAGAGCCGTGTAGGTTAAATTTTTTCTCATCATAAAACAAAACTCTTTTCAACGTCCTATGTTTGGTGCTCCCTCGTAAACTTTAAACGGTCTGCTTTGTGACGTGGAAGCAGACGAGGTCCCTGTAGACTTTTTATTTTTCGAAGCTTTTTGTGTCAGGTGTCGTCTAATAGTTATTGGACTGTAATTTGCATCAGTGAGCGCCTTAATCTGTCATGAAGATCGCTTCCTATCTTGACGGGCAACCTTACGGATTCTCCTACTTAATGCTGGTGAAATTTTCAGTTTTAGGGGTCTTCCAGTAGATTTTGCTTCTCCATTCAGGAAGTTGCGAGTCACTGTTTACTGCATTTAACCTCAGCTGCGATTAAACGCTGTGGCAAAGCTTGCTTGTACAGCTCACTAGTCTGACAATGTTCAAAAGAGGATAACTTGTTGGCTTTGGGCATGGTGACGGCTTTATACCGTGAGTGATAACCTCGGCCTGAGATAAAATCCACAAATTTCCCTCGATTTAAACGTTTTTGGGACCTGGTCTTATAATTCTGATTACCTGGTAAACACCTCAATTACTAAAAATATGATTTTATAGCTAATTTGATTAGACAGGAATTGTTTGTCTTCTTCATGCTAATCCTTTGCCAATAAGTAAGTTTTAGACAGAAAAGCTTTAAAAAATTTATGCATAAGAAATAGTATTTTTTCTGCGTTTTATCTGATCCTAGGCTAATAATCACGAGCGTAGATATTCCTATTTTCATGAAAAACTTGAAAATAACAAGACCACCTCTTTAACATGTAACTTAAAGCTGGCGGTAAAATGCTAAACGGTATCCCTTCATCCGTTTACAGTAGGCGAGCCGTGAGCATCGATATTGAAATTTATGCAGCGAAACAGTGAACTCGTGTTCTCCATGTATGGTGATCACCCGAGATTGGGATCTCCTTTAATCTTGCCACGCTCTCCTTTAGTCTTTCTACGATGTACATGCTTTTCCGTTCTTGTCGTACTAGTAGATGATGCGGCATACCTATCTCCGCTGAACGATATGGCCATTTAGGAGCAGCTTGTCGTTGAGAATAAGTCCTCTATTGAAACGCAATATTACCGCATATGGTCTTTGACCGGGCAATGTATTCCGTAACAGCGGTTCACCTACGAGAAAACAATGTCTTATTTGGTCGGGGGGGGGGGGTTAAACCAACGTAAACTTCTATTAATAGCACCAGGTATACAAGAAAGTTTGTGCGTTATTTAATATTTTTACTATCATTGACCAATTGACCATCAACAGCCCTGCAAACTCCGTTGGGTACTATATACTAGTGATAATAGTAGTATTGTTATTAATAATGATAATATTAATGATGTTCCCAGATCGCCAGTATCACGGTGAGGGAGGCCATGAGCGTCGAAGAATTCCTGGTGGCGGCCTCCAGCGGCCGAGGGCTCAACCCTCTGGAGCACTTCGTGAGGGTCAAGAAGAGGAGGGAACTCGAAGAAACGAACTATTTCGTTCCTCACCGTACTGATCTTATCGAAAATTATGTAAGCGCTTCATATCTTACGTTGCTGTTTCTAAATATTCTTCTGGTGCTTGCGCTGTGCAGTACGTAATGTAAACATGGCATAAAGTCGAAGACTACTGCCTGCATGAAGCAAACGCTAAATAGTTCAGGGAGTATAGTATAGCAGCGCATTGTATCACAACGCTAATGGCAATTTGAGTATCCAGTCAAAATTTTAGCAACTTCTCTTAAATTTTTCCAGGGAACACCTTATGACTTCTAATCGCCAGGCAGGATACTTTCTCTAATAGAATGAAGGGAATTTTTTCAAGAGCCGTACTTTAGTAAGTTAAACATTACGAGTGCATAAATAGCCAGAAATATTATTTTCTCGATTATGCAGCAGCCGCACGTTATGGAGTGGAAAAATGCCTGATGATGACGTAAGAATACACCTACTCAAACTCTGTAGTTAGTTGGTCCATCTAATCCTGCCAGAAAAGTACGTAAGTTATATCAACAGTCGTTCTGCTCAGCAATTTAAATTTGGCCCAAGTTATTTCTGTGTTGGGAAACGACGTTAGCCAAGACTCTGGCAGACTCTTCCATTAGAATTCAACGGACGCTCTTCGTCCAATTGCCATCCTTGTCCTCCCTCTGCTGTTTGAAGTTAAGAGTCTAATTTGAGTCACATGCCATGTTTCATTCATTTGTTTGCTTAGACTCTGCATGGGCTGCTTTGATACCAGCAGTTAGGCTTGCCTGTTGGTGGACTAAGTCGTCTACTTTGGAGGCAAGTTTCGCTGCCGCTTGGCTTGCTTTTACCTACAGTGGTGTTGTCATTGTCTCTTCTTGAATGTAAAATTCAATTTTGGAGTCATTGGACTCTCTTCTCTTCAGCCTCGGGCTTCGTTTCTTTTTGGATATTATAGGAAGAAGTAGGATGTTGTAAGACTAACTTATTGAATATCTTGGACTTCTTTCTTTTCTTAGAAGCAGGGAGAAAGTTAATTACCGTTTAATTTAAGTATTAGAAGACAAAGACTTAATTTGTTCTTGGAAAAAGCTAGTTAGATGTGGCGAGGTTTCCTTAACAGAGAAAATAGACTTACGTTTGTTCTTGGAGATAAGGGCCTAGTTGTATTATTTGACGTGGATTGCTTATCAGAAGTCGTAGACTTCTTATTGATGCTCAAATGAAGTAAACTACGTTTCACACAGCTTGAATTTGATGAATTTAGACATTTGTTTGTTTTTATCATATTTGAAGGCAAGCGAAGTGTCGCAGGGCTTGATTGAGACTTCCTGTTGTTCCTGGATGCATTTGGGAGTCTAGCCAGGTGTCTAAGGCTCAGTTTTCTCTTTATCCTCGACATCTTATTGAAATAGCTCGCGATTTGGAAGCTGTGCACAGCATTTATTGCGACAACCATAGCATTGATATGTCCAGATGTTGCGCAGTGTTTCATACTCTCACCGCCGCTCTTAATTACGGGAAATGTCTTAATTATTTTTTAATGGCATACATTCTTCTGTTCGGCAATGTCTCCTAGAAGCTAATGAAATTTATTACTTAGTTTTTCGCTGTTAATTCTTCACTACTTGATTTGATGTTACTATTTCCATAAGAATTAAACGTTTTATTATAGCCATATAGGACACATGATGACGATGCGGCTTGAGCTCTGCATTGCCGTTCATAGTAGCAAGTTACTAGTTTCTCTTCATTCTATTCATTTCTATTCATTCCTCGTTATGGGAGAAAGATAGATTGGTGAAAAAGCTCGCATATGGTGAAATTGTATGTATCGAACTATCTTTATATTGTATGAATTAGGTGTCGTTCCATAAAGTAAAGGTAAAGTCAACTTAGACCACACCCTCACCTGGGAAACCCACATGCACTGGTTTGTGCTGCGGGTATAGGCCCACTGGCCCCAGACGAGCAAGTTTAGTCGCAGTCGCCCTCGGGTTACGAACTATGGCGCCAATTTGACGGAAGGAACAAATAACCCGAGACCCCCCACCCCCCTCATCTCTGAGGAAAGCAGTTCCGCCACGGTGCCGAGCACGCACACACAACTGCCGAGTCAGCACACCAAGATCTGCAAAGAGCTCGTGTGCCATGGGGAATCGAACGAGCGATACAAGGTGTTAGAGCTGAGAACGGAAGCATGCAGCTACCGTTTTTATCCTCCTCCCCCTTCAAATATTAAATCTAGCACTTTTCATATTAATACTGTACACTGTACTTAGACGAAGCCAAAACACAAAATTATTCATATACAGCGAAAACTAATAATCTACCTCTTATTAGACAAAACTCCTAGTAGACAAATAAATTGTTTAGACTACACCGAAAAAACTTCCAAGAGACAAATTGTAATATTGGTGCCTGTTGAAATTTCTGATGAAAGTATACAACGGGTATTATTAACAATGTTGCTTTGGCTATAAACTCACCTTTTTTAACTTATACAGTATGATATTTGTTGAAGTATTGGTGACGAACATCTTAATACTGGGAAACGGTACTAAATCGAAGTGTGAACCCACCGTGTTCTATCCGATGGATGATAGAAAGCTTTTTATATTGACTAAATTAAAATACTCTTTTTTTATTATATGATGGATGTGGAACGTCAATTTAGATTGTTGTTTTTTAAGTTAGGTCTGGCAACATTCTGCCGGTTAGTATATTATATTGATTCCGCCTGTTATTTGTATGAATCCACTCTACGAGATAGTGAGGCTCGTTGTTGAATTTGAGCTTTAATTTTTTTTTTATCCTCTCCGACCCTGGACGATGCCTCTAAAGAAAAGATAATGCAAGAACAAACTCTACAAGTAACTCTGAAAAACAACACGAGTATTGACAGGAGAGTATTCATTTAGGATATATACGGTGAGGGTATGACGGACTGTGATGAAAGTTTGATATTGCAATGTATTCTACCTTGTCTGTATATAATTTATTGCGAACAAAGAGAAACTGAAAACATTTTTGTTTCAAAAAATATGAAAAAATGTAGAAGATTTTGATAAAAACGATTATATGTCTAGTATAACACACATTAAACGCTCGGTTACCAATGTTTCATAATTATGGGTGCGCTTTTTGTAATGGAAACTTGCAATTATTGGAGTATCCTCTTATTTATTGCAGAAAACTACTGTTCTCATAAGAGACAAACCCCTCGGTAGACAAGCCATGTCCGGAACGCAACAATGCATATGAAAAACACTCGAAATAAATGAAACTATATTGTGGTAAATACTCACTCTATGGCCGCAAGTGTGAGGCTGAGTCAAGTGTGTGGGGCGGTAGTGGTGTGAAACAGGCGAGAATACGAAGCTGTGAGTCGGTCGAACTCGGTTCGGGTCGGCAAACCGCATAAAAGCGAATTTTTCTTTTAAAAAAATCAGTGGTCACAATTGTCCATTCGTATGCCAGCGAATTTGCAAATTTTCAGCTCGCATATAGCGAGAACTACTGTGGGTGCATATATACTCGGCTCTACATCTTACTGAAGTATGCAGCTCCATATTGCGTGCTCAGCTTGTGTTCCTTGCACGTCAGGGCGACATAAAACTAACGAACTGCCGTCACTATACCAAGATTAGCCTCGCTATGCCACCCGCCTTACCAAGGCATGAAATTACGAGCAAACATTAATAATTATTTCAGAAAATGGAAATTATCTCAACAAAGCAGAAGAATCTCTACGATAAGGGAAAATGAACGGCTTTTGTTGAATTTAAATTTGAAATGATTACGTTAAAGGTTTAAAGGATGGTACGTAGGGGAAACGCTCTACATCTGAATAAGTCAACAGTAGATCATAAAGATAGAAGGTAATAAATTGAAGCGACCAGGGTGGCCAGATGCAGCAGAGATCGTGGCAGCCCAGCATTGTTGAGATCAGAGCGATTCGACGCTCAAGAGATCAAAGCAAGTCAGCACTGAAGAGATCAGATCGATTTATCCCTGAAGAGATCAAAGTGATTCAGCACTGAAGAGATCAGATCGATTCAGCCCTGAAGAGATCAAAGTGATTCAGCACTGAAGACATCAGATCGATTCAGCACTGAAGAGATCAAAGTGATTCAGCACTGAAGAGATCAGATCGATTCAACCCTGAAGAGATCAAAGTGATTCAGCACTGAAGACATCAGATCGATTCAGCACTGAAGAGATCAAAGTGATTCAGCACTGAAGAGATCAGATCGAT
>LQNS02000138.1:8549235-8582945 GCA_001587735.2 Parhyale hawaiensis
AAGAGATCAAAGTGATTCAGCACTGAAGATATCAGATCGATTCAGCACTGAAGAGATCAAAGTGATTCAGCACTAAAGAGATCAGATCGATTCAGCTCTGAAGAGATCAAAGTGATTCAGCCCTGAAGAGATCAAAGTGATTCAGCACTGAAGATATCAGATCGATTTAGCACTGAAGAGATCAAAGTGATTCAGCACTGAAGATATCAGATCGATTCAGCACTGAAGAGATCAAAGTGATTCAGCACAGAAGAGATCAGATCGATTCAGCACAGAAGAGACGAAAGCGAGGCATATAACAAAGATGCGCTGGCCGGTCGACAAACCAACAGAAAGTGCGGCTTGCAGTCCAGAGAGGCTCAGTTTGGCTTCTCAGCTGACCTGAGAGGTCCGCTGCACGCTCTTGAAAGCCCAAGCTAACCTAGCAGTGATAGAACACGCGATCTGTTGCTATCCCCGTATTTACGGACATACGATACCGTGCCAAAACACACACTTAACAAAATCCACCGATTAAAATGCACGGAGTATTTAATATGCCAGGTACTTTCGTTACATGTTTATGATTAGTATGGTCATCACATGCCCAAATTTAAAATAAACTATCCTTCCATATTATTTATACCCATGTATTTCCACGTGTAATTTGCCAAGCTGTCTATTGGTGCGGCAGTGAACCTGTCACAAAATTCAGTCTAGGATGACGCGGCAGGGGTGCGCGAGCGACCTACTTCTCTACAGCGTACTACTGGTGTAACTTTAAGTTTTGTAAACTGTTTGGTGGATGCACCGACGCCAAGGTTATGCTTGTCCATCCTTTTTAATTTTTATCGTGGGTTTACAGTTGGCGACTCACGAGGTGGTGGAGATTTGCGCCAAAATCCTGTACCAAGTGGAATTGTCGCGCTCCAGTCTGGAGCACATGTGGGGCTTCAGTGTGGAGGCGGAGCTCATCGAGAACAGCGAGCGGCAGGACGAGCTATGCTGCTACATCTCCAGGGTGGAGGACCGCAGCACCGCCATGCAGAATGGTCAGTGGTCTTTCTGGCTCGTCTGCAGCCTGGCAATAAAAACTGACACGCAAGCTTTACAGTCCCTACAGGTAGCCTCGAAATAGATACCCCTGTTTTATGCAGTTTCGTTATTTTGGCTCAGAATTTTTATACCTCCAAGTACTGGACATAATGTATCGAGTATATTATGTAGAAATACAAATTTGCAGCTAAATCATAAAAGGGTGTGACAAAATAGTGGTCTATACCCGAGACTATCTGTATTTGTTGCTTTTTCCTAAAAGCGAACGTATGATTCAGAAAGACCATGATAATGTTGGGCAAATTTATTTTGTTATTAGCTTGGCAAAACTGAATAAGTGGAGCTTTTTAGGACTGAAATGCGAGCTCTGTGCCCTTTTTTCTTGTACGTCGACTAGATCGTATGACTGATGAAATTCACGCGGGATGCCGAGGAGCTTTGCCCTACATAACGCCGAAAATGCATTACGGCCGCTGGCGTGCTCTCAGCTTCAAATTTATGGCTAATATTTCTTGTTTCTAAGCTATGTTCCTCTGTTCGGTCTCGTCTTTCTTGACTTGCTGTACTCATGCGCGTTGATCGTGTGTAGGAACACCTTCGCACATGGATTCCACGTTTATCTTGGCATACTATGTGTCTATATGTCCCTACCTTTTTCCTCTCTGAGAACAGCTGAGTACTCGTTTAGGGAGGTCTAAACTATCTTATATACCTACCATACTTTATTTTTACTGTGTACAATTAACGCATTAACGTTTTGTCGTTCCAATTTGCAGAGATTTTCAGGTTTAAGACGAATTAGTAATACTACTTACTTGGAATTATTCCTGGCTTTAATAGTGTAGCTTCATGAATGACTGATCCCTCTGTATGTCGAGCTGACCAGTGCCGGGGAAATAAACGGAGACATTTAATTCCTCTGTAACATTCTGCCGCATGAATGTTGCTGGTCACGACGCTTACAGAAACTTCTGCCTCAAGTTGGGTCGTAACTTCAGTTTTAGAGGACTCCAGCTCAAAGCTTCGTCTCGAACTGTTCTCTATCGGCAGTGTGCGCTCAAAGTGCTACTGAAATGTCCTTTGTTTATAACACTGTCCGGCAAGAGTCTTTACTTAATTTTCGTTTGTTTTCGAAACTGTCCAGCAAGAGTCTTTACCGACTTTTCGTTTGTTTCTGAAACTGTCCGGCAAGAGTCTTTACTGAATTTTCGTTTGTTTCCGAAACTGTCCGGCAAGAGTCTTTACCGACTTTTCGTTTGTTTCCGAAACTGTCCGGCAAGAGTCTTTACCGACATTTCGTTTGTTTCCAACACTGTCCGGCAAGAGTCTTTACTGAATTTTCGTTTGTTTCCGAAACTGTCCGGCAAGAGTCTTTACTGAATTTTCGTTTGTTTCTGAAACTGTCCGGCAAGAGTCATTACCGACTTTTCGTTTGTTTCCGAAACTGGCCGGCAAGAGTCTTTACTGAATTTTCGTTTGTTTCCGAAACTGTCCGGCAAGAGTCATTACCGACTTTTCGTTTGTTTCTAAAACTGTCCGGCAAGAGTCTATACTGAATTTTCGTTTTTTTCTGAAACTGTCCTGCAAGAGTCTTTACTGAATTTTCGTTTGTTTCTGAAACTGTCCGGCAAGAGTCTTTACTGAATTTTCGTTTGTTTCTGAAACTTTCCGACAAGATTCTTTACTGAATTTTCGTTTGTTTCTGAAACTTTCCGACAAGAGTCTTTACTGACTTTTCGTTTGTTTCTGAAACTTTCCGACAAGATTCTTTACTGAATTTTCGTTTGTTTCTGAAACTTTCCGACAAGATTCTTTACTGAATTTTCGTTTGTTTCTGAAACTTTCCGACAAGAGTCTTTACTGAATTTTCGTTTGTTTCCAACACTGTCCGGCAAGAGTCTTTACTGAATTTTCGTTTGTTTCTGAAACTGTCCGCTAAGAGTCTATACTGAATTTTCGTTTGTTTCTCAAACTGCCTCACTGTTTTCTATATTACATTCTCACTTGTTTGCGAAGCTGTCCTTCTGTCCGTATGCTATACTGAATTTTCGATTGTTTCTGAAAATGACCAATTATTCCCTATTCTGAAGTCTCGTTTGTTTCTGAAACTCACCAGATCTATTCTAATTGTTTAGCATATTCCTAAGAACGTCCGTGTGTGTCTTACCGTCCGCTGTGATCCCCTTGCTAAACACGCGACACGTTCTCTTACCGTGTCACGTGTTATTTATTGGAATCGGAATTTGCCGTCAAGGATATTATTTATTTCATAACAGTGTATTATACAGGACTTTTCGTTCTTCTCTAGATGCTTGGGCACCAGTTGTAGGCAGCTTATAAGACAGCAATCTTAGCAATAACAAATGATACGTACACTTTCTCCAAATTACATTCATGCAGTAACATAACTCAAAGTTTGTCTACATGAAGCTGGAAGCACTTTTTGGATTAGGGCAATGAAACTCGACTGGAATAATAAGCGTACAGTTTTAGTGCTCCAAGCATTTTCAAATCTAAATAAAGCGATTCAACTCTTTCCACTCTTTTTTTAGACAAAAGGAAAATCAGCTCTAAGAGTTAACGAACTAATGCAATCCTTGCTTCAATATCAGCAACGCTTCATGACGTGCTGTAATGATGTTGAGATTTTACTCTCCAGGTATCATAAAAGGCGACGAAATAATGGTGATCAACGGAGCCATCGTAAGCGACCTGGACATGATGTACATCGAGAGCGTCCTGCAGGAGGAACTCGCGCTGTGTCTCATGATGAGGTGAGTTGATCCTCAGGTTGACGGGCTTCTGAGGTTCTGCTGCTGCAGCGTCACTCGATAGGTCGGTCTCTAACGATAGCCATGCTCGATAGGCCAGTGTGTAACGATGCCTATGCTCGATAGGTCGGTGTCTAATGACAGTCCTAATTGACAGGTCAGCATCGAACGATAGCCATGCTCGATAGGTCGGTGTCTAACGATGCCTATGCTCGATAGGTCGGTGTCTAACGATAGCCATGCTCGTTAGGTCGGTGTCTAATGACAGTCCTTATTGACAGGTCAGCATCGAACGATAGCCATGCTCGATAGGTCGGTGTCTAACGATAGCCTTATTCGAGAGGTCAGTGCCACGCAATATCTGTCATCAATAGGTCAGTTTCTTACCGCTTGACCGTATAGCGTTTATTTTTAATGAGAACTAGAACACTCTGAGAGTGCATACCTCCGTCAAGCAAGTCAATATTAATGAAAAATTCAAATTGGTCCTGAGACTAGGATTTCCATTTTCTTATCGTCAAAATTTGGTCATTTGTGCCTCTGGACAGTTATAATAGTTTGTGTAATTTTTTGAAGATCCCTCCGTAACTTTTTGAGTTATGTTCTGATAAACAGTAAAACAAACATTAGTCAAACACACAAGCGGACTAACCGAGCATCACCAAGATTTGGTCATTTGTGCTTTTCATCATTTCTAACTATTCTTGCAAATTTGATTAAAATCCATTCATAACTTTTTAAGCTATGTTGCTGACAAACATAAAATCAAATCTAGACACAAACACACAAACGGACCGACAGGTCATCACAAAAATGTGGTGATTTGCTCTTCATAACGTAGCTAACAGTCGGTGCACATTTCATGAAAATCCATCCATAATCTTTTGAGTTAGGGTATCCCAACAAAAAGAGGCAGACGAACAAACAAATGGTAGAACTGATCTTCGCCAAAAGTTAAGCATCTCTTCCTCCTAACATGCCTAACAATCCCTGTAAATTTCTTAAGGATCCATCTATAACTTTTTGATATAATGCTATTTGAAGAAAATAGTAATAATATTGGCAAGTGAATTTGATCACATCCGTACTCGAAGAGCCAATTTCTAGCTGCAGCCGAACTCGGCTTGTCATTTTCTAACTTTCTAACAATATCCATAGTTGACAGCACAGTTTGAACGGCATCCGTACTAGCCATGCCAGTATTTGATAATATTCTTACCCTAAACGTCAGTTTCTTGTAACATCCAAGCTCGATAGGTGAGATTCTAACGACTGTGTGCTACTCGACAGGTCCTCCAGAACGGAGCCGCCCGACCTCGCGTCCCTAATGAAGACGACGGACGAGATCATCGAGTCTCTGGTGTGCCCACCTCCGCCGTCGGAGTCCTCCCTTAACGAGGAAATGATCTCTTCTATGATCGTCCCTGCGCCGTCTTGGTCCAAGCAGGCCATGGTCGGCCACATGCCCAGCAACATGCCCGGCATGGGTCCCGGCCACATGGGCATGAACATGGCTCCTGGCATGCAAATGAATAACATGGGCAGCATTGGCGCTCTCAACACTATGAGTGCCATTAGCCATGGATACAACGGCATGAGCAACTATGGCATGGGAGGCATAATGATGGGTATGCAGCACCAGCAGATGCCTCCTGCCATGATGCAGTACGGTAAGTCTTTCATCCTTCCCAGCATGCCTGTCGATCGTAATAAACGTAGCTTTGTTTCTGTAAATAGCTTCAATTTCATCAATGTAAACTATTTCGGATAAATAAAAGTGTCGTTTTGACTTAAAGACTGCCTTACTTCGGTTTGACGAGCGTATTGCTTCTGTATTTTGAACGTAATAGTCCCGTTAAATGAACTTAATAATCGTGTGAAATGAACATAATAGTCCCGCTAAATGAACTTAATAATCGTGTGAAATGAACGTAATAGTCCCGTTAAATGAACTTAATAATCGTGTGAAATGAACGTAAAAGTCGAATGACCTCATATCTACATTGATCTAATTTTCGAACATGTAGCTTCTGCTTAATTGATAAACACCTTGCTTGAGTTTTCTGAAGGTATTTTACGGTTTGGGCCAGTTGTTCTTACTTCGTTACTTCCTTCACTTGAGCTTATTCGTTTTAATTAATAAGAACAGGCAAGGAAGATACCTTCTAGAATCAATTTGCTTTGGTTTTAACTTGCATTAAATTGCGCCCCGTTTGATTAGACGGAAATTAATCTTTTATTATTATGTAAATTAGCATTTTTAACTTCTATCCGCCCTTGCTTAACTGTTAGGTAATGTTCACTTTTCGGCAACGTTATGTAGCACATAACGCGATGTTTATGCAATAGTAACAGCTATGGAAATTTACCTTACGACCACTTGAGAAATTGGAATCATATAAATTTCGTGCAATGTCATAACTGATTTTCTGCCTGCGCTGCTGGTGGAAGATATTTATGGAACCCGCTATAAGAAATTGCAATATTTGGATATGATATTTCTTCCGATACCGACGCTGTAGTCGGCGCGTACGGCACCGACCTTGTATTTCAAGAATGCTATTAGCACCGCAGTCCTGCTGGGACGAGAAGAATCAGATTTCGCTGGATTAGAGCCTCAGTGCCTAATAAGAAGAGTTGTGCAAAATTATCATTTTAAATATTCAAGTCTCAATAATATGGTGAAATTGAGAGTAGTTGCACCCAGCTAAACTTTCACGGACACTATCTAAACTCAAATGGAGCTTCCCTTTTTTTGTAATGTTTAACGTTTTTACCCTAAATTTCTATAGATTCAAGCTTTTAGACTTGTTTTCTAACTCCAATTGCATAAATACACTAACATGAACCTACAGTGGAACTCCTAAACCTAGACGGGCCTATTATCAGTTTTGCGATAACAAGTGCTACTGCGCGCTTCTTCCCTACATTCGTAAAACATTTTTCTTTGCTAACATCATAGGATATCGTGAAGCGGTACAATGGATTACACCACCAATTAGGTTTATTACACCTTTGTGCTGGTCACTCACTATGTATGGCGTGGCCTTTTGTTACAACTCACGGCAGAAGGCGTTGTCTACAGTTTGCGCTTCTGCACTTGCTTAATTTCGTGTGTCTCTATTCAGAGTTTTCTCTGTTTTAGGGGTCTCTGTTTAAGGAGTTCTACTGTACTGGATGTCCACTGAAATGAAAATGTTAATTAAAGTCGGGTACCGCCGCCTCTCTTGTGTACTTAATCGAAAATTTGGTGCGCTTCCTCTTGTCGAATTGTGGCGTATACTCTAGATTTGTGATGCTCCAGTACAGGGTTCGCAGGATTTCCAAGACGATATTTTAATCGTAGAGGAGCACGCTCAAGCTGTTCCTATGTAGTATTAAATGCTTCTCATTTTTGAAATTATCTTAGTTTGAATACTATGTGCATATCATGTGGAATGCACCAGTTTAGGTAAACAATCTTGGATGGAAAGCAATAAGTTTGTGACCTGCACTGCAAGGTATGCTTGTCACAAGTAAGATGAGAAGCACTGCTCCAAGAGTTCACCCAAATTATTTCTGTTCCCTGTAGCAATGAGGACAGTAATTTGTCTGCCTGTAACATTTTGATCTCACAGTTGTGCCATATTGTTTGACTTTCAGCTTTGCAGCCTCCGTACCGAGTCGTTCATTTGTTGCCTCGCCAAACTCATGCCTCGCTGCCAATCACCTTACCATCCTCCAAATTATCTGGTCGTCTCAGTGAACCTCTTTTGACTGCAACTATACCATCAACTTCCACAGCACAAAACTCAACAGTCGACACTGATCCTGACCAAGCTTTCCATACGTTCCCCCGAGCTTCCAATCCCAAACCCAGTCACTTTTACCCCATCAAGTCCAGTTCTCCTGCTTCCCTTTCTGCTACTACCCTCTCCAGCCAAACTCATGCCAGGTTGTCATCTATAAATTCTCTCCCAGGTCACTACCGACGATCTTCTGATTTTGGTATCGAAAAACGGCATTCGTTGCCTTTCCAAAGAGTTCCCACTAATGTATTTCGTCATAGTCCTGACTTTCCACCATTTCCCTTGATCACCGATCCTCCATCAAGTGCAGTCCAAGGTGCCCCGCCGTATTGCCACTATCCCTCCGTTCCTCTTCAACCGGGCGGCATTGACTCCTTTGTTCCTTCCACCCGTACGGAACTTGCCAATGAGAATGGCCTGGTGGTGATACACGTGCCATTCCACGAAGAGGAATTCGATTTTACGAGTTCCGCTTTGAGAAAAAATCGCAGCAGCTCCACCGGACGTGACAGTGTCCCGAAAGTGACTGCTGTTGAATGCCGTGATGGCTCTAAAAGTCCAAGTGATACAACAACTTCACGAAAGAGCAGCCTGAAAAAGAGAAGTAAGAAGGATTTTATTGCGTGTGAGAGCGAACGATATCACGAATCAGAAGTGGCAGCAGCTGAAGCAGCCAGTGAGAAATTGACAAGTGGTGCATGCACTGATGGTCAGCCTACTAGCATTGCTAGTACCGGCGAAGTGAAAATGAGAGTCAAGCAAAAGAATTCGAAAGGTAGTCCCCGCGTGAGCTTCCGGGTCGATAAACTCATTGTTGAATCTGTTGACGAAGCTTGTGGACCTCAAGAACTTCCAAACGGGAGTGTCCGTCATGCATCTCTTCCTCACGTGCCCACGTGGACCCAAGCCGGACATCCGTCTGATGGTAAGAAGCAGAAGCCACCATCTAAACATCTGAGCCGCAGCAACAGCAGTCGGCTAATCAGAGGTGATCACAAAGCAGCAGACCATCCTCACCGCCATTCTGTGGCTGCCGTTCCTCCTAGACAGGAAGATTTGGATGCGTTCAGAGTCTACAGCAACCCTTGCTATGACCCTGATGACCGTGTTAATGGAAATGTTGTTGAAAACGAGAAGCTTTTCCATAATTTCCATGCGGAAGAGCAACAGCAAAATCACACACAATCTCTCCCTGAAAATAGCAGCCCTATGCCTTCGAAGATCTTTCTTGTTCAGAAATGCTACGTTGGGCCTAGTGAAGAACTGAATAGCAACGATGCAAGACATAACCGTGCATTAACTTCCTCATTTACTTCCTCGGGCGATTCCTCTGACACTGTGAGCACGTTCAGTGGAAAAACAGTCGTTTCAAACATTCCTGATGACACTTTGTTAGTTCGCTATGAAAATGAGCCATTCTTAAGGAACGGATCTGAGAGCACTGAACTCAAGTTACCCGAGTACTCCCGCCCCGATACTCAACAAAACTTTCATTACAAGGAGGAGAAGAAGCGACGCACCTCCAATGTAGAGGGTAGAAAGAAAGCTCGACGTCCCAAAAACATAGACGTGAACTGCAACTGCAACGTTAGTAGATACCAGAATGATGATGTGGCAAAGTACAAACCGCCTCTCCCCCCAAAACCGCAAAAGAATTTCAGTCGAAGTTTTGAGCTCTCATCCCCACAGATTTACTCCAATGCTTCTGCACTCAAAGGCTTTCGTGAGCCTCCTCGTTCCTTAGGTGCTACCCATCCATCAGCTTTTAATCCCGTCAAGGTCATAAAGCCTCCCAGTGACTTTCAAGAACCCTGTCACGACGTCTATTGCAGCTTCGTTGAGTCTCCCTTGACTGAAAGGTTTGAAGAAATTTTGCAAAATTATGACAAAATATCCGCTGGTATTTTTGATTCTCCGAGATATTCCGACTTTCCCCCTCCTCCAGATAATTTCAGTTCGACTAATCCTGCATCGCTTGACAACTTTTCTAAAAACAGCAACAGTATCCTTCCTGCCTACTTCCGATCTTCCAGTCTATCTCAGTTTGCAGAGGACGAACCTAGAGTATACGGGCGGAGCAGCAGCGTAGATTTAGCTGATTTTCCGCCTCCAGCTGATCCTTCACCAAGAAGTATCTTTAAGAGCCTCTCTTTCAACAACACTTTGCCGAATGGAACAGCCATCCCGTTCAGAAGTCCACTTTCCAGCGTCTTCTCTCCCAAAGGATGTCCCATGTCATCATGCTGTGAAGAATTTGTTGAGAGTGTTGGTGGCTCTCTTCAGTCAACTCCAAAGATAAGTGAGGCGGGCCACCGGCGCCGAAAGCGGGAAGACCACCGCCGTAGGGCCGCACGTGACCGAAGCGAACAAGACGTTCGCCATTACAACATGCGAAACAAGTGCGTTGTCGTAGGGCACATGTTCTCATCGTCACCAAGCACCGACGGTGGTACCTGCGCGAACGGTGAACAGATTGAAACGAGTGAACTCCATCTTCGGGAGACGAAAAATCGTAGCAAAAATGTTAAAAACCATTCTGCTTCGCGAAACTCGGGTACCGCACAAGTGTCGGATAAATTTCATCTTGGAGGAAGAAAGGAGAAAAGAGATGTTGGCGAAGGTATCTTGGTGTCAGATGAGCTGTGCCCCTCATGTGATGCCAAATCCCAAGCGTTGGATTTCAAGAGTGAACTCTTGCAGCGTCACAGGCTCTTCCAACAGAAGCGTATGATCCGAGACAACCCAGCCTCGAGTGAAAACCTGGAAGACGCCTCAGCTCAAAGTAAATAACTATTTCAATGCTCGTCTTCAGCGCACTCGGCGATAGTTGCTTCTCACCATGCACTCATCGGCACCTACACATAGCAAGCTCAGGTCTTCCTGCACTTCGTGCTTAGCACACCTTCTGAGACTTCGTTTTAGGGGCTTTGAAGCTATCGCCTAATTAATTGCTACGCTTAGAGCGTTCAGTAGCGTTTCACCGTTTGGAAGTAGGAATGTAGCAAAGCACATAAAATATACTGTATAAATTAGGAAAAGAAGCGCACATAGCCAATTTCTTATCGTAACAGAGATAAATTACAAGGCTGCTTTGCTGCACCATAGAATCAACTGTAAAAATTGTACATAAAATGTAGTTAGACAATTAGCAATCGAATGTAAATTACTTCTTCAGTAGACCATGTGCTAGAACTTTTTAGAATGCAATCAGCATTAAGAGAATATCATGAAATTTTTAGCCGCAGGTAAAGTATCGCAGCCGAAGACGATCGCTGTTACTTTGTGACACTTTTACTACAACGAAAGAGGTTCGGTCTCTACAAGGGCGGTTTAATAAAGGGAGGAAACGAATATCCTCGGTGACGAAGATTAAATTTCCGATAAGACTGAAGCCTGGCTGACTGGCTGCACATATTTCTGGATATTATTACTCTGCAAAAGAAGCACATACTGTATGTTGTAGTGTGCGCATGTGCATGCCGCAATCGACGCACACAAACTTGTATGTACGAAGCATGGCTGGAAAGCTGCGGCGGCTGGAAGGCTGTAGCACTGTGGCTAGACAAAGTAGCAACGGGAGATAGAATAGTTTTCGGGCGTATCGGGAGGAACATTTAGCTTTCTTCTGCCAATGTGCACAGCGAGACGGCGCTGAACGCACTTTTTATATCGATTGTAGAAATCAGCCACGCGGGAAAAATAGTTGGCTGGCTTGCCAGACGAAAAGCGGATGTGTTTTCTCCCTCTATAAAACCGCCTTGGTAAACGTCTCAAGATATAAACACCAACATATCACGGCTGCTCCTGGGGAATGCTCGAATTTCTGCAGCCTGTACCTATCTCCAACTGGAACTATTTTTGAGGTTCCAAAAAAACTAGTTCCTTGCGGCAAAACTAGTTCGCAGAAACAGTTTTTTTTTAATCATAGACAAAATGTTTCCAGTTAAAAGTATTTTTGTTAGTTAAGTAATTAGTCTTTGTGTTTACAAGATATAGGTCTCAACATCTCATTATACGTCTGACCACCGCCCCTACCTATTACAATTCCTGACCCTGTTTCCCTGCTTTTGTCCTTCTCCAGCTCTTGCCTACAGCACTGCACCAGCATTAATTTTTAAGCGATTTACTTACACATCCGAGACCTTTCTTGGTTTTTTTTTTTTAAGATCAGAAAACAAACGGATAGGCAGGCAACTCAAACAACCAAAAAGAGGCATAAAGTTGTGAAGCAAAAAAAATATATATTTACTGTAGAGTCTCAAGTTTTGTTTAATATCATGGGTACCTCAAATGTTTCCTTCCAACGCTGTAGTTTACAAAAATAAAATAGGTTTTCAATGTGGGTCATATTACTTGGGAACAGCGAGGTGGCCGTTTGGAGCACGTGTTAGATACCATATGAAACTGGAGAATATGTGAGAGGATACATATTATGTATCTTCTCACATGGCTTTTTTTGTTTCAATTTTTTATGTCAGTTATTTTTATTTTTTTTTTTTTAGTCGGGCGCTTCTTTTTGCGTGTCACCACGTATTTTGCAGTCAACCTAGTGATAACGTACGTATGCCATGTAGCGGAAGTTGCCAACACCTTTAGCTTGCCAAGAGATATTACCATGTAAGGTGCTGAAATATATCATCTTTATGAATTGAATAAAAACCTGATGCTGCTTCACACGCACTGTCAAAAAATTCATAGTCTGTTAAGGCGTTAGAATTTTACTGCTGCTTTTATCGGTTTGAGATTAACTCCTCACGCAAAACAAGTGTTTGTGCTGTAACTCCTTTGTCGTCTCCGTAGTTAAGTGTGAATAAATACATTATTTTCGTTTCGAGCGAAGAGTCTTACGATAAAGACTAACATGTAACCGCCTTTTAAGCGCGCTTCTAAACATGAGCAAAGATCCTACTAGCGTCTCTCCTGGTAGTTACCACTTGCCACCACAGGGAGAGCCATCACAGTGCTTTCTTGGCTACCTACATTCGTGTAAATGTTGCTCCATTAGATCCACTTAGTACCAGTGATTGGAAATGACACCGTGGCACAGTAATTGCGGCTAAACACCTACGTCGAGCTACTACCTCGCTAATCACTTCACAACATAATTTGACACTTAACACAAATTCATGCTTCTCGTGTATATTATTAGTACTTTCGTATTCGTCTGTTTGCTTTTATATGTGTCGGGGGTCCGTGTATTGTTCAATTGTACTGAACGGCTTCCAATCCCTTTTTACGCTATACCGTGTTCTGGTGCGATCAAGAGAGCATTGAGCTGTAAATGCGTTGCACGTTACGAAGGGCTCCGCCCCACCAATGCAACAAATAACGTGCGGTGCAACAAATTTATTGCACCAAAAAATGTACCGTCTAGAACAGCAATCTACTGTCCCCGAAAATCTTACTTTAGCCTTAGTTAAGACCGTAAAACTTTGTTTCTTTGGAACTGATGTATCTCTTTTCACTCTCTGAAACGATTATCGAGCGTGTCGACCGGTAAATGCAGTGCACCTAACACCACCTAAGTGTATTATGTTTATTTAGGTTACTTGGTTGGCACTTACTTGCAGCGCGATATTTTTGATGCGTACGGTAGTTCGACGTTCGACTTTCTGAATTGATAATAATACTAAAGCTTAACTTAATAAACATATATAATAATCACAACTTTGTGTGGTAGACATTTAGTATTTTCCATACCTGTATATGCTCACCTGTTTGTAGCACATGCGTGTCTCACTAATACTGTAGATATACGAGCTGTGCACATCCAAAGCTTTAGTCCATGTAGCCACAACTACGGTCAACCCGTCTATGCTGTCCGTGTACTTGACTTTTGGCACTGCCTCTGTTTTTGGCACTTTGAATCGTGTTGCAGATACTCAAAACAACCCAGGTACCCCTGAGATGGCTGTAATCTCCATTTTACGGTAAAACTCAAATCAACTTGATTGTATCCCCTACTGGGAAAATCCACCCGCACTGGTTCGCGCTATGGATATAGGCCAACTGGCCTCAGAGGAGTGTACGGCTGCAGCCGACCACGGAACATCCAAAAACTATGGCACAATCGGCGGAAGGTTCTAATGCAACGACCCGTGTCCTACGTACCCTCCCCATTTCTGGGAAAGGTAAGTGCCCTACTGCGGCTGTGCTTAGCTCTCAATTGCTGAATCAGAGCGCTAAACGCTGCAAGAGCTCGTATACTTGGGTTGGCACTCAAACCTGCAAAGTCCAATGTCATGAGCTCAGCACGCTAGGCTTCTGCTGATTCAGTTTTCGGAAGTCTCAAGAACAATCGAGTCAGGATTGACTTCTGCAACGCAATTCAACGAGTAGAAGAGAGCGTATGTGTCGGAAGTCCGGACTGAATATTGCCGGCCAATCGATGATACCTTTATAGCCTTAATGCACCATATTGAAGTGAATACCACGATTGATTACAATCATAAGGGTTGAAAGTTTGTAGTATATTTTACTGCGGCCTTAGGAATCATGTGCGTCCTTTGTGTCTCCTTTATACTTATTACCTAATTGATTATTACTACTTGAGAGACGAAATTGCGATGATGTAAATTCATTTGGCTGTTCAGTCTCCGCACAGTTGCTAACTTGCTAAGAGTTCTTAATTAGGGCGTCATCGATTGCGTTCCAACCAGATAGGGTAATTTGATTGCTTGAAATTGTCTCGAAGTTCAATCATTAGCGCTGGTTTGGCTTCTTTCGACCGAGCTTAGGTATCCCAACTCAAGTACTCTTGATATGGTTTTTCTTCCATCTATTCTTCCTCTTCTTCTTCGACTTGTTGTTCCCATGCGCTTTGATCCTGTGTGAGAACACCCTAGCTCGCGCGTGGGTTCCACGTGTCTATCGTCATACTACATGTCCCTTCTTTCTTCCTCTGTGATATCGCCTTTGTTGTGGAAACGGAGACTTAAACTTGTGAATAATACAATGATAATCTTGATACGGCCCAAATTTTACCTGCTCTACAATATGATAGCACCTCGAGAATAATCAACTTCAGCTCTAAAACTCTGCCCCAAGAAGCGAAAGTAACGCTACTCACTCTAGCTAAGAGTAAGCTAAAGTAAAGGAGATAGGCTTGTCTCAGTGCAACTGCCCTAATCGTTGACGCCTTTTGTCTAATGAGTGAAAATGTAGTTTAACTGTGATTGTTTGCTTTACTGTCCTAACATTAATATGCCTTAATTGTGCTTCTTTCTGTATTGTGAATAGATCAGAGGCCTTCGCTTTTACTAAGACGAGAAGCAATGTATCATGAACATTATACCTGCTTCCAAATTACTTGCCGTGGCTCAGTTAGTTTTGTGTTGAAGAGATAGTTACAATTACCCAGGTTAGGGATGAATCTGTACTATTTATACACTACTTGAATGTTGCACATGTTGTAACACAGATATTTTTTAACGCTCATTCTAAAATGTGTCAATTTAGACAGTCATTTGATCCTCTAATACTTTCCAACGTTCAGCGCTGCGACTTTTGATAGTTACATACTAGTAATAATCTTTTTACTCATTGGAGCAGAATATTACGTCATTTAAGTCTATGCTCCTGGACCAATTATTCAGAGTTTCGTGTACACCTTACTGCTTCTCTTAGAGGCACTTAATTTATTATTTAGTGTTCATTTCGTGTTGATTTGTAATTTATCAACCGTGCTTCAAAATTCCGGAAGAGCCTTGTACGAGTTCTGCTGATCGAAATGGACGAATTCAACCAAAACAGCATGATAGGATAATTCTCAAAAATTCAACTAGATTTAGTTTGTCTTCTTCATAGAAAAATTGGCGAACGTATCATAACATACCTTATATTTTCAGAATTTTCTCAATCCGAATTGATTTCATTTCTTACGAATTTCTCCAGAAACTTACAACGTGTCTATAGTTTCAGTGTGTTTGATAAAATCACGTGTCAATTCCGTCTACTGTCTGTAAATGCGGCATATTAAATAATAATGATAGCAAGTAAAACAAGGCCTCTCAGTTGGAACTAACAACATATTTACAAAACAGTTACCGCTGCAACGAATCGTGCTCTTCTATGCGTGACGAAAGAAAACGTTAACGTTTTCTGTTTCGCCCTCAGGAAAAGAGCCAGCGAGTCCCGACGGCTTCCCACCGCCAGCGTCCGATTCTTCCGATCGCTCCAACGTTTCTTCCCTTGAGATCGAAAGCTTCCTCAAAGTGAGTATTGGCTCTTTTACATTTGTCTTCACTTATGCAGCATCATTTACTTTTTATGAATGGGTTGCTTTAGGTGAACCTAGTGAACAAAAATTGAAATTTGTCATGATACTTCTAGATCTGGGGTTCCCAACCATGGCTGGTCGCACCCCCCTGCGGGTGCGAGTTACTGCGAGATGACTTTCGAGGGAGTGCGAAATCTTTGATAAATAGAGTTTGGTATTTTTGCAGTTTAAAGACGCGTCGATATTTCGAAAACGAAGTGTCCAATCAAAACTTACCAAAAATAAAGAGTGTTTAGAATTCAATTTTACAAATGCCAAGCAAATTTCAGAGCAATCTCTTAAGTGTAAGCTAGGTAAGCTTAGGCTAGGTAAGGTGAGGCTAGGTAAGGTTAGGTTAGGTCAAGTAACTTTGGGTCAGGTCGGGCAAAATAAGGTTCGGTGCGTTTTTCCGGGCTTGACGCTGCCTTAATGTCGAAAAAAATGGCTAACTCCCGCTTATCATTAATTTGGGAATATGCATGTGTGGTGTTCCCCTAGTTCTGAAATTTACATGGTAGCTATCTGCATGTAAAAATGAATTCTAAACACATTTCGTTCATGATAATTTTTCGACTGGACCCTTCGTTTTCGAAATATCGACGCATCGTTAAACTAGAGAGTTGGGTATCCCTAGAGTTGGATACATGAGTTTGTATAATTTTATTCACAAATTCGGTATAAATTCCATTCTTCATCATCAGATGAGTTATTCTTCCAGTAGAGAGTGCGACAACATTACAGGTTATCTAGAGGTGAAAAAATTGATATAGCATTAAGCTATACTGGGAATAACGTATCTGAAAGAAATTTGAGATGAGATAGACAAATTAAACTTAGGCACGCACCGACATTATCCAAAAAAGAAAAACATTGAGGCTTAAATGAAAGCAATCGAGCCGTTATTGTGCAAGTGGCGGCCTTGACAAGCGATGTACAAGGATACGGGCAGATCTGAGCGTAGCAGAGGATAACGTTTCTAACGGAAATGTGCGGTGAGAAACTCAAATGAAATTTATGCATGCACCGAGATTATGCAGAAAAGAAGAATTGACGCTTGAACGGGCGCAGTCAAGCCATAACTGTGCACGTGACTGCCATTACATGCTATATAAAGGCAGGAGTTCTCAACCGGGGTTAAATGCTCGCACTCCGAGGGTTACGAGATGACCTTCTAAGGAGTGCGAAATTATAAATAAAATCGTAGTACAAATTTATTACCAAATATGGTTTACATTCTTTACCATTAGATGAGTTATTTTTGTAGGGGCCTGGTAGAGACTATATTAGGGGTGCCGGGCTTAGAAAAGGTTGGGAACCACTGTTCCAGATTGTTCATGGTTGTGTGGGAGTCAATCTACTTCAGAGGATATATTGACTCTGCTTGCTGGATTCTAGAGCGAAAATATAAAAGGAATTGTGCGCTGCGCCATTTCCACCCTAGCGAAGTACAGTACTTCCGTCCCAGTTTCATGCGGCCAAAACTTATACCTCATAAACACGTGTCGGTGCTTCGAACTGGCGAGCAACAAACGTCAGCAGATATGCCTTGTGATGAGATATTCATTCATCACAATCGAAATTACAACACTGTATTCATCATCACACAGTGTTTTGATATTGAATATTGTACATATTGAAATGCACGCGTGTGTGACTTGCCACATGTTTGTTTTCAAGTATTTCGCTCGGCATAGATGCACCTGTATTACAACAGGTAAGGTAAGTACGGTACTGTATTGATGCAGCGGTCGTACGTGACGCCCCTTCTGTATTCGCTGCGTGTATTAGCTTGTCGATACGCTGGTAGCGGGACCATATCGACAAAGTCTCAACACTGACCTAACAAAGCATATCTTTGGAACTTAACTATAAGCTACGGTATATATGTGTCACGGTTATTATGCACCAAACGCATCACTTTCTTCAGGCCTTGACTCCGGTTCGCACGACAGCCGTTTACAAATGTTATGTCAGTGAAGCGTCCGTATACTTTGCCCTGTCGTTTAAACTGGAGAACAGTACAAAGCTTTTTGAGTTTTAGTTCACAGCAACGTTGAAGAGCCATCAGTAACTTCACCAGTTGCTTCAGCTCACGAACACGATGGCTAACATTCAGCAAGTATTTCAGTCGACACACAACTCCGGTTACAGGGTCACTATATAAAGCAATCGAACGATTGCCTGCGAGACAACGTTTATATGCACATTGATTCCGAATAATTGGTAGATCGATGTATAGTACATCACTGTGAGGACGCGTGTCAATTTTCACCCCTTTATTTCATGCCTTTGTGGTGCCGTTTTAGTCGAGACAGGTTCGAATGACGGCCTTTTGGTTCCCAATAGTACTACTCAGCGTCAGATTGCGTTGTTGTGCCGTTCAAACAACGGCAACGTGCACAATTGCCATAATTCTAATTCACGTCGAAGTTTAAGAGATCTTAGAAACCTTATTAGAGACACTTAATTGCTAAGCTAGCTGGGAAAAACAAATATTTTCGTAAATCTTTTCGTAGACAGAATTGTGTTTAGAAGGATTTAGCGCAACATACGACCGCCCTGTAGTACCTACTATAAGGCCCGTGACCCGTTGGGTCGTCATCAAGATCATTTTTGCTTTCGCAACAAATACAGGTGTTATTTAGCTGGACATACACCACACGCTATTCGGCCGTCCTTTCCTGCCCGTCAAGGAACTGCCCATACTGCTCACTATCAACAGATTCTTTACTTCTCTAGCGAATATTCAACACCCAGGCCGTAAGTAGAGTCGATTTATATGTTACGTATTTCAGTTGTATTGCCCATATAACCGCTGAATTGATCATGCCTGTTCTTGAGGCCCAGCTCAGTTTAACTTCCGTATCACAGATACACTCGAATTAAAGTGCTAATCCATGGAAAGAATGCGACTGCTCCCCAATACCTCGAATTTCTTCCTGTCTAAAATCGAAAAAGCTGTGTCAAGAGACAAATAAACGTGGCACAAGTAAACAAGCAAGCAAAGTTCACAGACTTTTAGTATAGTGTAGATATATAGATGTGTGTCAAAAGGCTGACTTGGGTGAACCCGTTTTTTAGCCGCACCAGCCCTAGGCAGCTAAATCCTTCATGTGCTCGATGGCTCTTCGCCAAAGTTTGGAAATTTTAACTGCTTTTGATGACGAAGAGTCGTGCTGGCTGGATCGTCTTTAGCGTGTTGCAATAGTTCACTGCAGCAGTTCGTGCGCACCTTACAGAAGTTAGACCAATCCTTCCCGTCCTGACATTTTCCCTGCTCTGTACACTGAGGAACACTTGAAGTTTAAATTGCGGCGTTTCGTCACTCAGGAAAATTGCTACTCGTTCTTGTTTCCGACTTCATAACTCCAACGGCGCCGACAATTGCCATTGTGACCTTTAGAGGCGCTGGCAACACACCTTCTATCCAAGGTCAATATGAGTCGTCGCTTTATCATTGAGCTGAGACTGGCCTCCTCTTCGTTTTTCTTCTTCTTCTTCTCCTTTGAGGTCTTAATATTTGTATACAAACTCTCCATAATTTACGAATCAACACAACATAGTCAACACCGTCGTGTTTTTATATGTTTATATATTTGTATGTTTCGGGTCAAGCTCTTAGAGAAATAGATAGGCGAAAAATAGGCCATGTTACAGATTTTGTAATTAGGTTGCGTTTTAATGGAGATCGATGACCAGGTTACAGAAGATGGCGAAACTAGGATCCTTATTCCTTCATCTCAATGCACTTCTTGCTGGAAACACTTCTTGGACTCTGAAAAATAGAGATATTACAGCTTCTCTTAGCGGGGCCATGCAGTCTTATTTTTATAACTTTCTCTATACATCGAACCATATGTTTGTTCTCAGTTTACCAAGTATAAATTCAGAAGCTAATCAACGAAGTGCAGACGAAGCGATGATTTTTCACGGGCAGTAGACATTATATATTTCTTCAGCTTGCTGTCTTCCTCAGGACGGAGCAGATTTCGCTTCAACACAAAATCTTCGGTATCACGGATACGCGGCGGGTAATTTATTTAAATTCATTAAGGCATTGCTGCTTGCTAATGCAAGATTTTTTCCGCATGTGACCTATGGTGGAAAACGACTGTGCTTCTTACATGAATTAAAAGAGAGAACACTTATCTCTTATTAAAATTTGAGCTCGCTGTTGTACCGTATCTTTCAGAAGCATATTAGTGACCACTGCCTATTAAATGAAGACGGGTCGTCTCAAATTTTTCGCTATCATTTTTGACAGCGTGGGCAAGTATATTATGTTTCCTGGCATAGTCCGTAAATTGTTATTTTAACAGTTATTTTGTACTCCTAATTTATTCTAGTCTTGTTCACAACAGAACAAAGCTTTCAGTAGTAAAATGCGCAAGCATGTCGACACTGTTTGTTTCATCTCAACATCGCAGCTATCATCACTTATCTTAAATCTGCCCTCATGGATGGGACCATTTCATCACAAAACTCAAATTAAAAGTTACTTGGCGCCCATTAGCTTACATGTCCGACTATTCATCAGTCATCGAAGTACAGTTGCTTATGGTGCTCGAACCCGAAATTTCTCTCCTTTTCGCAGTATATGTTACGTCAGCAAAAAGTTCCTTTATAAAATCTGAAGTGAAACATTTAAAATAAAAATCGATCCTTCTCCCGTGAAAAACGAAAATGTTGAAAATTATAGATATTTATTTGTATATCATACTCAATATCGAAAAGCCGGATGAAACATGTTTTAAACTTTAAATATTTTGAAACTGACACTATTTTAGTCTCTAGACCAAACTATTCTTTCTCGCTATAATATTTTTAGCAAATGGCTCATAGCGATTCCACAAGCTTCTGTTGCTGAAAGTAAGTCGTTGTTGTATGCGCTTTATGCTTATTCGATTCTCGTAGTTTCACAGTATAAAGATTATACAATTATGGTACGTTCTTATAAAACACGTAGTCAAAGCGAGTACGTCGACAATAGAGTATTTGCTATGTAGAAACTGATTGTTAGAGGGATAAATTAATCTTGACATGTTTGTTGCGCTGCGTTTAAAATTAAGATTACACTTAGTCTTGAGGTATAATTTTGATGAACTTACTAGGTGACACTGAGCGTACGGATAGCGACACTTGCTTCCTTGTGCTTACAACTCACGCGAGGTCACTGGGTGCATGCGTAATTACTGCATTGCGCTCTCCCCTCCACCATATTCCGCCAATGAAGTTATTGACGATAGGGTAAATAATCTATGTTTGTAATCGGCGTGGCAATGTAAATGAAAATACGGGGATAGCGGTCAATAGATATCTTTTTTGATGCAGTGCATTTCCATTTGCCGCCCGTAAATTGCTGCGTGTGAGAGTATATATGTTGTGCGCGTTTGGTGGATTTGCGCGATCGATCGATCGCGCTGCGCGTTTGGTGGATCGTTCATATTTTAAAATGGAAAACAAAAAACCAGTCCTTGCCTCCCCAAACCTACCCGACATTAAACCCGAATATAGTCCAACTTACCCGAAATTACGGCCTAATACCTACAACATCCACCAAACGCGCACCGCGATCGATCGATCGCGCAAATCCACCAAACGCGCACAACATATATATGGCGCTAGCTCAGACAAGGCTTTGCTGACTCCCTGGGAATGAGCGTCTTTTTGCATTTCTCGTGTAGTGCCTCAACTAATCCCATTCTTAGACAAGCCGGTATTGACTAAAGTATAATCACTGACTGCGCTATCTTCATGTTAATATTTGTTGTGAAAATTACGTTTCTAACCAAATACCCTCTGGTGCTGTACCGAACTGCCAAAAATAGCTGCCACGTCACATAAAATGGCTGAGCGAGAGATCACTTCGTAGACAATTCATGGTCTTCCGTCCAGAATTAGCATTGCCGATGTGGCTGAGGTACAGTTACGGAGTCTTATTTTCCTTATGCGGCCGCTCGATCTGGACCCAATCACAAATCTTCCATTTCTGGCGACTCGTTTCGAACCGATTTCGCCATGTGACCGCCTACGAGAGGTACGAAGCGTTGCTGCTGTACTTTCTTCTCGAGTTCTGCTTGGAAATAGCGCCCTGTATGGCTAGATGATACCCAGTCGGAATTTTAAGTGACAATCTGATATCATCCGATTCCGTTCCCTGTAGACGTCGACTCAATGCTTGTATTATTCCGAAAGGGAACGGCCTGGAGCCTTTGTGAGCCTATCTTGTGGATATAGGCTTAACCATTTCCATCGTATATGTTATGTCTTTGGTGGCGCTACGGCTACAAGAACGTAGCCGAGTAATTCCTCTATCTTACATCGCTATTGACCGTCTCCGATTCGGAAATTGCGGGACAATACCAGTACAAAAATAATGCTACAAGAAAGACAAGTGTAGATCATGAAATGAGGGGTAATGCTTGTATCGCCGAGTGTCCAACATCTCTTGACCCTACAAATAGCATCTCTTGACCTTACAAATAACATCTCTTGACCCTACAAATAACATCTCTTGACCTTACAAATAACATCTCTTGACCTTAAATAGCATTTCTTGACCCTGTAAATAATTTTTTCTATGGAGGGCGAAATTTTCTGTTCGGCACTTCTGGGTTATTTGCCTAATTGCCGGGGTGCGGCGACCACAGGGGGCTCTAGTAGGTTACATTAGCCATTAGCTAGGACTTCGGGACATCTGTCTTCCGTGCCCACTTTACTTCCTTCCATTTCCATACTCCTTCTTGCTCATGCTTTATTCTGATCTTCCTCTTCTTTCCCGACTTACTGTTCCCATGCGCGTAGATCCTATGTGGAAACACCCTTGTCCATGGGTTCCCCATATTCATCGTTATACTATGTGTCCCTTGCTTTTCCCTCTGTTAGATCGCCATTGTTGTGGAAACGGAGGCTTACACTATTCAATATGATAATAATTGCCTATCGAGTGCCAGGATGGCTCGAACCAAAGCAAATGCTATTCGTACGGGAAAAGGCATATTTACATTACAATAGATTTAATGGGTTATAGAAAGTGCCCTTGCGAATTTCTCTCATCGGGAATTCCCTATAATACAGTTTGATTACTAAATAATATGAATGTGACCACTATATTATTTATGAAATACTCACACTTGAACACTCAGCCTCTCGCCAGTTCAGCAGCGTCGATATGCATGCATCAATATGACTTCTGTAAACGTTTATCGACGGAATACAACGAACCGAGCGAGACCTAGGCATTGTTTAGGCCAGTGGTTCTCTTATAATTGATGAGTGTAGACCCACGCAAAGAGAGCAGTGCATCGCCATAGACCCCTAGTGTTCTGGTGTTGAATGAATGTATCATGCTACATTTCGGTAAAACCAGTGTTACAAAGGATAAAGATAAATCACTGTTTTATCGATTTTAATTAACTACCTAACGTAAATGCAAACAAAGTTGCAAAATACTCAGAATAATGAAGAATAGTTAAAAACTAAGACGGAATATATTATTAACAGTATTAGATAACTACGCAACGTAAATACAATCAAAGTTGTAAAATTCACTCACACAATAATAATGAAAAATATTAAAAAAACGAAGAGGTTATATGACATTAAATAAAATTCCCCATATAAGGGTATCTTTTTCTAAAGAATATTCTACATTTAAAAGGTTATGTATTATGCATTTATCCATTAGTGCTGCCCGTCAGTGGTTCAAATTGCATCAGATTTCTAAAAAAAGTAATATATATATTTTAGAGGTTGCCAAGAAACCTTGACCATGAATTACGAGACTAACGAGATTGAGTTTAGAAAATGTGTTTCCGAGAGAACTCACCAAATCCATCATTGCAAATGTGTAAAAACTCGCATATCATGCAAAATGATTTTTAAACATTTATTTTGATACTGCATGCATGGATTTTTTGTTGCAGAATTTATTTTCAGCAAACAAAAAGAGACGTTTTCTTTAAAAAGACCCAGTAGGCGGTCTATGGTAGACCCCCTGGGGGTCTAAGGGGGTCTATAGACCCCTTATAGGGAACCACTGGTTAGTCTCTGGGAATGGGTGCAGCTGGTTCATTGCCCCATATCTGTCATCTTTTGTGAGCACCTAAACACATGCAATGTATTTTACACAAGACGGGTCAAACACTGCTATTGCAGCGTGAAATAAAAGTTTGCGAGTTGGAATTGAGAACCGCCGACGGGTGAGGCGTCACTCCGTTACTTTCGCTCATTTATACGCAGTCTCGACTTTCTGTTTGGTCTTGCGCTGGGAACCGCCGACGCCCTCGTCCTATGGAGATTTGATGTGCCAATATCGCCGCTGCAAACGCCGAGGATTTTCATCTGCTCGCGACTTACTGAAATCTGGACAATGTTATTGTCAGAACTTGAAAATCTTTATAGCGTTACTAAATTCATTGCAATTA
Source organism: Parhyale hawaiensis (assembly GCA_001587735.2). Lineage (NCBI taxonomy): Eukaryota > Metazoa > Arthropoda > Malacostraca > Amphipoda > Hyalidae > Parhyale > Parhyale hawaiensis. Next base: position 8,573,513 of record LQNS02000138.1, read on the forward strand.
AAGGACACTGGCACGTGATAGTCGCTGCTTTATAGTTTTCCTGTTAACTATTTGGGACATTCCGTAACTTCCGATGCCGTTCTTATAGATTAACTAAACGGCATGTGTTAAAAAGTAAGCTGCATCCATCTATAGTCAGCTGCTTGTGAGATTTGAAGAACACATCATGCACTAATGTACTGCAAAGATCTCATAAGGGCATAAACTATAGTAGGCTTGCTTTATATCTGAACCTACAATTTGCAACCTCCGATTCTTTACTTGTAATTTCCTGACTGCGGTTCTGTTGATTGCACTCAGTTGAACTTCTTTTGGAAAGCTTGAATTCATGAGAGATCGACCTCAACTGGTATCTGTCAATACCACTTGCTTCTACAGATGTGTTTGAATATCTGGAAATATATATATATATTATTTCTTGTGAGATATTTAGCGAAACTAATCACTACCACCATTATTCACGTGTTTTCATCTATTTAACTATGCCTATATACGCCGTAAACTTGCCATTTCTTAGGAGTCTTAATATCTCTTATACGATTGTTCAAACTGAGCTCGTGAACTATATTTATCGTTGAACAGATTTTAATTTACTCGTCTTTAACTCAGTGCTTTTTCGACTGACGTAGTGCTCAGTGACTTTTTTTTAATACTCCCGAAGAGTTAACCTATTTCTAGAACAATTATTGACGGTTTTTACACCCGCACTGCATGGGACGCGTTGCAGTGACACAATACGTGCGTAGGCGGGAGCTCTGACCTCAGAGTCCACGATTGCCTTTCCGAGCCGTCAGGGCGCTGCAGCTCTATAGGGCGGGGGCGGCTTTCTTTGAGTCGACTTGTGTACTTTGTGATTTTGACAACGTAAGAATGTTTCTTCAGGTATTTGTTTAGTAGCTGTGGTCTATGTACAGGATTTAAACAATGCATTCTAATTGTTGTACTGAGCAGGTTTGATCGAATCCTTGGCAGAGGAAAATAGTTGAATAATGTTTTATATTATTGGGACTCGAATTAATTCTCCTTGCTTTTGTTTCATTTAATATTGTGATCAGTGCAACGATACACAGGGGGGGGGGCAGGTAGCAAGGCTCCTCACTGTTTGACTTTCGCGTCATGGTGTATCGCACGAGGCGCTTCATGATTCCAACTCCCTCAAGTAGGACGCAGGACTAAAATTGACGTTATTGAGACAATGTGCACACGGAGCTTCTTCAGTAAACTCAGAGTAGACCAGGTTCACATCTCATCATTCATAGAAGCGCATGAAGTCAACACTGTGCCAAGTTAATCGAGAATGTATATATTAAAATATTTTGCACGCTGTTCGGCTGTCTCTTTAAATTGTGGCCCTGAGTTATTTAATAATTTATTTTATACACATACGCGGCAAAATCTTGAAAATTGTCGGTCGATGAACTTCTTTCTGTGGACTACAGACGGTTCTGTGATAATGCATTGGTTAATTTCAAATTATGCATTGAAGACTTGTAAAATTTCTATTGATTTCCTTGTGCATGTGTGGCCGCAAAATCCTATGAGTTAGTGGTTAGTTACCGCGTTGCCCGCATAAGTACTAGGTAAGTGCATTCTTTTTCTTCTTCTTCTTCTATTTGTGCGTACCGGAACGTCCTACGTATTGGACACTTTCTTTGTGTGTGCGATATAAAGTGTCAAATTAATTACTGATATCTTCTTGCGAACGTGCGCGAACGTGTCCTATATCTACGATGGCTACTTTCTCGGCGTGTGATGTTATGTCCTCAGTTATTTGTTTATATCATTCTGTGCACATTGAAATGCTAAAATCAGTTGTATTCGTAACTTCTTTGTACGTCCTTCGCGAAGTCCCAAGCCATTTCTTGATATTTATACACGATGCCATCCTTACAATATTATTAAATTATTAACCATATATGTTTATGCGGCAAAGTCCCTAGTCGTTTGGTTAGGTTGTTTTTGTGCGCCACAAAAAGCTGCCCTGCGAGTAAGTACCTATACACGCTCATTTGAATGGTCCCCCCTCGCTCGAGCTGGCGACCGTTACAACTCGTCCTGCTTGTTGTGTGAGCTGCAGACAGCTTTTGGGGCGTGACGTAATGATAGCGCCACGCTACTGCTGGCCGTTGCTGCGTCTCCTGTTCTGGGCCACACGTGGTATATAGCTCCTCCTCTCCCCACCCACGGAGGATGACTTACCAACGACTTGTAGGTGCCGGTATATCTATGTAATGAAGTGATGGAAATAAGTATTTACACACACCCAAATTTGTTAGTAAGTTTTTTGTTATTGCACGTATTGCTCTGTCACTGTGCATCCATAATCAGCGTTCTATGATTTTAAGTATACGTTATCGTTTTATATTAACTTGCCAAAGAAAAAAATATTCTCAAAACTAGTTTTCATGGTGGAAATAATTCGAAAACTGGTTTATAAATTTAACTTTTACACTACGAAATATATTGCACGTATCAATACTTACATTTTTCTCCCTTTCGAGTGCAACGCTTCAACGCATCTGTTCTGCATTCAACCAATGAGATTGCAAGGGTACCGTGAGAAATTTCACTCCCATAAGTTTAAATGCAATATTTGGATGTTTCTCTGCCTGTAAATTATCCTCCATAATTGTAAATTCGTCTTGACAAAATTCCTCACAGGTTTTCTATAGGATTGAAGTCGGGGAACTTACGGGACGAGTCCAAAACGTCGATGTAATTTGCTTTGAACTAGTAATTCGTGAGCTTAAAGATGTGTTTACCTGCGTTTTCTTTAATGGCATTATATTTGTCTGATAATTCATTAATGACAAGTGTTTTTGTTTGTCTAGAGATGATTCATAAATGACACTAGACTTTCTTTCAGCACTTTATACTATATTTAGCACAGTTTTACTTTCCTTCCATTTACTTATAGTAATTAGCCTTTCCGGACGCAGAAAAGCTCTCCATACCTTTGAAGATTCTTTCCCAAATGGCCTCTTTCAAAACGTTCACTCCTCCTTTCTTAGATCATGTCAGCAGGGCCATACAAATTAAATTTATCTCGTCGGAAAGCACTACGGTTTCTCATTTCCCTTTAGTCAGCGTTACATTCTTCTGTAGCCAAGGTAAACGAGTCTTCTTGTACGTTTCGTGTTACGATATTTTAGATTTAGCGAACTGTGGAGAAGGCAACAACGCTGAAAAAAAGCCAATGTCGAACTGGATCTGTAATTGCAGGTGGATAACCTCATGGTTGAATAACGTAACGTTGTTCCGTCATGGATAATAACCTAATCATTTTTTGGTACCATACGATTTGTTTTTTTAACAATTTCTCACAACAGTTCGACCCTTCAATAGTTTTCTTGAAATGAGACCTGTGCATTTTCCATCCTGGCGTGCGTAACACCACGCCTGGCCCTCGGTTATAGTCATTAACTTTCCTGTCTTTATTTTCATTACATAGAACATTTCTCAGTATTCTGCGAGGAATATATCCTATTTTGTGTTGATTACTTACCAATCATGTAGCTTGTACACGTTTGCAGAGCTTGTTTCCATGATGCTTCTTTATTCATGCGTGTTCCGACAGTGTGACTTCATTAGTAACTCCGATTTACAGATTTTCCAACCTATCTCATAAAAGGACTTCCACTGTGAGAAACGTAATTTTGAAAACAAATTTTCTGTGAGGCAAGTTAATACCAAACGACTACGTGTAAGGTATACTTGGCAGTATAGAAATTAGATTATACCTGCAATTTCTCAGAGCAATAGATGCTATAACAGAGAAAGTTCTACAAAACTTTGTGGCTGTCATACACTTCTGCACCATTGTATGCGCAATGCCTTCTGCATGTGGCCGGTGAATTTTAGTAACCGTTATAGTAGGTGGCCTACCTTAAAACTCTTCATAGGTGACGCTAGCGTCAAGATATCCGTGATATATTTGATGATAATATACATAATTTTTTGTCATTAATTGTATTTTGATTCCACTCAACCGCAAAGAAAAATTATTAGCTTCCTTTACAGGCACCTTCAAATTGGATAGGCCACCAGAATCAAAAGGAATGACGCAAACGATACCGCGGCACCCAATTTGTATTATATTATCTGGTATACCTACTTAATATAAGTGTGAACTATGATGCTCAACACTTTAACATCGGAATTAACACCTCTTTTTGTGAAGGTATCTATCGGAGAAGCCCTTCGCATACTAAGGTGACGGTGAAAAGGAGACGATTGCGGGAAACGTTGAAATGTCAATTTTCGTACGAATCAGATGATTATCACCCGCAAACGAAGTGAGAGATGATAATGTTTTAGTTGAAGATTTAAGTATATATATATATTTTTTGTATATATATATATATATATATTTCTATATATTTCGATGCGGGCTATTAGATGGCCAACAATCTTTCATTAAGTTGCCGGCGTCTCGATAAAGGTTACAAAATTCTGGTACGTGTGTTAGGTTTTAATAGCGAAAAAGTATTATAAACACCATAGATTTTCTCATGTGTGGTCTCATTTTGAAGGAAAATAAGTCTACGTTGGAACGCACGCCCACTTCTCGACAGATAAATGTCCAAAAAATTATTTTTGATGCTGCCACCCGCCACCACCGTAGTACAGCACCCCTTCCAACGAGCTCTTACTCCGAGAACCTTGTAGGTTAGGAGGGAAGGACTGATTCTGCTAGTGTCCCAATGAAGTTTAATACATAGTAAACCCGTATATATACCTATGTATGCTTGAGATATTAGCAGAACCAGTCCTTGCCTCCTAACCTACAAGGTTCTCGGAGGAGTGTACCTCTGTTAGGCCAATTAGATGTATATATACATACATATGTATATACTGTTTTCTTGAGATGGCATAAATGTAGATGTCGATTAGAAGCAGTTGAAGAAATTTTGATACCCACGACGCGCGTTCTCCAACTCATCAGGTGGGAGGGTCAAAGTTCGTAAATTTAGTTCTTGAAATCTTGCGAAATTTAGAGAGGTTACCATAGGAAGGTGTAACTATGATGCCGGCTGTTCCAGAAGTATAAATGAAATTTCCATTCAAGTAAATGTTTTGTCAATTTTCAACTACAGTCGGCTGCGTTGACTCCAATTACTGCACGTTGCAGACACACAGATGTACCGAGGGCGACAGTTCACACCCTGTCGAAGGTAAAAGGCTGGCACATCAGCATGGCAGTCTTCGTAATAAATACAAATCCAACAATTGGCGAAAACACACCACACAATAGCTCAAACTTGACTTGAAGCGTTGGTAGGACTCTGATGATGGTAGAAAGCTGTATACTGTATGGGTATATATTTGTATATATGTCCGTCCACCCAATAATTGGTCGAAGGAGTTGAGCAATGTTCATATTTTTTTGCGGGAAGCATGGTGGGGTGCCCTAGATGTGACTCATGCATAAAAACTGGGAATAGCTAGCCATAAAAAATGACGGCGGTTGAGTTTGTTCTCTACCCAAAAATAGGTAGGGGTTGAGCTATGTCCATGATTTTTTGAAGGGAGTCTGGTGGGCTGTCCTCAATGTCACTCATGCAGAAAATAGGATTGGCTGGCCATAAAAAAATGACGGCAATGAAATTCACTCTCCACCTAAAAACAGATAGGAGGAGTTGAGCTTTGTTCATGATTTTTTGCAGAGAGTCTGGTGGGCTGTCCTTGATGTGACCCATGCCCGAAAACCAGGATTAGTTGGCCATAAAAAATGACGGCGATGAAATTTTCTCCATCGTGGGTGATGGTCTTACGCCAGCTACGAAGCGTTCTAGTTTGAAATGTGAGCAACGGGCTCTTTTTTAGTAAATAAGTTGAAAGACCCTTTTGTAACGCATTTAACGCATATTCTGTGAGCTTCAGGGCTTGTCTTAGAAGTTCATATTATTCACAGGTACGCACATTAAGTTAGCATAAGCGCATTTTATATCCGTGTATCTTGCAGCGAGTTTCCAATACAGATATCTAAATTACCACTCCTTCTTACACTTGTCTTCGAAGTGTGAGTTGAACCCTACGCAATAGCACGAGGCCTGACAAGCAGTCGAGACAACACTTGATGATGGCTGCACACTCCTACGCAAATATGCCTCATATATATCTATATAGACCTACTAGCTAGTGATGTACTGGGTGATCATACCAAGTGTAGACATCAATTTACCGTGCGTCAACAAATTCACACCGATAAAAGTTAACTTCCAGTACTCCCCCTTTTGTGAGAAAATGATAATAAAATATCAGTTACATTATAAATTTTGTTTTTCAATTTATCCACCCTCTAGCGTTTACTACGCGTCGTAGCTTAATAAATTGACTGCATCTTGACTACATTTTTTTTGGCACAGATAGTTTCTGGTCAACTTAGATATCAAGCCTACTTTGCTCCAGGCCAGTAGCACGCTGTAGTCATTAGATGACCGTGCTTTACTTGAAGGATACTCCACAGTACACACTGCAAAGCGTTCATTTATAACCCTCGGCTTGAGAAATTGTCAAATCTCTCATTCATTTTCTCGCTTATTATATCATTTACAGCTTCAATTATTCTGCTCATGGTGAATAAATTTTTATGACTACATTTCTGAAAATATATTACCAAGAACATTAACCCAAAATATAATCGGACATTTGCAAAAAACTGAAGAACTCGTGAAAAGTCACCATCCGCAGCGCAGCACAACCTCCCATGACAGCAGTCTAACGAAGGAGGTCTATTAAACCTCTTTCAGCCTGACAGGCACTGAGGGCCGAACATACGTTGCCTGCCAACTGCGAACACATACCACACTGCTGCCTACACATCCTCGGTTTTACTTGGCTACAGTAACTCCTAAAATTAATAAGGTCATGACTTAAAATTAACCAAATAACAAGACATGTCTACACTCTGTGTGTGTCCCCGTTCACTTTATACAAAATTTATACAAAAATAGCTCTAGTTGAAGCTTGATAAAACGAGTTTTGAGTGATCAAAAGTTTTTGTCAGTAAGCTTTGCAGTTATTGGCTGAGTCCGATTCTGAGAAAAAGTCGGATACTTGATAATTGGGGATTATACCTAGAAAGAGAAACCAGCATAACTACTCATGACACCTGCTGTGAATTAGTAGCTCTTCCCTGTCACAATATATATGGGCCTCACAACCCCAAGGGTCCCTAGTGCCTTTTCCGCAGGAGGTATTGCAGCTTGCCGCAGTTCCTGCTGACGGGGTTAGTTTTGTAAAGTTAGGTAGGCTCTTAATATTTCCCCTTCTGTTTCGGGAGGCGGGTCGCTGATCGAGGTGGCCGACCTACTCCAGCTGGACTTCTACCTTCATGTTTTTCGTTCCCTTCCCCTGCGCGGCGTAACTGAGCAAAAGCGTTCAGCCGTGCCCGGGGGTTGGAGATGCATAACTTGCACATTTCTTCATGTCAGTAGTGCACTCATCTCTTAAAATCTGAGACGGTAGAAAAGTCGAAACTAAAATCATTGCTAATTTAAGATGAGACATACCTCGCATCCTAGTGGCGCACGAGTCTGTGGTAAACCACGGGAATAGTTCGGCGCAATATAGACATTGCGTCCCTGATGCGCTAGTTAACTTTTACTTCTACTGAATAGGTAGCACAAAGTATTTCTGGCAAATGATGGACTGGGGTCTCCTGGTTTTCCTGGTCTGACAAAAATTCCATAGTCAATGAAAAGGAACTAGGGTTGTTAAATTGGTTGTAATGAAAAGGAAACGGCTAATTTGCATGCATTTTGTACGTAAATATTAGATATCATCAACAAAAACTTGCAGCTGATGATTGGTGGACTCCAAGAATTGTGGCATAGCCAATCAACGTACATAATGTTAGTGAGTCTTGGTTCTTCTTAATACAGACTACAGCGCGGTACTCTGCCACACTTGAACGTGGGTCGTAATTGGACCTGGTCACTTGAGAGGTTAACTCTGCCTAATTACTGCTCCAGTTTGTAGTTTATGGCGTGTTTCCTGCATGCCGAACTTGGCACGGCTATTTATGTTAGCTATATCGTATTCGCCCTTAACTAAAGAGTATTTACCTAGTGGTCCGTGTCCGTCAAGTTTACTGAGGTGGGCACTTGCGGGCGGCCATCTGCGGCCCAGCCGCACGAGTAAACAACTGGTGCTGGCCGCATATTGCGAACATTTTACTAGCCGCGAACGAAGTGCGAGAGGTGATAATGTGTTGGTTGAAGATTCAAGTATGTACAGTGTGTTACCTTTGATTATGCAAGTACGATTTTCAAATTTATTTTTCAAGGTAAGAGTCGAACTTCGAAACATCAATATTAACTAAATGTATGGCTGTGTTGCAAATATAAACAGCACTTGTAAAATAAATATTTAGCCATTTGCTAAGTTTATCATACAATTTGCTTATTTACGAGTTTTTTGCTGTTACCTCAGATTATGCAACAAGTTAATAAAAACATCACAAAGAGGAAATGAATACAAGTGAATAGGAATATTTTTATTACTCGTCCAAAACCAAGGAATTATAACCAAAACAATTCAATAAACAGAGAAATAAGTGTTCAGTAGTGGAAAACAAACAAGTTAATTTTGAACATGGCACCTCCATTTTTCATGATTTTTTTGAGGCGGTTACCAACAGACTTTGTCAGGTTTGATATTTCAGATGGTGGAATAGAATCTGCTGCTGTTTTTACTGCATTCCACAGGCTTACTTTGCTCGAAAACTGCCGACCACATTCATAGACCTTCCTTTTGATCATTGCCCAGAGGTTCTCAATGGGATTTAAATCGGGGTTATTCGCTGGCCAGGTCATAATCCTTTTTGATTTAAATCCTCCATCCGTAAGCCAGTTAGCAGCGTTCCGTGCTCGGCGTGAGAGAGCGTTATCGTGCTGAAGTAAGAATTTGGATCTGCGTGCGATAGTGTGCTCATCAAGCCATGGAATCAAGTTGGCTTCAATAAACTGGCAGTACCTTTCTGCATCCAGTTTAACTCCTTCTGCCACTTCAAATGGACCAATAAGGGTATGTTCCCCAAGGTTCCGGTGTTCCCCAAGGAAGCATTTTAGGCCCGTTATTGTATAACATTTTTATTAATGACATTACTATACCCTCGGTATGAATTGTGTATTGTATGCGGATGACGCAGTTTTCTACACCAATAGTAGTAATTTTCAAGCTGTTATAACTGATATGCAAACTTTTTAAATGTGTTGTCTGAATGGTTAACTCAAAATAGATTAACTGCCCATGAGAATAAAACCAAATTAATGCTTTTCTCCCCTTGTACTCACCAACGGTTGCCATCTATCTTCTTTAACAATAACCTACTAGAGTGGGTGCCCCAAATAAGATATCTTGGACTGATCCTGGATGAAAAGCTGTGTTTTAAGTCCCATATTGAAGACATTGGGCGCAAGCTTAGCAG
>LQNS02000138.1:8583107-8597462 GCA_001587735.2 Parhyale hawaiensis
TCAGTCCCCTTATTCCCCAACAAAATTACGAACTGAGACGTACTGTTCTCAATCTCCCAACTGTGCGTGTTGACGTTGAGAAACGCGCTACAGTATTTCAAATTGCAACTCTTCTCAATAAAGTTCCTGCGTATTTATTAGATCCCATTTCTGATTATGTCTTAAAAAACGTTTTAAAGAATACGTCATGCAATTTCATTAGCTTTTGTTTTTTGTTTTATGTTGCCCAAAAAGTTTGCTAAACTTTCAGTGGCTACACAGATGCATTATTCTATAGTGTATTACTACTTTATAAAATACTTGTAATATAAAATGTGTCTCTGTGTAATAAACCCATCAAACCTACCTACTATCCCGGCGCAAAACATTACACCTCCACCACCTTGTTGATACTTAAGCCGCGTCTGTTGAGGTCGGTCATGGAGGACCCATCCAGACTCCCATACATCTGGACCATCAAGAGTGGCTCTGCATTCGTCAGTAAATATGACATTGGAGAAATCAGTTTACATGTTCTCTTCAGCCCATTTGATCCTACTTTTTTTATGAGTTTTTGTTAGAAGTGGTCGTTTTATTGCCTTTTCCACTTTCCCTAGCTTCTGCAGAACCTCACATCTTGTCTTTCTGATTAGTACTGAGGCTCCAGCGTCTTCAAATATCGTCTTACCTGTAGAAAGTTGTTTTCTAGCCATAGAAACCTTCAAATGCCGCATATCCCGAGCAGTCAATTTCCTCGTAGAGGCTCTATCCGGAGTTTTCTGGTTGACTTCATTTTCAATTGCACAAGCCTTAATTGTTCGGTGATCACGCTGTAATTTCTTGGAAACTTCGAATGTTGTCTTACCAGAAGCCAATAACGAGGTTACTTTTATCTTTTCTTCACCGGTTAGACCACTTTTCTTGCCCATGTTGACTAGAGAGTGATGTTGCATAATCTGGGGTAACAGCAGAACCCCGTTCGATAAGCAAATGTTGCTAAAGCGTGGGAAATGGTTTCGTTTTATTTTTCTCTAATTGTTTTTATAGTTACAACATACCTGTGCACTAACTTACTATTAACATTTTGAATTTTTGACACTTATCTTGAAAAATAAGCTAAAAAATTGTATTTGCAAAATCAAAGGTAACGCACTGTATATCGATACGGGCTATTAGATGGCCAACAATCTTTCAATGCGGCCTATTAAGTGCCCGGCGTCTCGATAGAGGTACCAAAATTCTGGTACGTCTATCAAACCTTTAAGTTCAGATAGTGAAAAAAGCATTATAAACACCATAGATTTCTGCACATTGTGTCTCATTTTGAAGAAAAATAAGTCTACGTTGCAACGCACGTCCACTTCTCGACAGACAAACGTCAAGAATGTTTTTGTGCTGTCACCATCCACCCCAACCATCAGCCCCATTACAATGAGCTCTCACCCCGGTCCTTGACTCCTAACCTACAAGGTTTTCGGAGGGGGTGGACCTCTATCAGGCACATTAAATGCATATATATATATATATATTTCTATGTTTGTATATATATGTCTGTTCACCCAAAAACAGGTAGAATTAGTTGGACAATGTACACGATTTTTTGCAGGGAGTTTTGTGGGTTGACTAGATGTGACCCATGCCAAAAAACTAGGATTAGCTGTTCATGAAAAATGACGGCGTTGAATTTGCCTCCACCGCGGCTGAAGGTCTTACGCCACGAATCGTTCTAGTTTACTATTTATTTGACCCTGTACCCTGCCGCATGTGGCCACAGGTGCCCACCATCTTCTCTAATTCGTGCCGCTGCCACACATGTCGGTCGGCAAACAAAGAAAAATATATTGTATGTGCATGTTCAAATTTACCTTTGGTGAGATGAATTTAAACAGGTGTCTCATCAGACTTACCTTCTTAATGTAAATACAGTATTTACATAATACAGAGATATCTGTGTTTGTGTGTGTAGCTATGCGGGCCATATTACGGTGCATGGGTACCTTCAAACTCGAATATATGTGTTTCGTGCTCTAAGTTATGGTAAGTTAAAATCAGTCTGAAACACGAACGACACTCGTTTGATGCTGTGCTGGCTATAGCCGTGAACGCTTAACTTCCGTACAAAACGGGCATTGCCGCGCGGAAGTGCTGGAAATGTGCTGGAGTACTAAGAATCTCTTTTTGATTCTACGTTCTTGGGCTTATATTGTCACAACTTCCTTAACTGTAATATTGATCACTGTTGAAGGTGCTGTTTTGTCAATTTATCGAAGTACGTTTTACTTTAAAAAAGTTGCCTCGTGGCATACTTTGATCTAGAAATAAGGCCTTAAAAATGTGTGAAATGTGTGCGTTATTAGTTCTTTATTACTCGTACCATTACTAAATGGCAGCAAATAATTACTTTAGCGAACCCTTCCCTACACCCCCCCCCATTCTTTTTCTTCTCACTCGTTTCGTGATTCTCTTTAAATGAATAGTTTTCCTTTATTCGTTGATTTTCTCGGTCTTAGTGTAACGAGCTCAGATAAAGTATTTGATTTAGGAACGAAACACAATCTAGTGTGTATGCTACCACTTATATTGACTTCAGACATCTACGTAGCTTAGATTAAAAAAAAAATGGCGAGACAGTGGCCCTTTGGAGTTCAGAAGTAAAATTTTCTCCTATATCTAAGCCTTCACATAGGGCGGAGGGACCATCCAACTAAGGAAGCAGGCCCCGCCATCAACAAACTCTGTAATATTATAAAGTGAGACTTTTAACTCAGAGGTTCTGGCCTTCTCAGTTTGTTCGCTAATGACTACTTAGCAGTGCCTCAAAATTCTCCTTTTTGTGGAAAATGCATCGAAATTGAAGTGCAACTATTTTTTCCGCTTCACAGTTTCTGTCTTGGCGAAATTCTTGTGCAAACTATAGTGTATTCTAATTAATTTATCGATTAAAATTACGTATTTTCCAGGAAATGTAATTTTGTTCCTAAATGATACCCAATCGGAAATTTTTAGGCATTTATCCGATGTTATCGGATGCCTTTCACTCTAGGCATATGATAAATGCCTTTAAATTTTCGATTGGGCATTACCCCTCATACGGTACTATTTTTATTTACGCGAATTCATCAGTATAAGTATACGCTGCAAATTCTACGAATTGTCTGTTCACACTTGAGCATTTTCCACGCTGTTACATTTTCTTTGTAGAGATCTTATCGTTTTCTCAGTAGCTCCTGGAGCTTGCATTACTGGATATCGCTCTTGCAATTTGTCGATTCCTGTTATTCCCATAGCTGCCCCTCATTCCAGTTATTCCCATAGCTGCCCCTCCCCCCCAAAAAAAAAATTAGTTTTATGTTTTTGCAATCTTACGTGCGAGTATCGTAGTCCCCTCCTCTATCATCAAGCATACCATTTCGTCGCATCAGTACGTCTCCGATGTCAACAACTACTTGAGATCCAACGCCATCCATATTAAGGTAGCTACCTGTTGTCTTCAGTTTTTCATTGAAGATATTACTTATGACCATGGTTCAATAATTATACGCTGACGTTGGCGTATTTAGACCATGAGTGCGACGATTATGATTTGTTTGCAAGCTGAATTATCGCCGTTGCTGCTATAATTGTCCTTTAATAGAAAAATTTATTCTGTAACCACAACTATCACGGTCAGTTTGGATAGTCTAAGCATCAAATCGATTTGCTCATAAACCACCTCTCAGGAGGCATAGGATGAGCCATAGGGCTAGGTCTGTTAAGTTCGCCCATCCTATGCTATTGTGTGTGGCTACCCAGGGGCCCGTGAAGGTTACCTTAGCCATTAGCCAGGCCTTCGGGACGTCTGTCTTTCGTGTCCACTTCTCTTCCTTCCAAATTTCATACTCCTACTTGCTCTTATTTTATTCTGTTCTTCCTCTTCTTTACGGACTTGCTGTTCTCATGTGCATTGACTCGCGCATGGGTTCCACGTTTCTCTTGACATTCTTTATCCTTTCTTTCTTCCTCTCTTTGGATCACAGTGTACTCTACAGGTAGGGAGCCTTAAATTAGGAATATAATAATAGTGTACATAAACCAGATATATAGCCGTAGCCTTTTGGTTATTTCGGAATGAAAACAATTTATTCGTAGAAGAGAATTATGGCCCTTGCCTTTTGCTTATCTTATAACGAAAACAATTTATTAATTATCCAAAATTATGGCCGTTAGTGTCTGATCATCTTGACATGAAAACGATTTATCATAAGCCAGCATTATGACCGTTGCCTTTGGCTGTACACTGTCGTACGTACGACCGGTTCCAGAGGCTCGCCGCCAGCGATACCATAATGAATTGTTCATAGTCTCCAACATGGCGGTCAACTGTGAGGCCTGTGCTAAATATAGCGTCCTCTTTGCTCTTCATGAAAACCTGCTCGTGTTTTGCTGGTGCGCCGAGCGTGCCCGCAGCGTATAAATATATACGATCTCTTACATCGTGTGACGATTGCATGAAGTGTCATTTACTCCTAAGACTAGCGCAGTCTGAAGCGTCGCTCGCGACGTCCGTTGGTATTATAGGGTTAATAGCAATGTTCGTTATTACGCTGTAGAGATTACTGCACGCGGCCGGTTCACATTTGAAAGATAGATATGTGAGCATCAACCTTTGCAATATGAAGCGAATACACAGAAAACGATAAAGCAATTTTTTCCTTCCCTTGCCTCCACGTTGCGATTTGTTTATTCTTATTCCCTCGAACTGTGTATTTCACCAGTAGTAGCACACGTGGCCGATATAATAATATAATCTGATAATGAAGACATCACAGTGCAGTAATTGCTTGTTGCCAGTTGAGACCGAACAACGTGTTATCAGCATACGAACGCGCCTTTCCTACGACCCCCCCCCCCTCCGCCGAGCAACGCAGAATAAACGAGAACCTTCAACTGGTCCTAAATCCGAGGATTCTTGTAATCATCACCAAAATTTGATCGTTGGTGCCTTTGAACTTCCTAGCAATTGCGGTAAATGTCTCGAAGGTTCGTCTACTACTTTTTAAGTGATGTTTTATCAAGAAAAGAAACACATACGTAAACGGAAGTTTGGTCATTTTAGCCTCTTAACATTCCTAACAATTCCTGCAAATTTCGTAGCAACCTATCCATAATTTTTTGGCTTATGTTACTGATAAAAAGTAAAACAAACGCGAAAATATCATCAATAAAATTTGGTTATTTGTTACTCATATTGTTTGTAACATTTTTTGTAAATTTGAAGATCCGTCCATAGCTTTTTAGTTATGTTACACAGGAAAAAAGGTATACATACAGTCAGTTCAGTTGATCTTCAGGAAAAGTTAATCATCTGTTTCTCCTATCATACCTCACAATCCCTGTATATTTCATGAAAATTCGTCCACAACTTTTTGAGTCATCTGGGCGGCAGATAAACTTACCCAGACCCAAATAGACAGACTCCGACAAAAACATAACCTCCTTGACGGAGATAATAATAATAATAATTCGTGTGTCCATATTAGGACTTCTTTTCAGAACGAGCTCCCGAATGGACTGATTCCACTGATGCATTATGACAAGAAATACAGTCCCTCTTATCTACGGAAAATAATGCCTGCGATATGGGTGTAACCTCTCTTATGTGTCGGTCCTATACCTATAGATATCGCGCACATCATCATGCATTCCCTTATGGATGACGCGTCGTTATATTTGCTGTTTCCCGTATGCGTTCCGCAGGCAATACCGTAATTATCTCCATACTGCCAGACTTTCATACCAAGACGTCCATGCAATAAAATTTAATTTTCCTTTCATTGAATGAGCGAGTCTGGGCGGTGTTAGGTCAGTTTTCGGTAATTACCTACTAGCGTCGAGTGGCAATGTTGTCTACGTGTTAGACGATGCTATTCCAACGAGAAACTAAATTATCTTTGGCATTCATGATATTAAGTAATGTCTTTTGAAATTTTTTTAAGACTCATAAAAAAATTGATTTATCATCGGCCACGTGTTTGTATGAAGGGACTCTGTTTCGGCTTAAACAAAACTGTTTCAGGTAATCGAATGAACTCGTTATAGAGCTTTCGAAGTGACCGCTATTTATAAAGAAATTATATCCCATAAATGACGCTGGACAGATGAGCTGTTAACATAAGTTAGCTAGGTTTACTCAACCGCTTTATGTAACAATTGCAGCTATACGGTTACCAAATATGGCAGAGTGAACAGTTCCGTTTATGTTCTTTACGTGCTTTGTGATCTATTAAAGGTGACTCGTTATTAGTCCGTAAGTTCCTCTTCCTATCTACAGCTAAACGAAATGGCTCTAAGAGTAAATACTTAACAAGCAAACGGAGTAGTTTGTTAGTACACCGAGAAAATTAGCCGTACTGTTGAACACCAGCTGCTAGAAACCAAAATTGGTATGAAATGCGATATAAGTGTTAGCATCCAATTGAGTCTCACCCAACATCCTGCAACGTATCACCGCCAGGGCTTCTACATTTGAAAACTCTATAGTGCTGCTTCTTATAGCAGCTGCTGCTGCTGACGGATGCTGCTTAAAAGTAAAATATTCATATAAAATATACTTACAGTTGTAGCCAGGCCGAAAGTAAGGCAGCGTTTGAACTCCAGCTAGCGTAGTCACACTAGGTATCTTGGCAGACTTTGATCTGCTTAGAAATTTATTTCGTTAGGAGCTGAGGGGAAGGATCTTTTTATATATTTGTTAACGCTTTATTGCTTGCGCTGCTGTGCAAAGATATATTCTTCTCTGACGTGCATTTTTAAAATAATCATGAAGGTAGTAGTCACTCTTAGTCCTCTGAAACATACTTTTCAGCCAAAAATTAGATCAGTTTACACCCGAATTTAATTAATATTGAAAGTAAAACTCAACAATAATTATATTTATTTATATTATGAATGTCAGTGTTGAGAAAGACTGTCGTCTCAGTCATTAGTTATAAACAAATTTCTTATTGCATTATGAAGAAGTCATTATTGTTCGTCTCTTAGCTCTGTTGCAGTCGTCATTCTTTACGAAAATACGTAGGTACCTACTTCTTTTATTATGACCGACTGCAATCTCTTTAATATTCTATCATTTTACAGGCTGCTCTTTAATTGTCACAGAGCAGTGTTGTCAGTCTCCAATGTAGAAACTGAAAAATAGCCGTGGATAAGCCACAGCTAAGTGCCGCAGTCTACTCTAAAAGCGGATTCTCAAGGCAATCTCTTGGTCCACTTATATAAGGATCGATGTGCATGCTAATGTTTTGTGGGTCTCTAGTCAACATAGCCGGGTGTCCGCCGAAACATTAACTAATATGTTTGCCGTACATGTGAGCTGGGTGACGAGGAAAGTTTCGCGTATCTCTTCACATTAAGAGTTGTTAGAATTAAGACAGCTCTGTTATTTACTGATTGGAACCGGTCGCAGCACCGCATTCGGATGCCTAGTTCTACGAATACGAATAGAAAAAAAACTGTCGTGTCAACACCTCTTCATATTAATTCGTCGTAAAACAATCTACATTTTATCCTATTCATTTTGTGACAGAACACCGCCTTACTTGGTGCTAAAGTTTACCTGCATGGCGCGTAACATTTTACTCATACAACACCAAGCAAGCTACGCCTGAAATCTGCAAGTTACTGTATAGGAACAACTTCTACGAAGTATTTCCAAAAGTTTCGCAAACACCAAAATGTGACGAAAAGAGACTTTGAACAACACTGAGTATTAAAATGAAGTCATGTCATCATCAACAGAAGATGCTTAATTTAGGGAAGAAATTGGATGATGAGCCTCATCTTTCAGCACGGTCCCTCGTCTTTGAACAACCATGAATGAAAGCGACTTGCTCCACTGGGCGGGTATGAATCAGTTTTCCACTATACGAAAACGAGTCAAAATGGTCTGCTACAAACCTTGTGACTCGGGAATGGGTTCGTTCACACACACGTAAACTGGTTAGCAGTTACAAGTAACGTCGAGGTTCATAACGCACCAGTTCCCTCGATCGTACCGCCGATATTACGTGATGATGTTCTTGCCTGAAGCATACTTCTCGACTACACTGGTACTGGGAACATGGACGCGCGATTTTGAATTGAGAGTAACATCGAGTTCTCATCAGAACTTGAAGTGGAAGTCATTTCAGCTTGCTGATATGTTCAAGGAAGTTTACGGAGATATTCCTCCACAAAACAACAGTTTGTTGGCGGATAAAGCTATTTCAGGAAGGCAGCAAGGATCTCAGGATGACCCAAGGATAGAGAGGCCTCCAACTTCAACAAATGGAGAAATAGTAGTCGGGGTTGAAATGGTCGCAACGGAAGTTGTCACTTCACAGAGATCGGCATTTTCGATTTTGTATCTAAATTTGGCACTTGGTAAACTCTCTGCTCGTTGGATGCCCAAAGCGTTGCGTGCTGGCCAGCTGACTCAACAAGCTGACATTTAAATGAAGCACTTAGCCAAGATTTAGGTTGAAGATTTTATGGAACGGCTCTTAAGCTGTAGTAAGACCTGAACTGATCAGTGCGTTCCGGAGAGTAAGATCCAGTCGAAACAGCGCCTTCACATGGGTTCTGGATCACTCACATTCGAGGCAGAGGTCAGCTCAGAGGGTGATGACCATCATTTTCTAGACTACAAAGAGGATAATTTCAGAAGAACATCCGGGAAACCAAAGAAGTAGAGGGGCAGCATATATTGAAAGTGTTTCAGGAAGCTGAAGTGAAAACCGACACGATATGTTGCACCTGAAAATTCTCATTTCATCACTTCGGTAACCAGCTCATTCTTTCATGATATCAAAAGCTTTCTGCAGGAATTTCGTTGTGAAATATTGCTTCACCCTCGCTACTGTCCTAACCTTTCTTCTTGAGAGTTTTTCCTGCAACTCAAGCGAACACTTGTAAGTGAATCTCATTTTGAGGTCATTGACAAGGCACAAAATGCGATTCCCAGATGGTGCATTAATCAAACCATATTAGAGGAGGGAAATCGCCGTAGTAAGCTAGTGCGTTGACTTGCATGGAAAATATGTTCAGAATAATGTTCATATCATTGTAAACAAAGGTGCTCATTAAATTGTAGCAGAACTTTTTGACTTACTTTCGTCATGGACTAATTAATAATACCTTCTTATGTTACTGCTGTTTATTGCATTAATAATTTACTAGAGTACCTGCGCTGTCAAAAATGACGGCGAGGATTTTGTAAACACTCGTCTTCATTTAATATATGTCTTTCCGTTGCTAATATCTTTCTGGAGAATACGCTACAAAGGCCATGTAAAATTGTCAGAAGAGATGAGTGCTCTCTCTGTCAATTCATCTATAGCAGCACAATCATTTCCCACCTTAGAAGAGTTGCAGAAAACTTTTACATTAGCAAGCAGCTAAGCATTACTGAATAAAATTAATTCCCCGTCGCGCATCTTAGATACCTACAGATGAGCCTTCAGTACTTCTAAGCTTTTCTCTTGAAGCGAATACTCTCCGTCGAAGGAAGACAGCAAGCTGAAAGAATTATGTTTACTGCCTCGTGAAAAATCATCACTTCGTCTGTGCTTTGTAGATCAGCTACTGAATTAAGATGAATTTACCCGTAGTGAACTTGTTTCGATGTTTGGAGAAAGTGATAAAAAAAGATTCCATAACCGCGCTAAGAGGAGCTGAAAATATCCTGTTTCGATGTTAAGAACTGTTTCAAGAAGAACTTTATTCAGATAAACGGAGAAGGATTTCACTTCTGCTATCTTCTGCAACCCGATCATCGACCTCCATGAAAACGCAATTTAATTACAGAAATCTGCAATCTGGCCCATTTTTCGCCCATCTATTTCGTAAAGAGGGTGACATGAAACATACAAATATATAAACATATGAACACACGGCGGTGTTTTTATTATATTGTTTGATTTATGTACCTAAATATGTAGTTACTTTTTTTCACAGCGTGTGATTTTTTCAAGTGTTTTTTTTATCCTCCTTCAGCGTCGCAATAATTACTTTTAACCGAAAGTTCATTTGCGCCAAAAATTAACTCTGTATTCAAGTGTATCGTCTTTTGCTACATTTTACCTCTCTTATATTGATGATGAGTACTTACTACGTACTACAGCTCGTCGGTTGTATGCCGGATAGTTTAGCGTTGGCCTCAGCTGTAGCGTCTTCGACGTTCTTCTTCATTCAGAAATCAAGCTCCGACTGCTCAGTGTAGGATTGGCGGCGTGCGTGGGAGGATATGCGCTCCTGTGCTCCGTTTTTTCTGTCTTTTACCTTGATTCATTATACGGTCGTGTTCGATTCTTGGAATACTGTGGTCCAGTAAACCGGACCCTGGTGTGCTCCTGCAATATCTTTTTTTTTCGTCTTTTGCGATGGGAAATGTCCGTGATGCTTTTGTACGTTTGTCGCCGAGCGTTAAAGTTTCCAGAGCAAAATTTGACTTTTTTTTTGTTTTTTCCCGCAATTTATTGGCGCTGATAAGAGCCTCGAGGAATACAGTCGGCGCTATTATTACTCATTTTCCTCATTGAAATTGATGCATCGGATTGATAATTGATGTACTTTGCTATCAAGAAGAACCTTTACCAAGACCCATACCCGCTTCAGTAAAGTAAACTACATATTTAAAAAACAAACTATATGTATAACTATATGTATATATATGATTTCATGGATATGTTCAGCCGAGTGTATGTGTATCGCAGATGATGGCCAATCAACCGAACTGCACTGTTTTAAGTGAATGTGCTGCTTTAGGTAAATGGTCTGTGCTAAAATATTTCTTTTATATTCAGTGTTTACATTTTGGAACATTACAACGAATTTAAAGAAGAGATGTTCAAAGTCCGAATAGAAATTTTTTCCTTTGTATCACTAAATAATTCAATGAGACACATTTCGGGACTTAGGCCTATAATAGCATGTTCGGTACTGTATTTGGTACAAATAAACTAGCCAGTTTGATTCTTGAAATTCAGAAGTTTTTAGTTGAGTATTTGGTTATGTTGAATTACAAAACTCTCTTTTTGGAGGCACTCTGCCTTTTTCTACTAGACTATATACGTGGGCCATCTGATCGTGTCTTTTTATTACCTCAGTACTTGTACTGCTTATACCTATTCTTAGACTGCAATATGAATTACCTTCACCAAGGAGGATTTGTTTTTGTCATGCTTGTCTGTCTGTTATTCTGTTTGTCATCAAGATAACTGAAAAAGTTATCGACGGATCTGTACGAAATTTACAGGAATTGTTAGGTACATTAGCAGTAACAGATGATTAACTTTTGGTGAAGATTCGTTCTACCGTTTATTTGTCTGCCTATTTTTTCTTAGAACCACAACTCAAAAAGTTATGGACGGATCTTCAAGAAAATTACAGAAGTTGTTATTACTGTCAAAAGTCACAAACGATTCTATTTTTGTGTTGATACAAAGGAAATCATACTTTCAGAACCATTTTGAGTTTTTCGTTACCTTTGTCTTGCTTGGCGGAGGTATGCGCTCTGAGTGCTCTAGTTAAATCTGTTTTGACATGAAATGTCAAACGATCCTATGACAGTTGCGTCTATTTTTTAATAAGTGGCGATTATACGTAGAGTTATTTCTTGCAAGTTCATTGCACCCCTAGCAAAATTTTCGGTTACCTCAGAAAGTATTTTACGCTTATGTCTTTCTGGGCGGCCAAGAAGTCCGTTAGATTCAGAGATATTAAGCTGCAGAGGGGTCCCAGGTTTAGGTGCAGCTGTGCATTATACATATATACCTGTGTTCAGGTACCCATCCTATGGTATGGGGCGTCGCGCCCCCGGTGGATCTTAGGTTACCTCAGTCTCGTATTTTCTCGACGCCTATTCTTGCGCGCTCTCTCGCTCTGCTTCTTTATTCTGTTACCTCAAGCATGATCGGTTTGCAAGTAACACCTGAAATTCAATCGGAAGTGGCGATTCCAAAGCGCGAGATTAGAAATTTCAAACGAGTTTAAACTAATCTATTCTTTTCATCGAAATGGGCTAATCAACCACACTCTAAATATTGTGCATTGCATAGTATTAGGTTACGTCTAGGTAGTACTGCATTCGTCCTTGAAACTAAAGTGTTTCCTTATTTTTAACTGCTGATTTATTAATAATAATAACATTTTATTTCTCATGAGGATGCACTGCTCAGCAAGTTGTAAGGGCGCAGTACCCTGACGTATTCATTTTTAAGGCTAACACAAGAAAAAGATTAACACAGTTTTGCACAAAACAGGGTAGTTTGATATTCTTCATGCGAGAGCACCGTCACGTACTGTCTAGAATTTGGCTACAAACGTGCTGGTTATAACGACTATGCTCGATCGGCAATGCCAATCCTTTGCACAATAATTGGTTCTGAAGATATCAGTACTGCGGATCACTTAATTGTAACTCTAGCCTCTGTTTATCGCTCGCAAGCGAAGAGAGAGAGAGAGAGCGGTGATATTGAACTATCATCACAATCTTTTTCAAGCAGTCAGGTGGGTTGACTGAGAAGTGAAAAATGCCAAAAAATCTAGAGTTAACTGGCCGTCGAAAATGATGGTGTTGAAATTGTCCCCACCGCGGGTGATGGTCTTACGCCACGAGGCGTTCTAGGTTTGTACTAGTTTTGTAAGGGTCATCATCATTGTTGATGAGAGTGGATATTCGTAGAGCCCAGTATCACTGAAGGCTTTCATGTGGGAGTTTGGTACCCAAGCAAAGAGGTGTGGTAGAGATGCGTAGCTGAGCGTACTGTGCGGTACTAGTGCTGCATGGCATGTACCTAACCCTTTACCGAGCTGGAGACCATTTGTTATTACCAGCGTGATATTCGTACGTAGTTTTTAAGAGTTTTTAGCTTTTTTTAATCTCATCTTAGGCTGGGCTTCCTTGCTGCAATGAGTCTTTCTCTACCCTGGAAAAATAATAGGAGAATGTAACCTTGTAGCGGAGCAACACATCCTGAATAAGATAGGTAACACAATGGATTTACCCATATGAGCTAAATATATGAAACGTCGGTTCCTCATAGGAATAGCATTGTTTGAAACTCAAATATGAAACTAAGGCTAACTTCATATAATAAATATAAGTTTTAATATATTTTAATAAAACTTAACGTTTCTGGACGTATCACCCATCATCAGAAGATTAAAATATGATGTCAAAGGATCTAAAGTGAGTAATTTTATTTCGACTAAAGGGGGGCCGGACAGATGTTAATTAATACGGAGAGACCTAAAAGACGAATGACCGGTGTACGCTTGGGGGTCCTGATATAGAGGTCTGTACAGTCGGACGATATGGGATGTGATTGCCCTCAAGGGGAACAGAGCATGTACAGTCGGAGGAAAAACATCAGTCATGGATCGTGACCAGTGGTACAGCTGTGCTCATTATGTTGAGGCTGCGTTTTGTTTTATGGATATATAGCGATTCTAGAGTTGTGAATTCTATTGAGTTGTGAAAGTCGATGATGGAAAAGTTTTTCCTGCTAATTGAATGGTTGTTTTATTCTGCATGAATACGGGGAGCTAAATTCAAAGACACACCTCCCACATATCTGTCCAGTATCGTCTATAAATTTTGTTAATCGAGCTGTTCTGCTTCGTACATCGGCAGTACTGGACAATATTACAAAGCTCGCGTGGACCAACATTTAAGTATATCAAGCAGACTAGGTTTACCACTTGCAAAACCTATACATTCAGCTACCCGTCTTCATGCAGTACAAAACAACCATCCAATAAGCAGGAAAAACATCTCCATCATCGACTTTTCCAAGTCAATAGAACTCACAACTCTAGAATCGCTATATACCTATCCAGAAAAAAAAACAGCGTCAATATAATGACCACATCAGTACCACTTGTCACGATTCTCGCCTGACGTTTTTCTTCCGACTGTACATGCTCTGTTCCCTTCACATCCCATATCGCCCGACTGTACAGACCTCTATATTATAGGACCCCCAAAGCCATGGCTGAACTACGTTAACAGGTTGACTCACGCGCAGGTCGGGTTGCCAGCCTCGCCACTGCATCTCAGCTGTGACGTCACCTGGGGACATTGACTCGAGTCCGTGTTCATTTTTTTCTACCTGTCCCTTGCTTTATAAATACAGTGAGCGAGGGCTTGCATGGAGGAGAAACAATGGTAATCATTTTCACACAGTCACAGCTCTTAAATTCCCCGTGCAAGCATCCGTTTGTGAGAAATAAAGTAATAGAATGTCAAATAAATGAGCTCAACGACGAAGGAATCAAGTACAGCAACATAGCTACGACTTCTTCGGCATTACATTAACATAGGTTGTTCTTCGTCAACACATTACTGTTTTATTTACT
>LQNS02000138.1:8598438-8634739 GCA_001587735.2 Parhyale hawaiensis
AGGAAAATTCTATCACTCATAATTACAATGAGTGCTTTTTGAACAATTAAAAAGAGAAATAGTAGAATGTTGAGAATCAAGAAGCCTTTAGTGCTACACCCTGAGGCCTTGTTTCCAAAGCCAAATGCCTGCTAAGACGAAATAGTTTCGCACCATTTGCGGCATCAACAACACACAGATGTACATTTTCCTAATTTAAGCATCTTACTGATGACAGATAAGCGGTAATCATATTGCTGAGGCAAAAAATAGTTGGAGCACATTCGGCCTGCCACAGCGGAACGTGAGTTGGCTCATTTGCAAGTCAAAACGCTCATTTTTTCAACACGAGTAGCTCTTTAAAAACACGATGAAGCTTTAATAAATTGTTATCAACATGCTCAGAACAGCCAAACATCGAACGACATCCCAATATAACGAAAAAATCATAAAAAATAAATGAGAAATGATATCGATACTCTAGCAACACTGACGATTTTCATGAGTGTTCTCCCCACGTGACGTCACACAGGGAGATGCGCAGAACCGTCTCAAAATGGTCAAGCGATGAGTTAACCTGTTAACGTAGTTCAGCCATGCCCAAAGCGTACCCCGGTCATTCGCCTTTTAGGTCTCTCCGTAGCAACATCTGTCGTCCGGCCCCACTTTAGTCGAAATAAAATTACTCATTTTAGATCCTTTGACTTCATATTTTAATCTTCTCATGGTGGGAGATACGTCCCGAAACGTTAAGTTTTATTGAAATCTGTCGACCCTATATGTATTTTGTTTGCTACTCTATTTAGGAGATGAGCTGGTCTTTTGGAGGTTACCGCATTTCAACCACCCTGCGTTACTGTACAACAGCAATCTGTGTCTTACTGCATTAGTGCAGGAAAATTACATAGTAGCAAGGCAGCAAGCGGGCGTACTGCCCTCAGTGCTAGTAACCAACCCCAGCACTTCGTACTACTGCTATTACTACTAACGAGGCAGCACAGTCAGATCTCAACAGGTTTAAAGTGACCTGAAATAATATACAATGCAGTATACGAATGTCTGTTGGAACGCCTGAGTTGCGGCTACGGAGGTTAAATAAAGTGTTATAAATAATTATAGGTATAAGAATGCTACACCACATCCCTGTCTTCAAGATACAGACTGCAATGGTTTGGTTGTGTAATGTCTCGGCACGTCGTCGTTACGACGCACCTCGCGTCGACTCCCGGGACGTGAGAGGCACAATTAAGTATCGATTGCAAAAGTGTAACCCGATGCAGCTCACTTTCTATAAAACTGTTTCGCATGAGCTTTACATAGTTCACGCTTCACTGTTGCGTCACTGCGCAGGTTGTTGCTGTTAAGATGCTAATTTCTTGCACCGTTAAGAGCAAGGAAAATCAGCGAGCCTTTACGTAAAATTTCAGATAATTTTTCGAAAGTTTCACGGTTTTGGTGGTTGATGTAATCCTTTCACCGGCTGTCTTTTTCTGGCTGACAGTTCACGAGAGCGTCTATATGTACGGTGGTCTGGTGCTTCACTCTATTAGTGCCTCTGGTTAATCTCTGCTCGGTGGATATCGAACGCCAAGCTTCTGCTGTGTTCATTCGGGGGGAATTGAACCGGGTCCGCTCCCGTGGTGCCCATACTGCCTTGCGCGCACCCTTGCCTGTGTTATTATAAGATCTTTAACAAGTAGGAATAGGAAATAAATATATAACAATGAAATTTGAATCATAAAAAGTGTTATAAAGCAGTTTATAATGAATACTGAATTTAAACAATCTAAACACGCAAACGTAAAAGTAGCCTATGCTTTCGTATACATTGCTACCGCTACTGGTAATAAACTGTGATATTTCATGATTGATGAATCAAAATATTGCTGTGCATTTATTCGTTGTCAATCTATTGGTATCATTAGTCCTGTCTACTCTGATTTCTGCATAGTTGCGAGTATTCCATGCACATCGCACTTTGAAAGTGTTAAATTACGAGAAACAATTAAAAACCACAGAGTGCTGTAATAATTGGGGAAGAAAGCGGAGCTACAAGAGTCTCTACGAGCTTGTATACTGATTTACCTATCTGCCGAAATTTTCTTGTTTTCGTGCTTATTTCCGGAGAACAAAGCGCTGTGAGGACCACGGCGAAGTCTGTAGCTACAAGTACTGCCGAGCGAAAGGTCAGTTAGTCTGGGGGATGCGGAGGCGGTGCCGGTCAAAGTAAGGTGGGCCGGCAGGCAGGCCAGTGCTCTGGCTACTTGTTTCCATTCTGTCTTCTTTCCGACAGACAAAAATTCTCATTGCGTGTTGCATTCGACCACTCAGCCAACATTTTGTACGTAATTAGCTTTAATATCTCTGGAACTTTGATACCGAATGTTCATTTTGCCTCTTCGGATCGAGATTCAGGTGTAAATTGCGAACTAATTACGCTTGAGACGCCCGACATCCTGCTAGAAGAAGTACCTATCTATAAACCTATCACGCCAATTATACACTTTCAGCTCCACACGGCCGCCGAACAGCCATTGTAACCTTGGGGTATAGTTCACTTTTATGTATAGCCTTTTCACCGTATAGGCTAGGCCAATTTATTATATTCTTTAATTACATTATTTTCATTTTCAGACGGGTATGCTAAGCTACACACAGTGTAGGCGCATTTGTTTGTGTGAAAGCCATTACCGGTGATTTTAGTACATACTGTGACGGATATGGTGTTTGATTTAGAAAAGTATTATTTCTTGTAAAAGAATGTATGTTGTCTAAATATTGCGAAAATTGATTTCTTACAGTAACGTAGCTAATTGAAGTGTTTGTACTATGTATTTTTTCGGAAAAAAGTACTTCTGTTGTGCTCTGAAGCTCCCTTTTCGTGCTTTCAAGTAAATTTGTTTTCGAGTTTAACCTTGAGATTCACTCGTCTGGATTCGTTGGTGAAAGTGCTTCTTTCTTTGAGTTTCCACGCACACACCTTGACTTCCACCAGCCCGTTCTGTGACGTGAGCGCTTGCGAGAGACGAATCAGATTTTTCTCTCTCGCCCGGTCTTCAATTATTGTTAATCCTGAATAACCTTTAGATGAGTCAGTAATGTAGCGCTTCTGGTACCACCTGATGCGCAACTACTGCCTCAGTTTGCTCCATTATTTCCAAGCTCCTTACACAATTGTGATAATATTATGAGGTGATATTAAACCGAAGCCAATCAAAGCATTTACATGGTACTTGCCATGACCGACCTGAACAATGAGTGGTTGGGCTCACTACTGAAGGTTCTCAAAGGTGTTTGGTGCGCCCGGAGGAGGAGCAGGAGAGGAAGATTTAATGTCCATCGTGCCCATAATAATCTTACCATGTTCGCTTCGGACTCTGCACTCCTAAATGCTTTTGTCCGCGACCCAACGCTCTTCTGCTTACCTGGCCAACACCCCTACTGTAAATTACCTAAGGTATGCTTACTATATGCATATTGTTTTATTCCTTAACTTTCCGGAGTGTATCCCTTCTGTTGGTGCCTGGAGGTCTCGATACTTTTTGTACTCGATGATAATTTTGTACGTGATTACACGCGCGTCTTCTGCTCATGCTATTGCATGGGACTTGCCTTTACGTTGTAGGTACCTACTGGCGGCGCTTCTAGCTACCACAAGCACCGAATTTTGTTTATTGAAACAAGCATTGTTTCCTTCCCTATAAATTGTGACAGCATATTTAGGAGCCTCCCTAAAATCACTGCTATAGCCTTTTATTGACGCTCCTCATTAAACTGCATGTGAGCTCAAGTGACTCTGAGTTTATAAAAATAGGCTGTCGCCTGAGCACAGGTACGTTGTACTCGTACCTACCACAGCTGGTGGTGTCTTTATGTCAGGATGTAATGCATACATACAAGCTCTACATACACTTAAACAGGGTATGTTTGTTTTAGGTACTTGTATTATCTACGTCATGTATGCTCACCATTTCGCTATCATTAGTTGCTTCGCGAGAGGGTATCTCTTCCTTTGTATGCTTGGATGTCTTAATTGATCCTTTTTGTGGCCATGTTCATTTTTATTCGTGATACCACGCGTCTTCTTTTTTATTACCTGTGCTAATAATTGGGAATTGCTGCATTATAGTACTCTTATGCCCGGAATTATAACGATCTTGTGTTTATATGTTAAGATATGATCCAATCGGACTTATTTATATACATGAATATTAACTTTTCTTTTTGCTACTTTTTGCTCGTGACGTCTTCCATGCATTTCCATAAGCGTCTTTATTTCAGGATCTTCTCGTTACTTCGTATTGCTACTCCTTGTGCGGTGACATGGCATTGTGTTGTATATGTGACGTTGTGTATCGTCCGTGCTTGATTTTTGTCATGTATATGTATATGCATCTATCCTAATATAATAAAACGCTTTGTGTATTTATTTATTTCGTGTCCGCTTTGAAGGAAATAGATAGGCGAAAAATAAGCCAGATTGCAGATTTTGTAATTCAGTTAAGTTTTCATAGAGATCGATGATCAGGTTACAGAAGATGGTGAAACTTGGGTCCTTATGTCATCTTGATGCACTTCTTGCTTGAAACACTTTATGAAATCGGGACAGTATGTATGCAGCTTCTGGAGTCCGATTTGATAAGTTTTTCCTCTCAGGTCTCAACGTATAAATTCTGCAAATACCGTAATCAACGGGGCACTCGCGAGATCATTATTTTCACGGGCAGTAAACAAATATTTCTTCTTGTTTACTGTCTTTCTTATTAAATCTGACGATGTTGTTTTTTCTTCAGTTATTTCAGGGGAACTGGGTAACAGAAAACTATTTCTTCTAGCTTGCTGTCTTTCTCAGAGAGTGCCTATTTCGCTTCTGAGGCCGAAATTTGAGCTCTTAAATGCAGCAGAAAGTCAAGTATGGAAGACGGTGTTATGGATACGGCGCACTAACATTGCATATAAGCTGACAAGAGGGGCATTCAAGTTTATTGCAGTGTTTTACTTGAGATTTTACTTTAGAAGAAGCACGTTTAATTAAGAAAGAGGATGATAGGGAACATAAAAAAAGAGCAAGACTACTACAGTCTCAAGAACGAAGACGTGCTATCACTGGAGAGATAAAACATCTACGGGGCACAGTGACAAGAAAGCCTTGAAGCAGAAGGGTTACAGAAGGAAATAAGAGTTTCTAATAAGCATGAGCGGGAAAATGTCGAAACGGCAAGTCAAAAAAGAGAGCAAACATATCGATTATTGCATGATTTTTTTCACGCATGGGTCCACTAGTATTATACTAAAACTCTGTGAACCTTGCTTGCTTGCCTGCTTGTGTCTTGTTTGACACAGTTTCTTCGATTTTAGATGGGAAAAAATTCAAGCATCAGTTGTGGAGGTACGCTCTGTGAAGTTTTCGAGTCCGCCATAAAATCCATGTCATCGTTCAGGAGCGCAGTTCATTTACAGAAGATAGTTGTGACAAATTTGGGTGTATGCGCTGCCCTCCTGAATTTCCAGGTTTGTGACGTCAAAATTACATCACTCCACTGTGGAAATATCAAAGATTCCTCGCTGCAACACTGGCGTGACGCAATTGTGACGTCACAAACCTGAAAATTCAGGGACGTAGCGCATACACTCAAGTTTGACACAACTATCTTCTGTAAATGAACTGTGTTCAGGAATCAGACGGATACTAATGCAGCGTGGTAACCTGGATACCGACAACTGCATAAGTACGTCGAGTGCACGAAGGAATTGAAATTATATTCGCCTGGCCAGTATGGTCTAAAGTGAAAATACTGCATTTTCTAAATCTTGCTTCGCTTTGCAAACTTGCTTGGTACTTTTCATATGACGATGATGCTTCTTCCTCTGAGCGTGGTAATTGAAAGACGGTAACTTTGACAGACTTTAGATCCCGTAGGGCATCGGCTATATTATGACATAGCCTATCCTTCAGCTAAATATCTTCGTAGCAGTATATAGAAGCTTTTCTTGGAGTTTTCATTCCACCGTGCATAATCCATTCCGTTGATGCTTTCATTAGCTGAATCATATCGTAGCAGTTCAATCTTCACGCTGAGCAGACGCCTTTTTATATTGAACTAGTGCACCAAACGCAACCCTTTTGTTGAATAAGGCGTGAAAATATATATTTGAAAACATCTTACCATCACATCGATAAGTTTGCCTCTTTTGGCCAAAAATAGTAAGGTACCTTGAAATTTTTTGCCTTCAGTATTAGATAGTGGAAAAATAGAACTTAGTATGCTTGAGTTTGCCCGAGCCGTCACTTCAGGAAAACCCTCGCTGTCTCCTGTGCTTGTTACTGTGCAGAAGGCTTCTCTAATGAAAATTCAGCATTGTGCCTAAATAAATGGATTTATATTATGAGGCGTAGGTGACATCACTGGTAGCACCTTTGCACATGTCCAGACACGGTCATGCAGGCGAGTGCCCAAGCGCGTCCCCGTATCCAAGATACCTTCTCCACAAAAAAATGGTACCTTGGAATTTTTTTCTTCAGTATTAGATAGGGGTAAGATCAGGCTTCGGACAGACGGACGGACGGACGGACGGACAGACGGCTCTCTTATTATCACCCGCGAACAAAGTGAGAGAGGTGATAATGTTTTCGTTGAAGATTCAAGTATATATATTTGTATATACATTTGTATATAATATATATTTGTATATATGTATATATATATTTGTCTGTCCACCCAATAAGTGGTCGAAGTAGTTCAGCTATGTTCATGAAAAAGAATAAAAATTGGATTAGCTAGCCATAAAAACGACGGCAATGAACTTTCTTTCCACCAAGAAACAGGTAGAAGGAGTTGAGCTATGTTCATGATTTTTTGCAGGGAGTCTAATGGGCTGTCTTCGATGTGACACGTGCCAAAAAACAAGGATTAGCTCGCCATAAAAAAATGACTTCGATGAAATTTGCTCACACCGCGGGTGATGTCTTACGCGACTGAGGCGTTTTAGTTATCTACAATATAGTAAAGACCGATGTGTATTTATCTGTTTCTTTATCCATTTTCTGTCACGCTTTAACAAAACAGGTAGGCGGAAATTAGCCCAGGTTAGAGGCTCTGGTCGTACTCTCAAGCTCCGTTGAAAACCGATAGGTAGAAAATAGGCCGGGTGCCAGAAGATGGCAAACGTATCTTTATTAGGGACAGTTGAAATTCAGAAATGAAGACATCGCAGGCTTAGTCTGATTCGTGCGAGTATTACCTTCTCCATACTTCGAACCTATGGCAAGTATCGGGCAACCTCAAGTCTAAATGCACTTCTTGCATTGCCGAAGTTGAAATCTCAGCATTGAAGGTATCTGAAGCTTCCATTGGCGCTCTCATGCATCTTGATTCGTACTTTCTTCCCCCAGATGACTTCGTTCCTTCAGCGATCCTTCCAACTTTAATGCATTGTCGACGAAACATTTTTCAATAACCAAAAGACTATCGGACAAATATGACACACTAGGGTGTCTATGATACCAAATCGAATTAATTCTTTTCAGTGTTGCTGAACTGACTGCAAAAGTAATGAATTATTTTCATGTCAGGAAATAAGAGTGTTGATACTCAGTAATTAGGGTAATTAGGATGCCGTGAACCCTCATCTGGATGATCTTTGATGTTGGCGATTGTATGAAGGAGAGCATGATTAATGAAGAAGGATCAATGCAAATTATTCGCTGTCATTTTATGACAGCGCTGTCACACTAGTAGCATAGATTTACATCGCAGCCAAATTTCGATGCTGGAAGTTCAACAATCAGTTGGTATCCACAATGCAGTGAGTCCTGGGCATTTCCAGTGAATTCTTTTGACTGAACTATATTTTCTTAGGGCAGGTGGGATATTTTGCTATCGCAAAACTTATGATTGTACAGCGTGCGTTTCACTAATGGAAGATCAGGCCTGCAGGTATAATACAGCAAAACCTATAATGGGAACCGGAACAATAAAAAGTTCAATCACAAAATTTTTGTAGTATTTTTGACGACTGGGCCCTCCAGTATTCCCTAAAATCTTTTGCACAATCAGCTACTTTTTTGCGCAAATATTTTACCACGCAGCACAAAATACCAGGCCATTACGCATGCGTCTAATTTGACCGGAAAGTGGCTTACGCTCGTATTGCGGAAGTTCTCGTTTCCTAATAATAATATTAAAGCATTCAATTACTGGTAGATAGGACATTCCTGAGGGTCGTGATCATGGATGACGTAAAACTCCGAAGACCAGCAGCCTTTTTTTTATGCGTGTCAAGATTCTTTGGAAGCCGACGATCGTCTAGAACCACGAATCTGTTCTCCATGATGCCGCTCCGGCGAGAACAGAAGCCGCCCGTCGTGAGAAATATCCTGCGGCGTTGCACATTACATGGGAGCCGCGACTTGACTTCCCTTGAAATATAACGAATCCCGTTCTGCAACTGACGCAAAAGGAAGAGACTCCCTTACTGCGTGGGTATTTTCCCAGAATGGAAGTCGAACCTCGCTGTGCCAACTTAATGGAGAGGTGAAAACGCACAAGCGGCATGGGTATTTTCTCAGACCTGAAGACGAACTTGACTGTGCGACTAATATGCAATCGTGTGTACGGACTGGCCTGCAACCGTAAGTGTATTTCCATAAAATTGCAGATGGCCCTAGTGCAACTGACGCCGACTGTGGAGTCACACCTAGGCTATAACAGTAGCGGCATTGTAAACGGTTTTCAGAAATGCAAGTGCATAGACCGAACCACGTTGTGTAACTCGCGCCAAAAGCCCAAACGCGCTCATGAATGTGTTTTTCATATAATGCAACGAATTAGAGGTTGTTTGTAATAGCTTGGTATTAAGCTGTTATTTATTCTTCTGTTTGCGTATATTGCTCCATGGTTGGTCGAATTAGGTAAGATATATTAGCTAAGTTATCAACCTTTCCTCATTGTAACACTGGAAAGTGCCTTGCATGCAGCGCCACCTTTGCTTGCTTCATGTTTCATACACTTGCTCATCGTGGATATTTTACGTTTTTGTTTGGATGCCCGAATTATAGTTTCCAAGTAGGCTCATCTTTAGTATATTAGAACTATTTTCTTTCATTTCCATTCTTGAAAGTAACTTTTGTTTGTTTTTAAGAGAGACCTACAACAACGCATAATCAATCAGCTACTGTCGTCAGTTCCATTTTGCAATTGACTGCAAAATGATTAATGATTTGAAACGCCCTGTGGTGTTTGTACTACATATAACGCAGGTGGAATAGCTGAATCGTTTTTTTCAGGAGATATTAAGGGGGTATCGAAACTGGGTTCGTGTTTCCAAATCACCTCTTTTAAATTTGTTTACTGTCTTCCTGGTTCCTCTTCTAGAAACTGCATTATAGCTCTAGAAAAAGTGTCCAGGGTGGTATTTTAGAAAAATATGCTCATGAAATTCATGTTTCAGCAACAACCTCCTTAAGATGCCTCGCTCATTGTGCATCAGTGATGAAATCTTTAATTTTTTATTGATAAAAAAATACACTTTGCGTTCGTGTTACAACAAGTGTCTCTAAAACTTACGGTCTTCCTAACATGGCAGAATAAACTTTTCGTATATGCAGCATGAACCTCATCCCATTATGCATGCAGGAAGGCAGCAGGCAGAAGGTTCTTCGGCGCCCACATTCCTCCTCTTTATAGGGCTGAGCTCCGAACCAGACTCGGGAGCGACGCCCACTCTGCTTTTGTAATGTTTTATTCCATCTCGAGGACTTTTGCTCTCAACAAAAGTATAACTTGCTTTGGAACTATACTGGTCTGTCAGCAAGTCACGAGAACCTCGCCCCCACTTAGCTTTCGTAATGTATAATCTGGGGAATATTTGGACCTCAATAAAAAGAGCGATTTGCTCTCGAAATACAATTATGTCAGCCCGGCATCGGCAGTGATGCCCTATATTTCTTTGTATAGCGTTACGTTTCTTTTACAAGAATATTTGCCTCCTAGCAGGAATAAAATTTTGCATTTGAACTTCTCTGCTTTCATTTGTCGGGCAAGACGCTCACTCAGCTTGTGAAGTGCTAGATTCTATCTTAAACCTACTTCGATTATGTTGTGCTACCGTGAAAGAATTTTTTTTCTATCAAATGGGCATACATAGGGACAAGAAACCCTTGTAGCAAAATAACACAACCTGCATTGCTAAAATGGGGTAGGAAACTTTTGTTCAACCGAATAGTGTGATTTGCTGTCGATTGCATCCCTCTCTGCAAGGCATTGAAAGTAACGCCCCAGTGAGCATTCCTAAAAGTGTAGTCTCTCTGGAGAAGTTTGTCTGCCAATTAAAGGTATAATTCACTTAAGACCCAGGTGTTTTGTGTACATGACTTCCAAAGCGATGCTTAGTTTTCTTGTATGCTTCTGCAGTCCGTCTTGGGCAATTAAACTGAAGACAAAAAGTCTAATAACTTGCGAACTTTGAACTTATATGCAGGGTCTCGGCAACGGCGCCCCTCTCCCGCTCTTTTTCGTAAAATAGTTTTGACGAAAATATATTAGCGATACCAAGTGAAAGCTTCTGGTGAACGCCGATATTATCTGCAGGGCTACTTTTGATTTTAGGATCCTCCATATGCATCATCCGCTCTGTATATTTAGGATTTTCTTCCTTTGCCCTTACCGTGTCTAACAATTTGGTTGAGACACCGTGTTAGCCTTTGCTATTCTACCAATTTTATTTCCATCGTTCTAAATTATATTTGCACTCCACTGTATGCCTCGTAAGATTGAACTTGAAATTGTCATTAGTAATCGGTTTGGGATGACTGAACCCTTCAACCTGCTGGGTTGGGTAGATTGTATTTCATGCACGTGGTCGAAATGAGTTGCACTGATGAAGTTGTATGACTCGAGACCCTGATTTTCCTCATTTTGTAGTATGCCTCCTGGGGGAAGGGGGAAGAGTCCTTCAATGCTGCGCTTGCCTGCTGTAATACCCGCGATCGCCGCCTTGCCAGAGAATCGAATACCTGCGATGCTTGGCTTGCGTTGTCATCATTTCTAGCATTCGTAATCCATTACGCGTACTGACGCAAAACAGAAATGGAGGCCGTAGTTGTCACATGAGCCTTCCGTCTCTGACGCCATAGCTCTGGCAATCTGTGATCGACTACAGCCGTTTTCGCTGAGGCTTAACAGTTATCTGTCTGAGGAACGAATCAGTATATGTAAATTTCTTATTTGGAGTGTACGGCCAACGTGACTTTACCCGTAGTGTCCATTGATTGAAACTTTATGCAACTCTACTGATTTCATTTAAATGGGCTTTTCGTTTTTCACGTGTAAATATAGGTGAAGTGTTACGCTTTGTTGCTTGCGTCGTATCTACATCAGACTCGATGTAATGTATAAGCAGTAGAACAGAGATGTGTACAAGTCGTCACTGCTGAGCCCTGCTGAACCTTCAGAATTTTTCTGCGGTTTTTAAAGAATAAATTATCAGTTGATCTCAGTCGGTTTGGAACAGTTACCTATCTTGGGAACACGGTTTTTGATGAATCACACATCTACTTTCCAGCGATATTTTCCCGTTTATATATGAAGCTCGAAATTATAATAAACGGAAACACAAGTTAATTTCGAACCCAGTCAGTAATCACGGAATAAATGGAACTGGGATGAGTGTGGCCTGCTTCTCACCTCATCCTAATTATATTCATTACGCTGTTCGGCGTGTCTGCCTCCATATTCATTAGGGCCTAAGAAATGAGCTTCTGTCTATACTCCAAACATGGCAGTGTTCCTTAAAAGGCGACGGTGTGACCCCAAACCTGTTCTTAACTTGCTTCGTCATTGAGCTGTGCGATGCACTGGGCCGTTGCATGGTGGACCAAAGTACAGCAATCGACGGATGTACGGTATATAATTATTGAATAGCATTTAAAAAATCCGTAGTTCGCTGTCTTTCGGCACAGCTGAGCGATGCCCAAAGTTCTTGAACGGCGCGTAGACATCACTGTGCACGTGTCAAGCATCACCCACTTCGTAAATGCCTATATGTAGGTATACTGACTGGCATTCAGACACCGATCTGCCGCTCCCAAATTGACAACAAGACCTATGCCTATACTCTATTGTATAAACTTAGGGCGGGAAGCAAGCAATGCACTGTGCTGTATTCGGGGACAGCTGCCGCAGCTACAATGGGCGCTTAAGTTACTGCTGTTCTGTAAAACCAGATGAAGTTGGGATATTTCTTGTAGGATACACTGCGACTGAGGGCTGTGTACTAGAAAACTGTGATAGATGCATGCATATAAATGCTCTTCAATAAATTCGGACATGAAGATGTGCTTTTACATTGAGCTCTTTTTCGAGTGCCGTACACTGAACGATGGAATTATAAAATCATTCAGCAAATTCTGAAGTTTTCTCAGATGTACGACACACTATACCGTGCTGGATTAGAGTAAAGCTGTCGATTTGGTTGTTCAAGTGTCATTCAGTCTCGCTGTATAATTAACTGCCTGTAAGCTGAAAGGTATATAGGTGCATGGAATTCCCGTGTGTTGCTGTTCCTGTACTCTGTAACTGTCTAGAGTGACCAATAAAAATTTGTTCAGAAAGAACTGGGATTAGTTTCTGTACCTGACACCTAGTCAGTCACGTCATCTGTTTTATCTTTAAATCTTTAATTCGTTTTTAGTTCTGTCTCCGGTATCGGCAGGTTTTTCATGTAGTTTTTTATTCGGGTTTAGAGCGGTTTTGCTTTTTGGTGGACCAGTTTTTTTGCCATGTTCTATTCATTCGGACGCGCCGTTGGTGTTCCCTTAACTGGAAGACCAAGTTTGGACGGTGTTATCGTGCGCTGTTGGAACATGTGTGTCCAAACTTGGAATCGGTGAGTGATAACAACGCGATCTATATTGAACAAAAGCCCGTCAGCCTCAATTCATCGACAGGGTTTGTAGTTTAAGAGCAGCTTTATTAAAGAATTAGATTTGGTCAGTACACGTACCGCCCGCCAGGACATTCACCAGCATCCCAACAGAACACAACCTCCCCACGTCGTGCTTGCACGCAGCTAATTTCACAGCCGGCACACATGCGAACACACAGACTTTCGCAAGGCACCACATTGTTCTCAATGCAGCCAGTTTGCGCTTGCGCTACGCTCTGAACATCATCGACTGCCTACCAATTAAACATTAGTTTGGCGACCTTTGCTTATCTTTATTTTTCACTTCTTTATAAGTCTTCATTTCTAAATACAAGCAGCTTCTCCCTAGAGCAGAAATATAATAATTTGCTCTGTGGAGTGCACTTCTGTGCCATCATTTATTTATGGTGACAGCCTCGCCCCTACATTAAGTTAGGCACTTATTCTAGCTGAACCGACCGTAGCCTCTCCCATTATATTGACTAACCTAACCGATTCTAACAAAGTTTACTTAGCATGAAGTTAGAGTGCAAGACCACTGCAACGTTTCTTCTGTTTGTAACCTAGAAATAAGATACATTCTTTTGTGCACCCTGCAACATTTAAAGTATGTATTGTAATATCTCCATGAGTATTTAATGAAGTTTATTACGTTCGCTATGGAGGTTATGTTTTGTCGTGTTTGTCTTTTGCCTGTCACCAAGATAATTCAAAAAGTTATGAACGGATCTTTACGAAATTTACAGGAAATGTTAGGAATGTTCACAGTGATTAACTTTTTATGAAATCCATTTATCTGTTTGTTTGTTTGTATGTTTGTTTGTTTGTCTGCGTATTTTTTCTTTGTAACATTAATCAAAAAGTAATCGACGGGAGTTTAATGAAATTTACATGAGATTTTGGGTAGATTACGAGAAGTAATTGACCAATTGATATAGATGTTCGTTCATTTGTTCGTCGCTGTGTTTGATTTTATGTTGTTAGCACGATAACTCGAAAAGTTATAAATGAATCCGTATGAAATTTGCAGTAGTTGTTAGTATTGTTGAAAGACATAAATGATTGAATTTTGGTGATGATCGGTTAATCTGTTTGTGTGTTTGACTAATGTTTGCCACAATGCTTATTAGCAGCATAACTCAAAAAGTTATGAACAGATTTCAGCAACTGTTAATACTGTTAAAAGGCCCAAATGATTAGATTTTGGTGCTGATGCAACCCATTTGAATTTTTCGTTACTGTTGCTTTGCTTGGGGGCGGTGTGAGCGCTCTCAGAGTGCTCTAGTTATTTTTATTATATATTATTTTTAGTATTATTTCATACGCTCGTGTAAGCCACCTATACAAGAACCGTGTGTACATTGTATCAGGTATATATGTATCTTGTTAACACCACCTAGATGGATGAATACCTATGCCAATTGAGTATAAAAAATGATAAATGTTCTAGCTGGCGGTATTCATTTTCGTTTTCTGTGGAATTGTAGAAATGCTATTATGTAAATTTTACAATATTGTATTCCCTTTATTCACTGATGATGCGATTATAAATTCTGAAACTCCTGTATTTTTGACAACGCTTTTTTTTTTTTTTTGTTGATTCGGTTGCTCTTCGCACTACATTCCAAATTGAGTTTTTCTATTAATTCAGTAAATTCTCTCGAAATTCTCCAGTGTTTGCGTATACAAGTATACAACTCATTGTAAGCTTAATAGTCAGTATAATAATGTGTTTGTTTGGAGAGTATCATCTTGTATAGCAGTCACAGCGAAGTAGAATCTGTGTAATGTTCGTATGCAGTAACAAATCAGTGGAGGTTTAAGAGCCGTCCGTCATAATAAATGTGCTTGCGCCGAGCGCATCATCTTAAAAACTTACAAGAGCGGCAGAGGAGCAGAAGCTGTAAGATACTCGATGAAAGCATTTCCTGCATCAGTGATGCTACGGCACCGCCTCGGATCAGAACAAGTCCTGAAGCTTCTCTGGTTACCGTCTCTTGACAGCCCCAATTGTGACATACTGAGCTTGAGGCCTCCGAGGTGTTGCCTGCAGGAGTCTTTAAATTGCGGAGACGGATGTTGTGCGGCAAGTGCCACCCCCAACATCCTTTGGACGTTTTTCATGGAGACGTCAATACACTCTGTTGCGTGATGTAGCGGGCCTTGTGTTTCACGGTTCAAACGCGTTTGTCCTTATTGATTTAACCCTTTCACCTTGTACTGGCCGTGGATCTCGCAATCCGATTCAAAAGTGTTATTCCTACGGAAATTGACGTTTAACCTTTGAACACTAACCATATATCCCTATCAGTAAGTATATGGTATATTTCACCTGTGGTTAAACTTGAACTCGCAGTGGCAGAATGTGTTGAGTGTCCGACTCACGCACTCTAGTAACCTGGAGATAGACCTCCGCGGCCAAAACAAGTAGATTCTTGGGGTGCTTCGTTTGCCGAGTCAGCATTTCTGGCATTCATACGCTACTGCAGGAGGTATTACTGGCCTCAACTAGAAATAGGGATGGTCGCGAGGTCGCAGTTGACGCATGGATCTTCCGTCTCTGATTTCGTAGGTCTGTTAACGACAACCGACGTTCTAAACACGTCGGAACATCCCAGCCTGAGCCCCACCGGAGCCCACCTCGGTGGACTGGATGCTGCATGTTAACGATGGCGGGGGTGGACCAAAACTTGCAGAAATCCTGCGCAGTTTTCCAGGGCAACACATGAAAGTGGTCCTGAGTAGATGAAATGCCGGAAACAAGACCGATTACCCTGGAGGTTGGATAGACACTCCCTGAAAGCCGCCCGGATGGACAAACACATATACGGTGAAAATTGTACATCCTCGCGGAAACTATAATGACACCAGTTCTAGTCTGGGATCGACTGCTGCTGTGCACTCCTGAAGTCAGCGAGCATCTGTCTGCAGCATGAACAAGTGCAGACAGATTTCCCGGCCACTTGGAGTGGGTGTGGTCAAGTCAATTGACCAGAGCTTTACGGGAAGCCATATATCGCCTTCGGTAGGTATGCAGGGTGCATTTTACCCACGGTTAGTGTTCTGATGTTAACTTGTACGGTCCGGGGTTAGGACAGGATTTCTTAAACCGGGGTCCTCGTAGCACTTCGTGGGTGAAAAAAGTAAGTATTTTATGTCGCAAAGTACACGATAGCTAGGCCATACACGGCATTCTCGTACTCATTCTAGCTCATGAATCAGGGCATCATTGTTAGGCTGGGTGTGTGTTCACCAACGATTCATCGTTTTTTTGTACTTCAATAGAGCCTGGTTTTTTTAAGGATGTGAGGCGTGAATATATTAGAAATTTTTGAGTGGCTTGAAGCAAAAAAAAAGAACTATCGAGGAGAATCTTTTTTAAAATTGTATCTAACTTAACTTGGCGTAATTTTATGTATTGAAAATTCGGTATGTTTAATACCTGTACAGTACTCTCTACTGGCAATTGCGTTCCTGGCTTCTTTTAATTCATGGCGGCTGTAGCGCATAATTTTTGGAATTTATTTTTATGTTATTATTGCTCTTTTTTTAATTTACTCATAGGAAAGTTTTTCCTATTTTTAAGCTAGAATAACACCCTATGTGCTTCAACTTAAAAACAATAATCTTCTTGCCGCTTGCTTACTACCGCACAGCAACGCGCCACGCGTGCGATGGACGCGCAGGAGATGAGCAGGCGCCGTTAGGTGGCCCGTTGTACCTCCCGTTCGATGCCTGCCTGCCTCTCCGCTCGCCCGCCTGCAGTGCCGCTGGTCAACAGATGGTTCGTTCCTCTGCTTGCGCTGCCTGGCCTATGGCCTACTTGTTGATTCTCGTGCCTGCGCATTGCTTTAGGCGCTTTGCTGCGGTGCCCTAGTTGCAGAACGGGCGCAGTGGGCTGTACTGGGTACTGTTAATGTACCCTCAGATACTGCTTATTCCAATCACAGATACTGCCTATTTCCACTTACACTATCATCGGTCCTGGTGTACATAGTATGAGCCCTACCAAAATTGAAGCTGTGATGTTTAAAAACTTACGGGACGCATACTTGCTGAAAGTGCCACACAGACGAGCTGTAAGCGGCCACGTGCAATGTGGGGGTACCTCGCCACCGCTGGTCACGGAGTGCAGCTTCACTTCTGAGGCGTGAATAACATCCCCTGGGCCTCGTCCGATGAATCTTAAGGTGTTCAGCACATGTGTTGGGTCGGCGGAGATAGGAATGGGCCCCGAAGCTAACTTATAGCCACACAAATGTCTGAAACTCAGTCTTGCCACATATGCCCTACCGGCACACCGTGTTGACCCTGTGCACTGTCGAAAAAGTGTGCTTGTGCAACGTTGCGTGCGAATTTGTCAAGGACTGCATTGGGAACTACCTGTGGATATTGTTTTAATCCAACTTCCAGCGGTGTTAAGGTGTCTCTTTCATTTATTGGTGTGCTACTGCTCAGTTACGGACAACACTCATACTAATAATTACGCTATGGCGGCCTGCGCAGTAGTAGTGATGTTCTGGCTACGCTCACTCATAATTAGGTTTGGTCATCGCTCGAGCTTATTTTTCCATTCGTGCTGCATCGACGCAGATCATCCCCGCCTGCCGCTGAATGTCTCTCAGCACGTTGCATAATTTCCACGATATAATATTCAATACTCATTGCACAGAGTGAGTATCCAATTTAGAATGCATATGCATTGCCGTATTATTGGGCCTGTTGAGCTCCCCAATGTGCCGCTGACGACTTAATTCGCAGGTGCCAGTGGGGGGGTCATGGTTGACCTTGCCGCGCAGCGTTGCTTGATCTTCCGCACTTGGGCCATTATCGCGGCACTCGCAGGGGTGCGTGCAAGCTGCGGATTTCGAAATCTTAGTTCACTGTTGTTCTAGCACCCGTTAGGAAGTCCTGGACGGGATCCCCTGGAAGTTTCCTCAAGTCCGGTCAGTTTTCCGTGTAGTCCCGCAGCTGCATGCAGCGAGCGGCCGACGGGGCTGGAGGAAATAATAAAAAGTGTGCCATGGATGAAACTCTCGGCATTTTGACCGCATCATGCTCCTCATCCGTTCCATCATCCCGTTGCATGACTTACGTGTCTCATTTCAATTTTAAGCCTCAAGGATCATTATTGAAGGATTTTCTGACGCTAGTTTACTTCACATGGTAGATCAGATAATATCTACGAGGCCACCCAACGCGGTGCCACTACACTTACAGCCACAGGATTTCAAGGCTGAAATTTGTTGCCTCACTGTTCTTTTTTCTTGCGTCATTCATCACACTGCGTATTGGTCTGTGCATCGGTCACCTTAACCGACGCAATAGTTCACTTTCCATGTTATCCAAATTAACGATTTGCTATCGACCATAATTTGTGGAATGCCGCCCATCGTCCTCCTGGAGTTGTACTCATCGCATCATGTTCTGCGAGTCGAGTACGACTCGAGTTCCACTGCAACTTCTTGTAATCTGCGAGTAGAAGCGTCCACGTTTGCATCGTTCCAATATGTCTAATCTGTTATTGTTAAGCAATGCGTATAGTGTATAGTACACTGGCACAAGCTAGCTGGATCATTGCCACCTTTACTGTATGATATATATTTCTATCATACAGCTTGCGTCCAGTATCACATTGCCGTATAATCGACCAAACTAGTTTGTTTTTAAATCACTGGGAACTAGCTAATAGCTATGTTCAGTGCTTCTCTCGTAGCATCTTTATTTTATCAAATAGTGTTCTCGGCCGTCAAAACTGACGGCGGAGAAATTGTAATACTTTTCCACTGATCATAATTTTGTTACTAATTTGCTCGTGTAGCGTCCACTGCGCCTACCATCTTGAACGAAAAGAAGAGATTAGCATTCTAGGGCTAAATTCTGCAGAACAACGCTACATTTTCTTTGATCAAACGCTGCAAAGCAATTATTAGTTCCGCTGATCATGAATTCATTTTGAGCTCGACCGTGAACTCACCTAACCTAAAATTAAGATATGAGGAAACTCGGGAAAGAGTACAAATCGGTATGCATGAGAGTGCTAAAAGCAGCTGTGTTAAGTACGGTATAGTAATTGATTGGATTTCAACGTAGGTAGAGCTAGAAGTGCATTCAGATTTAAGATTACCTTATGTACCTATCAGTTTTCAACGATGCGCGACAGAATTGCCACAGTCTCCAACCTGGCTTAATTTTCGCCTGTTTTCTCAAAGCGTGGCAGAAAGTGGATTGATAAACAAACAGATGAATACACATCGGTATCTACTATATTGTAGACTAGTTGGACGTGTGGAAATTGCACGGTTGGTTAATGTTCTCAATTACGCTACTATAACTCACTTTCATTTGATCTAATACAGATACCCAACCTAACCTACCCCATATATAGCGCCTGTCTCTTAATCCCTATGAACTCCGTCTAACGTCAAGTTTGTTGCATACGGGAGTCGAAACATGAGAACGTTTCTCCCTATCCTTTCCGTTGCGTTACTCTGTATGCAGATTCGGCTTGTCTAACATCATTGTATATAAAAACTGCTTAAACTCTGAGCCGCGGCAGCTATTCCGCTACAGCTAGGGCAACTTGCTCAGTTTCGAATCTCTCTGTGAATTATATTGAGTTTAAATTTGCAATTGGGCATATTTCCAATCGATGTGTCTTAATAGATTGAGCCGTTGTCACCCGCACAGAAACGTGTATGTTACATACTATGTATATCGCCGGTAGACCTCGCAGATGTTTTACCAGCAAAGCTTTCGCCCTAGTATTTCACGATATAGCTAGACATAAAACAGTATAAAAACCAATTTCACAATCTCATTCTTCGGAAGTACTTTCCTCATTGCTTTCTTCTACTGTATATTTACACGCCTTCGGTAACCGTTGTTTCTCATCGTCCCAAGATATTATTATATAAGCTTTCATATTTTGAACTGTTTCTTTTCTCATCGGTGAATTTTATGATTTCAATTCAATATCAGGAACCGTGACCACTTTGTACTTCATCTGTGCGACAGCTTTCCCAGAAAGTAAAAATATAACAGACTCAGCCATTTTTCAACAATCGATTCATGTCACCGAAAGCACTTTTTCTGTCAGCTTAAGTGATTTCTTTAAGCATCGCGCTTTCACTTCAAATACGCTTTAGAATGAAGCAGTGCAGAACAGCTCGTTGCACCGTATTCTGTATACGAATTTTCCATTAATTGGATCGTTATGCGACCTCAGCAACGTGAATATTTCAAGATATGAAAATCGGTATGGTATGTAGGTATGATACGTGTAAAAGGAACTTCGTGTGTGTGCTTCGAAACTGATTGAAAATTTCTTTAGGAGCAAGTAAAAAGAAGACAAATATTATTGAGCTTCCTCCCAGAGAAAAGAAGAACTTCTGGCAAATTAAATTTGCTCCTAGCTAATAGTGAAAAGCGTCACGTACAGACACAGGGATGGACGTATGGACGGACGTACGGATGGAGCCTCAAGCAGAATTATAGTATAGATTGTAATCATTCGTGGAGCGACATTCTTATGTTCCAGTTTGCTCATGCGTAGGGTTACCTACATATATTACATTAGTAAAAGATATTTTATAATCTGTCTGTAAAAAATTACATTCTACCAGAGATATATCAACCTTACATTTAATTGAGTTTGAATATCCGTTATTTCTTCAAAATCGGTGGCACTCTCATTACTAGGTAGAGTGCACCCTTCCTCATATGACGTAGGTATCGTATGTGCAACGTTCCAGGAAATGGTATTTATTTTACGAGAAAGGCAAAATTAAATAATAAATTAAAGGCTTAATCCTATTAGGAACAACTCAAATGTTGTCGTC
This sequence comes from Parhyale hawaiensis, assembly GCA_001587735.2. Taxonomy (NCBI): domain Eukaryota; kingdom Metazoa; phylum Arthropoda; class Malacostraca; order Amphipoda; family Hyalidae; genus Parhyale; species Parhyale hawaiensis. Next base: position 8,619,183 of record LQNS02000138.1, read on the forward strand.
TTGTAGGAATAGCATTATTTGAAGCCTCTTTAAGGCTGGGCTCTTATAGGGTTAATTTCTATCCAGCGATTCAACTAAAAAAAAACTTCGAATGACGAACATAACAACTAAATACTAGAGTGTGGTGCGTGCGAAGCTGCGTGGAGGAGCCGGCGATTAAACCAACATGCGCGAGTTGTACATCTACTGTTCGATCGAGTGACGGTAATCTTTTCGAGTAACGAGACACCATAATTTTTGTGCTCATTCAATTCTTTGGTTCGAGTAACGGGTCTTTGGCATAAAAGGGTAAACCAGTGTATGAACAAAAGCACCCTGGACATCGCCTCTTAACTCCATAACCCTATGGCATCATATAGGCAGCCGGCACGGCCGCCGCTACCATACGCTCGCGCGGCCTCTGTGTGCTGCTCGAGACTTGCTATAATTAACCGGCTTAGCACGGGCTGTAGCGCCTTCATTGCCACGTTTGGACGGGTGCGCTATGTTATTTCTGAGTGGGCCGCCTTGTTTGCTAAACAGACTTTAAGTATGATCGCTTTTTAATTCCTTACAGCGTTGCGCTACTTGCAGGAAACCTTTGAAGCTTCGCATGTGAGTAACATTGGCTATGGCGACACGAAATAAAAAGGAAAATTTTATGGTAGCTGCTGCGGAAGCATGTGGATAGTATGCTACACGACGAATGATATTAGGATTACCTTGACTTATTGCTACTTTAGAGTTTTAATAGTGGGTTGATACTATACGTCTAGTTCTGTATGTTTTAGGCTGTTTGAAATCATAGCTGCTTTAGGGTTGTAGCAACTGTCGTTGCGTATCTCGTTGAGGGATTTTATAGCTAAAAGTTTTGGTTGTGAAGTTGATCCGTTTTCATTTTTCTACAAATTTTATGTTACTTTCCTCTGTTCGTCCTCTTCTTTACCGACTTGATGTTCTCATGTGCGGGGATCCTGTGTTAGAACACCTTATCGGCATAATTACTGTGTATCCCTTCTTTCTTAATATGTCAGATCGCTTTTGTTGGGGAAACGGAGGCTTAAACTATTCATTATAATAATATTAATAGTGTGGCTATGTTAATGAAAAATACAAATTGGTCCAGAAACTAGAATTTCCTTTGTATCATCACCAAAATTTGGCCATTTGCATCTCTTGACAGTAATGACAGCTTCTGCAAATTTTTTGAAGATCCGTCCATATCCTTTTGAGTTATGTTCTGACAAACATTTTGACAAATGTTAGTCAAACACAGAAACAGACAAACCGATTATCACCAAAATTAAGTTTTTTGTGTCCTTTAATATTTCTAACAATCCCGAAAAATTTCTTAAAGACCTGTTCATAATTTTTTTAGTTATGTTACTGACAGACATTTGTCAAACACGCAAACGGACTAACCGTTCATCAACAAAATTTTTTTTATTTATGTCTTTTCATATATCTAACAATTCTTACAAATTTCATGAAGATCCGTTCTTAATTTTTTGCGTTATGTTACTGGCAAACATAAAATTAAACGTAGAGACAAAGAGACAAACTAACAAATCCATCTTTACCAAAAATTTGGTCATTGGTTCCTTTTGATGTTTATAACTATATTTACAAAGTTCAGGAAGATCTGTTCGTTACGTTTTGTTACTGACAAAGTGACAAATATAAAATTAAACATGGAGATGGACGGACTAACAGATCATCACAAATGCTTCGTCACTACCTCTTCGTAGCATGCCTAACACTTCATGCAAATTTCATTAAGATCCGTCCATAACGTTTTGAGCTATGTAGCAAAAAAAAAAAAATATGAAGAAAAACAAACGGTTGAACGAATCTTCACCAAAGTTAATCATCTGTTCCTGCTAGCATGCCTAACAATTGCAGTAAATTTCGTAAAGGTGCGTTTATAACTTTTTGAGATATCGTAGTGACAGACAATTCAGCAAAACAGACAGTCAAACAAACAGATAAACTCTTTGAAAATATTACCTCCTTTTTGCAGCAAATAAACTAAATTTTTTACCGTTGCTGGCAGCTTCCGGAATGTTCAGACACCTGGTTTGTGCGACTCAGCGTGCCGTATCTGTTTATAGGTCCGATAAAATGTAGGTACGGTATATAAGACATGCACCTTCCGGCTCGTGACTGTCCGATGCTATGAAAGTACGCTTTGTTTGCCGTTCGTATCTCATAACTTTGGACGGGAGCTTGTACGGACTTGGAGGTCTAAAATGAACAAAAGTGAATTTTTCTTAATCACGCCGGATGAGAGTTTGAGTATCTCTGCGCATTAGATGCCAGACCAAAACAGTTGCCTGTATAGACAGACATACTCGTAGTTATACTTTGTTGATACAGAGACTGTGCATCCTCATGAACTGTTTACTGCTAGGCTGCTGTAAAGAAGTTTTTATGGCGATAGTTTTGGTACAGAATGTGTGTTGCATGGAGTAACCGCCGTGTGCTGTCTGTTTTATGACATTCAGCGAGGTCTGTTGTTCATGAGGCCTTGTTGATGTTAAGGTACCTACTGCCTGGCTTCCTCTGACATTCCCTAACGTATCGGTGTTGTAGCTCTCTCTCCCGCCATGGCAATTCGTCATAAACGTTCTGGCTGTCTTCCTTCATCGTAGCCCATTACTGCCCAGCTAAACAATAAATTCTCATAGAACAAGCACTAATTCTGTCTAATAATGGTGACTCAAAGATATTTTGGTTCGTAACTATTGCACGTGATTTGGTGGAGTTTTCTACTGTGAGGCTATATATTTCCAAGTTGTGCAATGTATATTATTTTCAAGTAATATTAACAATAGAAATTTTTACCAAAGCACCGAATATTTATATCACATATTATTATCATTAAGTTACACTAGACTGGCGACGTGGGAACGGAGAAGCTCCATGAGGTTAACAAACCCATACGCAACCAGCCCAGCGAGTGAAGAAAGAAAGAAAGAGAAAATCTGATATTACAGAATAGCTCTGTGTACAAATCGTTTACCACTGCCAATACCCGCACCAGCAAAGACAGAGCCATCAAGACCATTCCAAACATACACACATGATGGAAAAAAAAACGAGAATACTGGCCTGTATCACGTGTGGCAATGTACCGGTTCCAAGGCAAACTCATGAAGAGCACCAGTACGCCGAGTATACATCACCCGAACTAATGGCTCCGGAAGAAAATCAGACAGTGGATGACTAGGACAATTATATATTTTATACAGAAAAAAGACCACAAGAACTCTGCGACGATACGCCAGATCACAAGGCACAACACCATCCAGCATGAACGCACATCGACGAACCACTTTGTCAAGCAAACACAAATGATAATTTATACATTATACATTGATATTAGTATAAATGTTATAGAGTAATCTTACTTATTTTATAAACGAACATATACAAAGAAATAAATCGTATGTACGTACGATGGGTTAGCCATATGTATTACTTGTTGAGAATCTCCTGATACTGTATTTACTTATGGTAGGAGAAACATTGTTTGGTTGCTTCCCCTCGTGAGAGTCTGCTAGGGTACATTAGCTGCTCTCAGCTACGTCTTTTAAAATATCAGTGTACGTTTCGTCAGCGAAAGCCTGTCCAAAAGTAACACCGTGTCGTTGGTGTGCGCGCTGCACTGCGAAAATCTTCAAATGTTCGATTTTTTTCAAAGATCTCCTCTTCAGGCTTTTGTTCTGGATACAATGAAGGAAATCTTACTGATAAGTCTTTGAGAGTGACTTTTAAGGAGAGAATAATCTAACGTCTCCAGTGTTGCTGTAACTTATCTTCTCAATTTTATGTCATGCGTTCATTCGTGTGTGTTGAGAAGTCGCACCCACGAGAAGCCCCACATGGCTTACCTCAATCCCAGTTTGGTCTTTACTTCCATGCCCACATCCCATCTATCATCTATCGTATTCTTATACTGTTGATCTATTTTCACTGTTCTTCTTCATCTTCATGTACAGTTTACTGCTCCTCTCTGATATTGAAAGTTTCGTTTTACTTTATACTCTCCATTTCTTCTTTCTATATCTCTTTAGTTCTCGATGAACTTGGTGACTATAGGAAGGCTTCGGCTAAGAAATAAAATATCATTAGTCGGTACCCTGAAGTATTATGTTCTAAAATTTCATGCAGTCGCCAGTGAATGTAGAGTATTACAGCCTGATGTAAGTTGCATTTACTTAAGTATTGAAGTATTATCATTAATTAAAAATGGAGCAGAGTTTAATCAAGTATTCACCCTCACATTCACAAAATGAATTTAATCTCCATTACTATAACAGGTACAAATCTTCCATATAATATTCCTCGATTTATATTGAATTCTGTATTGCTTCGCTATACGCGTTCAGACCGCATTGTTCATTCATTTCACAAACGTCTTGCTTCACACGCTGCTGGAGTCTGCAAAAAGACCCAACCTGTAACTGATATTCTCCGTTCCAAGAAACGTATTAGTATGTGAAGGAAGCAATACCGCCAGGGGCCCCTGAACTTCGGTGCAGGTGAAGAGCCTGTCTATCTTTGGTTGGGCGTGACGTGAATGACACGTCTAATGTCTGCGTCAGGGGACCTTCTTCCTCCTCCACCTCGTCTGCTCCGCCGCCGTCGTGCGACCAGCCAGCCAGTTAGTGTCCGTGCGTGCATGGGTATCGGCGGGTAGCGTTTGCTCCTTTGCGTAGGTATGTGGTGCCACAAGGTTGCTCTCTCGCTCCGGTGTGTGCACCTTTACCATACGATTGCACGAGTGTTGAAATTGGTAGATATTGTCGTGCTATTCTGGGAGTGCTCAACTTAGTAGATATTTTTGTGATGTTGCAAGGTGAAGTGTTGAACTGGGTATGTTGCTGCGATGTTGTAAGAGTGCTTAAGTTTGTTAATATTGCCACCATGCTGTTACCCTGTAATATTAATCCCTTAATGTAACGGAGGAAACTTCGTTAATCTTACGGGAAAACACCGTGCTTCGGTGTACTGAAGAGTGGCTTCATGTCAAGGCCACAGACGTCATATAACTAACGCTTCTTGTTCGTGGTCCCACATGGCAGCACCGAATAAAACTTATTTTTACTCAATGTTCAAAATGGGATCTGGTAGGCAGTTTCAATTTTTTTAATTACTACTGTGTTTTCTTTTTTAACTACTGATTCCAACTTTACATCACTGCCCATAACTGCTGATGTTACAAGAATCCGTAAACTATCCAAAATGGCAATGCTTTAGCACTATAGAGGTTGTATTTTACTTAAGTATTAGCATAAAATCGTTTTTCTGACCTGCACATTTCCATCAGTCACCTGTTTAATTTTAACATAGTGCGAACCGAACATGCATGCTTTTCAGACTACATCACTCAGCAGATACAGCATTAGATTATTTTATCTAGCGAGGAAAATAGACTAAAAATGACCAGAATTTGAACGAGACTTCACCTGCTCTGCTACTGACACACGCAGTGAAGGCGCAGTTACACGAAACTCTATGCACTCGCACAAGGTATGCTGGGGTCGCATTCAGACGTGTTCTGCTTTTTGTTCGGCCTCCTGAGAAAATTTACGGGAAATCTGTAATATTTGCGGGACGTTGTTGGCATTTCTGCTGCCATCGCGTTCCCCGTAAACCTACGGAATATTATGCAGTGTACAGTGGTGACGGTCGTGGTTATTGTTGCAGTGATGTTGTCTGCGCCGAAGTCTGTAGATATGCTGCGCTGTAATTTTGCTAAGGTGCTCAACTAATCAACGTAGCAGGTGTTGCCGCGACGTTGCTTACTCAGGTCGATGTTCACGCATTTACGATCGATACCTTACTTTGGGTATTTACGGTAGAAGGTCGTCAGATGATGGCAAGGTGACAGGTCGTCAGACGATGCCCAGGTGACGGGTCATCAGACGATACCCAGGTGACGGGTCGTCAGACGATGCCCAGGTGACGGGTCGTCAGACAATGCCCATGTGACGGGTTGTTAGACGATGTCCAGGTGACGGGTCGTCAGACAATGCCCATGTGACGGGTCGTTAGACGATGCCCATGTGACGTGTCGTCAGACGATGCTCAGGTGACGGGTCGTCAAACGATGCCCAGGTGACGGGTCATCAGACGATGCCCAGGTGATGGGTCGTCAGACAATGCCCATGTGACGGGTTGTTAGACGATGTCCAGGTGACGGGTCGTCAGACAATGCCCATGTGACGGGTCGTTAGACGATGCCCATGTGACGGGTCGTCAGACAATCCCCATGTGACGGGTTGTTAGACGATGCCCAGGTGACGGGTCGTCAGACGATGCCCAGGTGACGGGACGTCAGACGATGCCCAGGTGACGGGACGTCAGACGATGCCCAGGTGACGGGTCGTCAGACGATGCCCATGTGACGGGTCGTCAGACAATGCCCATGTGACGGGTCGTCAGACGATGTCCAGGTGACGGGTCGTTAGACGATGTCCAGGTGACGGGTTGTCAGACGATGCCCAGGTGACGGGAGTCGTCAGACGATGCCAATGTGACGGGTCGTCAGACGATGAACATGTGACGAGTCGTCAGTTGATGAACATGTGACGGGTCGTCAGACGATGCCCATGTGACGAGTCGTCTGACGATGCTCCGGTGACGGCACGATGCAGGTTCTTTTCCGTTGGGTCGCAGCTAGCGCCCAAATAGAGGAACTACCGCGAATTAGCTCCTCAGAATACGTAGCTGCTGACCGCTGGCCTCTCTGCTTTCTTTTTAAATATAATCCAGTAGATTTTTTAATTCTGTGACGTTCATATCAGTGGCATTGTCGTTGTGCCGCGGCATTTTGCTGTAGCATTGTTGCCTGCACAGTGAAGCTATTGGAATATTTTGTCGTAACTGCTATTCCACCATCTTTGCTTGGAATGCGTACATCACAAGTCCTTCCAGTTCTTTCTGATTGTCTGGCGAAAGTCCGTTCCTCACAGTGATGCGTTCTGGAATTTTTCAAACATATAGGATTTTGATGCGTTCGAATATTTACTGGCAAGTGGAGAAAGAAGTCGTTTGTCGAAGTCAAACTCATGCTTGCCTTGAATTTTTACGCTGAGCGATAATTGAATAGTCCAAGTCGTGTTAGCTTTTTTTTGCACTCGGCATCCAAAGTGGACAACGGTGTTCTATTCTTTGCAGTATTAATTGCTTCCATAAAGTAAGCATCATCTCTATATCAGGTGACGAGAAAATCGTTAAACCCATCCACTTCATTCCTTTCGCACGCGGTGACGACTCCAGTTGCATATTCCTTAAAGGTAGCATTATCTTGCAGTCGTACACCAAGGTCTCTGAAAACTGTCGTTTTATTTTATGTCCATCACTATAATCGTACAGCAGCTAATATTCGTGTGTCGTCAGCAAATAACGACGAGACCGCACAGTTTCATCCGTAATTCCATATCCATCCATTGGCTGTAGCCAGTTGGCGCACAAAGTAAAGCTCCATTTATTGAATGAATAGCAATATTTTCAGTGTCTAGTAAGGTGGACTGAAGGCGTTAATGCTTTAATAGACATTACCGCTTTGTTGCTCTCCAGACATGTGTGCGCATCTTCCATGCGCTTGCAGGAGTGCTGAACTGAAGTGAATTTGGACGTGCGTTGAAGTTAGAGCTCCATATTGAATAACCCGTCTCGTTCATATATTTCTGCTTACTATGCTAATGGCTGAAGAGAGTAAATTGAGTTTTCAATGTGCGTTATACATCCGTAGATATATGTTAGCAGTACAATGATGGTTGGCATGCTCCGTTTACTCAATCGTTCACCTCACTGCTCCCCAAACTTTGCACCTCTCTCTATGCAACAAACTGCTTAAGTTTCATGTGGTGTACGCACCATTGTGTGTGAGGGAATCCTCGGATATATTTAGGTGGCTGTCGCAACTTTCTTTGTTTAGCCTAAACTGTAGGAGTGCAGCGATGCAAGGGTTGGGGAGGATAAGCTAACGGAATTAGACTGGTGAACGCAGGTGCACGCCACTGTATTTGTAAGTGTCCCCAGTAATGTGAGTATTCAGACATTTGTAGTATTATTTACAGAAGCTTCTCGTTGCGCTTCTTTTTGTCTTTCATGTGCGTAAGACCGACGGGTACGGTTGCGCAAAAATTTGTATCTTTATTATTGAAAAGCTATAACATCTCGAAAAGTTTTACAGGTTTATGAAGTAAAATCTGATCTTTTTCACATTGTAAGTACTTCTTCGCCGTGTTGGTCTTTGTGAAATTCTGTTGCAAAGATGAAATCTCTATTTTCCTTAATCTACTAGCATTTAAATCTCTGTGACCCTTGAACGTCTCAGTGTTACGAATGTGTGCAGATGGCAAATAAGAGTACAGTATATCTGCTTTTCCGTAGCTATCTTTACCAACTAATTCCTGCGGCACTCCCAACTAACAAGTGCAACTCATTAAATATCCACTCACTTCAGTGCTACGTGTATGCTTGACTCACGAAAGTCACTTCTACCGCATCCCCTCTTCCCATCCATGAACGTGGCTCGCTCCAACTAAGATGTATCTTCCTTAGACTGACACTCACGAGACAGATATCACTCTGCCCTATAGTAAATGCCATGCTCGAGATCAACCGCCCGTTCTGTAAATCCCTGCTAAAGATCGTTTGTTTGTTGGTAAAGGTGCTAGATCGCAGATAAATGAATTTAGGTCTGTTTTTATCTCTGCACTTAACATACTTTAACTGCATTGCTCGGTGGTTACTTTCCCTGTATATACTGTTTTTCATTTTCATGCATCTATAACGAATGATTTTCGTTATTGTCTGATGTTTGCTTCCTTATATACAATGTGGTACCCTTGATGATACTTCAGACGAGGTCCAGGTGGCGTTGTGCACCCCACCCATTTCATATTTATCTAGTTATCACTGGTAGATGAACATTAATATATCCTCGATGTACATATAGCTACAGTGTACATATCTTATCGCGAAAGTGCCCATGTGCGGTGATCACATTTGTGTAAAACAAACATTGCATGCAAAAAAGTCTGTCGTGCTCGATTGGCTTTAGGAAGGCAGTCAAACCCCCACGCAAGCTTTTAATCTTGTAAACTTGACGCGTTCCAAATGCGGCGACTTCGACCGGTGACTCACTCGCCAGTTTCGACTCGGAAAGATGCGGGCAACAAAACCGCTACATATTTCCTACCCGAGTTTTTTGTATCTGTTGGTATCGAACAAAACTGCTTAGTTACAGAGCTCTGGTTCCTATAGTGGGGCATTTTCTGCATATATTTTTTCTCGAATTTTTTTTATGCAATTTTCAGGTCTCGAACCGAAACTGTAACGTTACACGGTTTTAGTTCCAACAACTAGGGTATTTTCTATTGCTATATTTATTATTAAACTGTGCCTATTAGCGAAAATTGTTTGTATTGCTCGTTATTTTAAAGATTTCCATGCCTTTTTCACGTAAAAGTTTCAACTTATGTGAACTGAACAAAGCGTAACTGCTGTAGCCTATGCCAAGTGTTGTACAGTATGGGCAAATCGAGAGTGTTACTCCTGTCCTCTGTATGGAAGCGTCCAAGCCTATTTGAACAGTGAACAAGCTCTCGTTTAATTGCGTCTCTGCTATCGAAGCCTTTCCTCTACCATTGCAACCATTCCGGTGAGCTGTTATGGTAAGGCGGTGCCCTGTTATGGGGAAGTGTTTGCTCCCACGATTGTGCTTCTGTCTGATAAGCAAAATCCGTGAATAGCGGGGTTGTTCCCCAAACACCTTTTGCACAAGTTGCGTCGCAGTTAAGCTCTGTTCTCTGGTTGATTTGAAACAGACTCCTCAGAAGGCATCGAAGTTACATAATAGAGTTCGTTATTCCAGTGCTATGAACACTTGCGCTCTCAAGCGCCTCCTCTTCAGGACCTCTTCCCATGGCCTTCGGGATGTCTTTTCTTTCTTGCCCTAAAACAGACAAAAATAATATACCGAATATAATGCAGTGTAAACGAGAGCGTAAATACAGGATGTTAAAAATGAGACAACAAAATTTGACAGTAGGCTGAGACACTCAATATCAAAACTCTTTCGCGAATACCAAAAATATCAAAACTGATTATTTTTCAAGATACTGAGGTTTAAGGTTCAACATTGATGCCCAGTTAATAGGTAACATTTTCGTTTCTGAATCATTGTCACAATGGTAAAGGAAACAAACATCAGAGAAGCAGATATTTTATCAAGCACTTTCCAGCAACTGTTCGAAATGTCTGCACCCTGTTTCAGTACAGGTCTGATAGGTACCTCGTCCGAATGTATTGCTGAATAATATACAAAACTCTTGGTTCTTCTTCAATAATTACCTCCTGCGATCGCTATCCTAGCTACAAGATCCATGCATTCCGGACTCCATAAATGTTTCGTAAATCAGTTATTTCACGTGGCCCTGTAGAGGGAAAAAAATTTGAAGGACTCTTGTCTCGAGAATTTGGAGACTGCCACTGATCCATTACACCCTCTCCACCTACAGATTTGGAAACTGGTCGTTCAGGTATAGGAGAGTATTCCTGCTGAAGTGGGCCGGCGCGCCGCCCATTTGACGGGAAAATACCTAACATATTATTTTAGCGACACCAATGTGTGACAAACTACATAGACCTAAAAGTTAAAATTTACACTTCAGTGTCTTGAAAACAATGGAGTTCTAAAATATTTTGTATTCGTGAAAAAGTGTTAATTTTGCGTGCCCCTGCCTATACTATCAACGTGTGTACCTTTCCTACTTTCGCACTCTGTGTGCTCGATCTGCAATATTCATTGCACTAATGAAATACCCTAATGAATTCCTAACCGTTGTCCAGCCTCCTCCTTGCCGCTTTACCTTTTCTTAACCAAGATCCATGTCGATCGGCTGCATTGTTCAGAGCTGCTGCAGAGAACAAACAATAGCTCTTACCTCAGTGCCAATACCATATACTCTTGTGTAACTTAGAGGAGTGCCCTCCTGCCTGCATTTTCTGATAGCCGGTCCTTTTCCGGAGAACTCAGCACTCGGTTTGCTGGGGACCTGCCACCCAATACTGCATGTGCTTTTATCTTCAGCTCTTCTGGTTGTGTTGTGAGAGAAAATTTTCCTCTATGTAGCGGGAAACCCTCGATGATCGTAAACGTAAAATTTAATTAACGTAGCTGTTGTTTTGATTATGAGACCTCTATTAGCCCAAGAATTAGATACCTTGTGCCAATTATATAGAGTGTGTGCCTTCCTAGAAAAATTCGTTAGTGATTCTTCTAAAAGCGTAAACATTGGCAAGGTACAAGTGTTATTTTCAACTCAACGGACGCTAAAATATGCATTCCATTAATTGTCAAACTTTAAGTTAAAGATAATTTCATTTAAAATTCATACAGTTCTTCCTCTACATTGAAGAATATAAGTCATTAATATCCAGAATGTATCGAATGAAAAAAACAACACATGGTTTCTCCAGCTGAAAGCTGAATTGTACCACAGTGAGGCTAATAAGATACCTATGCTGTCCTATTAAGTAAATGAATGAGGTTGGTCGTTTGTAAATCTTATTTTGCCAAATACCGTAAAGTACCGCTTAATTAGCGCACTTTGCATGTAAAGGTAAAGTCAACTTAGACTGCACCCTCCCCTGGAAATCCCACACGCACTGGTTCGTGCGACAGATATAGATCCCAAGGAGTAAGTGCAGCTGCAGCCGATGACGAGTCACTAGGAACTATGGTGCCGAAACGGAAGGTTCACTAACCCGCCACCCCCTACCCTAAGGTAGGTGCCCCCACGATAGCTAGGCTATGCGCACCAAGCGCAGTTGCTGATTCAGCTCGCCAAGCGCCCTTGAGAAAGGCCGCGCCTGGCATGGGGATCGTTATCGAGACCTTTAGCACTACTGTGCAGCACGTAACGTCCGCCGCTATCGTGGGTGTATTCCAGTCTTTTACTAACACGAGTTGATTAACTTTATCCCCGACTACTTCTATTAAGCGAGATTTTCCATTTCGGTGTGTTTGATAAAGAGTATGGCTAGCAACATACAGTGGAACGAAGTTATGTTCGAGCCCTATGAGCTTTTTTAACCCTTTAAAGCACTGGCCCGTATAAGTATGTTCGCCAAGCAGTTCCTAGTTTTTGTATGTTAGTCCTACCAAACTGCAAGATCTAAAAAAAAATCCAAGCTTTAAAGGGTTAATTGACATACTTTTCACTTATGAAAAAAAAATTCCCATATAACTTTTGTGAACCACTGCATGTGGTACAGTGTGCGAAGACATTAAAAACTATAACAGTATTCAGTTTACAAGCGGCAGCATGGCTCCGCAAACAGTGCTATTACATCGGTGATTGGAGAGCAACCCTCACAGTGCATGCTTAGCCGGGGTCCAATATCGGGATTTCTGATATTGGCAGCTACGTGAGACGAACGATGGAAAGTTTCCATAGTTACCAAAAATTACCATTTCAATGTCATTGTATCCTAAAAACCGTTTAGGGTCGAGTACATTGGACTACTTTGCCTGGAACATGGGTCTGAAAAGAGTAGGTACACTGAGGAAACCTATGTTTTGAGGAAACTGGACTAGGGGGGAGGGGTGTTTGGAACTCACGTGTTCACGATTTCTATGTGCACTTTGCGCTTTAAAACACTGTCGGGGCCGGTCGTATATAGCGTGGCTGCTGCCTCTCTGGTGTGCTCTTGTTAGAGGCTCGGCTCTTTACGATTCACCGCTTGTGCTCTGTGATGCCTAATATGTACAGCAGAACAGTGATTCCGTTTGATTCAAACCCTTCAAGTTTTGGAACAAAGATAATTTTAGAAATCTGCCGAAGTGTCGTCAAAAAGTCAACAAAGTTGCAGTCAACGCTTGGATTGTGTCTCGTAGACTGTTGAAACAGAAATTCAATTATAGGTGATTCAAGGAATTGCTTTTGGAGAAAACGCGGCACAACCTTTGCATTGAAGAACGCATTCCCAACAGTGGAATTAGGGATGTGTCTCTGCTAATGGTACAGTTAACTTATAGATACTAGATGTAAATGTATTCAGCAATTACTTATATATATTGGGCATGTGTACAAAAGGACAGGGCTCGAACTTATAATGAAAAGGATCTTAAATCTACAAGAAAAAATGGTTTAGTGGAAACAGTGCCAATACACTTGAATAGCCATAGCAGTTGAATCACCAGCGTAAATTTGCAAATCATTCGTTAAATACTACTAAAAGAAGACTATTACCGTTGAACTAGGTGAGCGACATGTGCTACAAAGAAATAAATCAAGTAGGTAGTTTTAATTTTATGCTAGTAGATTTTTCTTATTTCAAAAATTGAAATAAAGACATCAAATACCATAGCAGAGGTATCTCCTTTTAATTTTTTTGTACACTCTGTCATGATGCAATGGAATACAAATAATTTGCAAATGACTTTTTTTCATAAGTTACATATATTCTTAAAATCAAATTGTTGTTGTATGAAAAGTTCTATCCCCTACTCTACATCTGGTCAGTTCTCTGTACATACTGGGCATTACAGAGGACATAAAAAGGGCGATAGGGTAACATTTGGTAGGCTTTGAAGCGTCGCTCTCCCATGTATCCTTAATTGCTTGTTGCGTCCTTGGATAGACCTTCGGGATATATCTTTCCTTTTACCTACTTTTCCTGATAGTCGTTCCGCTCCTCCTCTTGCTTCCCGACTTTCGTACTGTTTGCTTAGGTAGTGTCCATGTATGGGTTCCTCGCATTATTTTAAGATATCAAGAGAGTCCCATCTTTTCATCGCGGAAAACACTGTCTCACTGTCTTGAGCAGATAGTCGCCTGAGAGGATCGACCGGTGTAGCGCGAGCGCTGTAAACTACATTACGATTACATTGGTGTTGCACCTGGCTGCAGTACGCCCACCTGGCGCACCGTTGTCAACTTCAACTGTCACAGAGTAAGAACATTCTCCCGTCAGCCCGTGCATCAGTTGTGCCCGCTAGCAACTTGCGCGGGAGTTGCCGCTGCACGTACGTGTTTGTTGCCAAATGTTTGAGAGGCGCACTAGTGACGCTATCTAGCTACCTATCTGCAGCACATGGCTACATACAAATGGCCTCAAGTTCAACAAAGTTCGACAGACGCTTGAGTGACAGATGCGCTTCCTCGGGGGCGGCTGTTGCTGCAGTTCTTCGGGCTGGGCGTTCACCCTGCGAACCGGTAATGTGAAAAAGAGTTCGGTGATCGCCTTTAAAAAGCTTACGACATGAACGTTTTGGCAAGTTCAATGGAAACTAACTCGTTAAGAATGTTCGTCGTTTTTGTGTTTTTGAAAAATTTTACCAATCTTTGAAATCCTATTTTCTATATCATTTCAAATGCTTTTTGGTTGGTGGGAGTTTACACTTTATACAGCGTTTAATTTCAGAGTCTACTGCACTCGCATATCACCTCTAAGTTGCATCTTGCCATCATCGTTTTTTCGCCTTCGCGGAAAAGAATCCAGTAGAACGTTAGAGCTTTCTTCTTCATCAGAACAAGAAGAACTTCAATTTTTCATTTCCCTGTTATACCGTCCACGCGTTAAACGTCCGTTTCCCTACAAATGCCAGTTTTAAAATTTGACCGAATTTTTCGTTTGGGCGATAAAGAGTCAAGTTTAACTGCAGTATCCCATACGCCGCTGACTGATAGTGACAGCCTCTCGTTAGTATAGCTTTACCCGTCACAAATTTCATAAGCAATATTTCTTTGGTTCGTGGTTCAACCCACGTAGAAGTCAACTGATTGCCCTTTCAATAATTGTTCAACTGTCTAGTTATAACGAGAACGTTTGTAGAGCTTGAACTGGATGAATTACATAAATACGCTTTAACTCTTGACACCTGGTAAGGAAGCCTATATCTGGAGTTGCTTTGATCTGTAAACTTTATAATGTATTTCCATTAAAATTGTTTAAAAAGTTTTTCCGTGATACGCAATTTTACAAGCCTGAATAAGGTCTCTGATTAAATGTGTCCTCGATTAGAAGAGGTTCATAGATCATCTCCCTATAGCTGTAACTTGTCTCCTGAACTTCAATCATGAGCGATGCTGTCGCTGCGTGGGAACGAGCTCCAGGAGATGATTCCTAATTTTTACTCTTGAGACGGCCTCAATGCTGTTAGGAATTGGGACTTACTGGGAACCAATCACCGGGGTGGTAACCACGTATTATTAGCTACTTCCATATAATGTCGTTGCTATGAATGCGTTTTTCCGCCGCTTGGTAACAAGTTAACGGCTGAAACTCAATCCGAAGTAGTGAAGTCAACTCTTATCATCAAAATGACTATAGATGAAGAATCTGGACAAACTGGAACTTATAAAATAAGTTTATCGCGATTGAACCGTCCCCGAGCGATGATGACTTCACCTTGTAACACCAGCAAATGGTTACCTGTACAGCATCTGTTGAGCCGTAAGGTCGTGACTCCTGTGCGCCGCTGCTACTGCTGAGCGTGTAACTACTGCCGCTGCTAATGCTGGGCGTGTAACTGCTGCCGCTGCTAATGCTGA
>LQNS02000138.1:8635722-8648850 GCA_001587735.2 Parhyale hawaiensis
CTAATGCTGAGCGTGTAACTGCTGTCGCTGCTAATGCTGAGCGTGTAACTGCTGCCGCTGCTAGTGCTGAGCGTGTAACTGCTGCCGCTGCTAATGCTGAGCGTGTAACTGCTGCCGCTGCTAGTGCTGAGCGTGTAACTGCTGCCGCTGCTAATGCTGAGCGTGTAACTGCTGCCGCTGCTAATGCAGAGCGTGTAACTGCTGCCGCTGCTAATGCTGAGCGTGTAACTGCTGCCGCTGCTAATGCTGAGCGTGTAACTGCTGCCGGTGCTAATGAGCGGGTCGTAAAAACTTTAACGATTCTTGGATGCCTTGCGGGGCAACGCTCGTGGCAGTCGGAGGTATACGTGCATCAAGTGGTCGACTTTTTTGCGGTACGTTGAAGTAGTACTGGTGCTCAACCTGGGCGTCACCGACCCCCTTAGAGCAATGTAATTCATGTACATAGGGTTGGTTGTTGGGCGACTGGGTAGTCGGCGCATATCGCTATTTGCAGTTATCTTTGAAGTTTTGAATGTGGATAGTCTTGAGTTTATTCTTGCCGTGTTTTCACTGTTGTTTAGTGCAACCTTTATATGTATATATCCTGAATGCACAGAATTGACTTATTTCTTCTTCTTTTTAGGTATATATTTAAATATGTATAATGGAGTTTTTGAAAGTCTTCTAAGTTTTTCAAAAACTCACCCGTTATCAATAAACCTTGGTGTTACCATTTCTTTTAAGAAATACTTGAATTTAAATATATGTATATATTTATGAATATGCACATAGTCAAGCAAGACGCGAAAGATACAAATCAGTAGAGAACTTTGCAAACATAAATTAAGGGTTTTCATCGTCCAGGCGCAGTCGTGTTTTGTATCAATAACAAACCACTGCTACCCAATGTTTTATGAAGCTCTCCCCTCAGTCGTTCAGACATAAATCTTCCTCTGTTTTCAACTCTTTCCGTATGCACCCGTGTATGCTTGACCTCGTTTTGTTTTATCTCTAGCCAATTTGTTCCCGATAAGCATAATGAGAACTTCCTAGTGCTTCAGTTGCAAACGTATTGATGCAGTGCGATCTGTTAATCTCCATCTGTTGAAAGCTCGCTGTATACCGTATGGTAGTCTTTGTCGCAACCATATTGCAGTTCCATCAGAGGGTTTTCACCTATACTTCGATTTGTTTCCAGTCATTCCATTTGCAATAATATTGCCTTGTTATCCGTTAATGTCACCCCCAGTTTATGAGCGCTGATTATTTTCGTTTGGTAGTAAATGCATTGCAGTATTTGTTACTTTACAACTGTCGAAGCTGACTGTGCATATTGTCCCCCAATCACCCGTGTATGGCGACGTCATCACCTCATTTTCAGCTGTTGAAATTTGAATATGTGGTCCCATCAGCTGCACTTAAATTGCCGTGGCATTTCCTGTTGCTGAATTTGATCCCTTATAAGAGTGGGCTGTGAGTGTGTGTCTGTGTGCCTCAGTTGTATAGGCGTGCACTGCCTTTTTTCATTTGCTTATGCTCCCTGCTAATTGCCACACGATCACCCCTGACCCTAACTTGGTTGGGTTACCGCCGTATTGCAGTGTTTTCTTAGCCATCTGCAGCTCCGCGTTCCTCATGTGGACACTTTTAAGCAATGCTATAGTCCCACGTAAATGAATTTTTTATGCCGGCGGTAGAGAGTTAATTAACTCGTTTATTCCCACTGCAGTTATTTCAGGACAGTATAGTGCTGTTCCTACGGCAGTTCATGTTTAATTTTTTAAATCTTGGCAGGAAGATTTGATTTGGTTCGCCGCAGCTTCTCATTACCCGACGATTGCCTCTGACCGTTAGCTTCTGCATGAGGTCGCAGCCGCGGTTCTCATTGTTACAACTTGTTCCGTTCGTTTGCTATGTCGCGAGGGCACGCAGCTCACAGACGCCGTTTTTTCCCCACAACGATCGCAGCTGAACCTATCCGTAGACCAGGTGTGTGAAGGGCTGCTCGCACGATTACCATTATTGGCCATGTCATCCTTTAATGCTGTGGCGAAACAGCTCTGTAATTTTTGCGCTTGCATTCCATAGATTTCATGGACCGCCACTATCGCCCTTCAATAATATAAGGCACACCTGTCACATCCGCTCTGCATGGCATCGCTCTCGCTCTCTCCTGCGGTCATTTGTGCTCTTCATGTGGTCTTTGTGTCCTGCTGCAAGTCCGGAATGAACTGCACTGCCGTATTCAATGAACAAGGTGCTTTTGTACCTGTAGTTTTGGTGATGCTGGCATTTTAGCGATAGGACGAGCTGCTATTACTGACCTACGTATAACGTGTATGTCGCGTTCGACAATGTCGCAATTCTATCGTTGTTCGCTTTTCAGTAGTGACATAAATGGGTGTTTTGGCGTTTTGCGATAGTGCGATACAACGTGCTGCATGTAACGCTATGTAGCGTTAATGCAAGACGACGTGTGTGAGCGCTGCGAGAGTGCAAACTGACCGCAGTATACGGAATTGGAAATTTTTACGATGTCGCAAACTGATAGAGCGAAACTGCCGCGTTGAATTTCATCGGTGGCACAGAGTGACATTGTTGAAGCAACTTACTGGGTTTTCAACGTACTGTAGTCACAAACTGGCGATACCTATTAACAAGTATGCTGTTTCTTTAATGTTATCTTAACTTTAATCTCACACTAACATTTAGCAATATTGTAAGTTATCGTTGCTAAGCTGGTGTATTTAATCTATAGCACCAGTGCTAGCAGACTTTGTTAAATGGACAGATGTGCTTCAGCTCTGACACAATTTGACATTACCTACATATTTATAGCTCATTTTCACTTGAATTGTTGAGTATTTTGCTTAGGAAATCACTAACATTGGTTTCGCTCAGGGTACAGACTGCACAGTGACCCTTCATTTACCGCTGTTAATTGGTTCCAGAACCCCCGCAAAAGGGAAAATCTGCGAAGTATAGCGATACCAGATTTATTATATAAGTATATTTTAAGCCTTTATGGACCTCCGTACTTCTTAACAACCCACCATTGACATTTAATATTATTAGTTTCCTCCCATACGCCTATTTTATTTCTTGTAGATATGGAATTGTAGACTATCTTTTTACTTTTTTCAAGTATTCGGGCAAGAAAATACATATATTTTATTTATAGATAAAGTTATAAAAACATTAGAGATCTACGAACGTCAACACGTCGCGGATAACGCCACAAAAAATGTACCTCGATATAGCCAGGGAACAGTGAACTCGTATAACAATAAGTCAGTTCTAACGTTCTGCGCAGCAAGATCTTTCTTCTCCCCTCACTTGACTTAAGATTTTCTGCATTGTTGGGGGTTAGCAGGTTCGCTCGTCCCGTCACCAGGGGACCCCACAGGTTACCAAGACCTGAGCTAAGCCTGCATGCAGGACGTCTTTCCTTCGTGCCCACTTTGCTGCCATCCAGTTTCCTACCCTTACTGATATAGTGCACTGTTCCATATTTACTCCTTTTCCCGCCATCCCACGCGCGTTAATCCAGTGTGGGAACACTCTCATGCACGAGTTTCACATTGTTCTCTGCGTACTTCTTGTTCTTTTTTATTTTTCCTGTCTGCCTGCCACTGCAGTGACCAGGGACACTGAGACTAATAACTCCATCTTCTTTCTTCTCCAGGCGGGTGGCGGAGGAAACACCAGTGATCTCAGCGGCTGTTCGCGGTCGCCGGTAGAGAATCGGCGGTCGAGCCACGGTAGTATGGGCCACGGTGGCCATCCTGGCCACGTTGGGGGGATGGACAGGGACATGGAATGTGGTGGTGGCATGACCACCATGTTGAGCCATGCGGACCGCTCGAGTACTGGCAGCAACATGGACCGTCGGGGGTCCACCGGAGGAGGCAGCGTCGTTGGTATCTCCGGAACAGTGGAGCGCACCTCCCCCACCGGCAGCCTCGCTTCCAGCCACTCGCAGAGCCAGCTGACGCCATCCAGGCAGCTCTCCCATGCTGAGAGACTTAGAAAAGTCCTCTCTGAGCTTGTGGAAACTGAAGCCAGTTATGTAAAGGTGAGTGTAGACAAATAGCCCGTTTATCTGTTCCTAGTTACACGTTTTTTTTTTAAAGTGACGGTGGTTTGAGAGTCTCTTTGGGCTTGGAAGGTTAAGTGCCAGTTATCATGCATATAGGTTTAATTATAAAAATAGAACTCAGGATATAAGTTTACTAAGAAACTTGAATACAAACCTGTTACATGAAGGTGAGTAATGACAGTATTGAGTTCAAAAATGATTTTACTGCCCATTGTTCCTCGAATGGGTTATGTTGTTTTCGGTATTGTATGGAGTGTCTTTTGATGTTTCCTTCGTGTACCTACAGTTTTATGATGATATTGCAATTTTACTGCCGTGCAATGTTTCTTACTTTTTTTAGCGAAAACGCATAGGGCTACCGAGCAGTACGAAAACATTACCTTCAGATAACGGTTTAAATTATCTAGAAACGCCCTTCAGCCATTTGTATTGACACACGGAGATGCAGGTGTTAATGTTTATTTGATGAAGATTTGATAAGAAGTTCTGTCGGAGAAAACCTCTGCTTTCGTACGTGTCAGATCAAGCCCTCGTCATCTTGGCTAGTTGACGTAAAAAATTTGAATTTTTCATCACCGGAAAAAATCTCATCTCATTGACGTGTTTGCGTACAACGGAGAAGCCCCTTCACGAAAACAATTTCTCCTTATCACCCTTAGGTGTTCATTTGCGTACATAAATCAGCTTGTTTTCGTAATAACCGCAAGCGACTCCGCCGCGGCGCAGGGTCGCGCGTAATCGCGCTGCCTAATTTGGCCCCAACGACCCAATACGCGCAGCGGCCCGACCTTGCAGTCCTCCCTCGCCGTGAGATCGCTGCGTTTGAACTTACGCTAAGGTTGTGCCTCATCATTAGTATCGGCCAGTTGATAATATGGCAACACCTGCATGTTCAATTTTTCGTGCTAGAGGACGAACGCGATGAGACCAGTTCTGTATAGTGTTGTGCCTCATCAGTAGTAGCTCGTTCATAAACTAGTTGCACCTTCCTTTTCAAATCCGTCAAGTTAGATGAAGATTGCGTTCGCATTAACTCGATGAGGTTGTGGCGTACCGCACGAAATTAGTCATACCCGTGTATTGTTTTGCTATTTGAATTTTTATTCGACACGCAACTGCTCTAACAAATAAGAGAGTTTCACAAAGAATTGCGCTTTTGCGAAATATGTATTAAAAATAGGGAATTTTAACATATTCAAATTTATTCATGCTCATCTCGCTAATTAATTACATAGCTGTTGTTATTGGCGAGAACAATGGTCGTAATTGCGTTCGCTTTCTACACAAGTTTTATTTAATAATTCCGTTAGTAATCCTTGTTCCTCTATATATGAAAGTATAGGAATTACTTGTAGCCTAAACTGCCTCCTTTGATCCTTAGCCACAGCTAAATCGCGTTGATGAAGCAAAAAAGAATAAAGCATCTATTATAGATCACCAATTATTGATTCACCGTAGAATACTAATGGTTACTAATATGTAGTTGCTGCGTCAACCATTTGATGCTCAGTAGAAGAGTATGAATGGTTTCATATCACTGAGAACCAAGAAGAATGAAGAAAGTAAATGATGTTGCCCCGCCTGCCTAGATATAGAGTGCCAAGAGTTAACAAGAGCCTGGGAACCACTTCCAAAACAATTGTGGATAATTGGACCAATTCTGGTTCACGAATTTTGAGATCAACATTGCAAAGAACATTATTGTTATTATTAAAACTTCACACCCGGGCCACCACGGACAGGTAGAACAACACAAATGAAGCACTTTGCAACACCGGAAAGCCCGAAACGCTATTAAAGAAAGTCCAACAAAAAGCCACTGACAGCTGATTTAAACGCCTGCAGGCCAACATGACCGAAAACCGGTGCCGGCAATGAATTCCAAACCCCAACAGATGAGGGCACGAAGCACCGGCTGAACTGACGAGTTCGGCGTCTAACACTCTCCAACGGAGGAGCTTCGTATCTAAGAAAGAACGACTCCCAGGTTGTAGACTGAAGAAAGCACCAGTACTATAGATTCGACATTCTGAAGTTCGTTTTTGCAAAGCCCACTCGAGTAACGTCTCCGGTTCCGGTGCTTTAGTTGGTCGCACAAAGCAAAGCTGGAGTTTCTTGGTTACAGAAATGTTGATTTTGCGAAACTAAAGTGACGCTTTTAAAGTAAGAAACGCCTTTCTGACTCCAAAGCACCAGGGCGGTTTGGGGATGTTACGTACGCCTCGGCAGGCCCGGGAAACCTTGTAAGGGTAAATTGGTTCATAAGAAGATATCTATGCATAAAAATTCTACGTGAAAGTGTGAAACAGTTTGCTCAAACATTTGACCTAGGACCCAAGGGGATCTTTCATCAGGATAAGGATCCAAAGTTGCAGCCGTATCTGTTGGAAATATCTAGCATCTCATAATACCAGCTTTTTGCAGTGATCAGCCGATAGTCTGGATTTGGATCCAATCGAAAACTCCTGGAGGATTTTCAAGAAAAATATTAATACAACGAAACTGAGATGATCCGCAGAATTACAAATCTTCATAAAGACGATCGTGTGGGTCCGTATTTCTACAGCTAGTTAGGCAACCTTCTCGGGAATGAACGATGAACGAGGTCTAGACACACTATGTCAATAAAGCATTTGTAATTGATACTTGAGGCAGGTAACTTATAAATAAATCTGAACATGATAAGTTTCCTCTTCTTGTCAAATATTCCACGTAAATATATAGTTTCTTATTAACCCTGTTACTGGGTTTCACTCGGGAATACCCTTACCACTTATAAAATCACTGCCCGAATAGTCAGGAATATAAAAAATACACGAGCGTGAATAATTTGAACGTAACTGTAGTTTACCACCTGCCGCCAGCAGGTAGCTAGTAAGGTTACCGCCGGTGCACCGAAGCTGGTGGTAAGAGAGACACATCGCAATGCGGCGCCCCCTCCCATTATGTTTCACTCCGGCAACGGCAGCACGTATAATTCCTTGCACCTTCATGCTGCATCTAACGTGGGAAAGAATACCATTGGCGTAGACCTGCTGAGTTTTGCTGCATCAATAGTTACCTATACATATTTTAGCTAAGTAAATACTTGGCATATCTCTGGGTCTTGTGAATGTTCTACTGCTCGTCTTCCGCTCACAGAAAATGCTACAATAGGTACTCTATTCATTGAAGCGACTCCTGCTCCAAATATTTTCCTTTTTCATGGCCATTGGCCAAAATGATTTGATTTGTTATGCTTCTCCCGAAATCATTCCATTGCAGTTTCATAACTAAAACACCCTTTATTTAAACTGTGTAGAGTCATCACCCAAGTATTAAAAAGATACAAGACTATGAAGAATTGATGTATTTAATGTAGACGTGCACCTCTTCTGCTACGCGTCCCTGTCGCACAGAAGAAAGATAGCCGCAGCAACTTATGCGCAGCCATGCACGGACCTGCCTCTGACTCGGCCCACCTCACCCTACGAAGCTTTGTTGCTTCGTTTTGCGGATATCCTGTGGAAGTTCGTTGTGTGATTTCTGCGCCCTCGCTTTGTTCTCTATTGTAGGGCAGTTCGCTGCGCCGCACCGTATGTATACTGAACCGCTTATAGTGACGTCATTCATATACAGCACCTACCATAGTGCATTGTACCTTCCTTAAGGTTATTGAAAGTGCCAACCGAAGCACTGAGCCTACATTTATACATGCACCTACCGGTCATTGAACTTTACATGCAGTCATCATGTAGTAAATGGCAGACCTTGCCACCGCTTACAGAAATATTCTACCAAGTGTGAGCTACTAACAGACTGCATCATATACCTACTACAGTACCTCTTTTTTAAAAAGGTACACATGCACTATACCGTTGCGTAGAATCGACTAGGACAGCGTACCCCGCTGTGAAGGTTGTTAGTGTACCCCCCCCCCCCTCTCCCTCCCAATCGGAAATTTATAGGCATTTGTCCGATGTTATCCGATACCGCTCACTAGGCAGCCAATAAATGCCTATAAATTTCCGATTGGGTTTCTGTGAAGTACTTGATATATGAGACTGAAGATAGTGTTTCTACTGCTAATTGAATACCAAGTTCATTGCTAATATTTGTGAACTCGTAAATGCTGAAAGAATTGAGAGGCGTGTGGCAATCACAAGCCCGTTTTGGCTGCTGCCACCTGAATATGCACACTAACCGTCACCCGAAGTGTGTTCGCTGTGCGCGGTTTTTCATAGTCCTCCTGAATTCTTTTCGTTTTGTGACTTCCTCACGATTTTTCACGGTGAGTGACACTCTATAGATTGCAACACGCCTCTCAACAATTCCTAATGAGCTATGTACTGCAAATACCTTTTGCGTGAACTGCCAGAAAGTGTCCGATTGCCCATAAGCCGGGCACTTTTGAACTTCCTGTTAATCCCAAAGGAAAGTATTTACTGGTTCCATCAGTAAACGGAAAGACGGATAACTTCTCGTCACTGTACAGATTTGTGAATTTTGATCCTGTTGTTAGTGGTCCTTCTTGAAAATGGTTGGGACTGGATTGGTTTCGAACCCACGTCATTCACGTTCTAACTTGGAGGCAGCACCTTTTGTATATACCAATCGAGCCATCAACATTGTTTTTACCCTCAGGCTCAAACAAAGGGCATTCGTATCCAACCTGCCAATTTCACACGCACGGGCCCACTGGCATTGTTTCTGAATAATTCGTTGATACCTAATTCGGTATATACCATATTCATATGTCATTCATGGAGATAATATATTATATGTCTGATTTGTACTGATCGTTGTATTGATATCTGTATCTTGAGAGGTGATAGTTTTCGACAAATCCTGCTTCTAAGTTCATGTTTGAATCACTGCGTCTACATTTTTATACGCAGACTTTAGCAACAACTTTTGATGGTTGAGGCACTTCCTCTAATATTACTAAACGATATATACATATATGTATATGTGTGAGAGGTGTCCAAATAATGCGACACTAACAACACTGCCACATGGTGTTGAGAGCATTCTATTACAGTCAAGAGCATATGAAGCTCAAACAATATTGGACAAACACGCTATAATACCATGAACTTCCTGTTTACAAGCCTATCAACAAACACTTCCCGCTATATCACAGAAACAATGCAGAAATTTTCGTCGTATGACAGAACGAAATATTTTCTTTCTGTTAACCATGCGAACTACAGGCAATTTCAGCTTAACGACGGACACTCTAGGTTCTCCTTCAAAACGAAGAAAATTAGACATATTTCTAATTTCTTCCTGTTCAAGCACTGAAACTTTTTTACAATGTGTCACACTCGGTGCTCTTGACCCTTTCACTGCACATAAATTCGGTAAGACTGTGCTCTTTTTAGAGTAGGTACATATATTGTTGTGCTTACTAGTCATCACTGTTCTTCATATTAACTCTAGAAAGTATTAGAAGAAAACTGACAAAACTGTCTCTTTGCTGTAGGAAATTTTGCAACCTTTTTAGGAGAAACAGCGCGCTCAGTTTTTGTTTATTTTTTAACTAAAAATTTTTGTGTCGCTGCTTTGTGGTGACGCGGTGTCGCTTCAGCTTTCATACCTAAAACTAAAAACTTTTACGTTCCGCATGCCAAAGTTCCATGTATAAACGGCATGTTTTCAGTAGAAAAACGAAGCTGATTGCGTGATTATTTTCAATTTGCAAAATTACGCTTAGCTCGTAGCTTTCGATTGTCGGAGCTTGCCGGTGCTGTAGGAGCTCGGTGTTTTACGCCTTTACTTTTAGCCCGGTGGCTTTTGTTGCGTTTAGGTTTTTCGTCGCCCGCTTTCCATACAAAGGTTCAGTGGCAGCGGATCGCTGCAGCCGGTGTCGTCTTCGCGGATACCGCAAGAAATTCGTGCGACAGCAGCTCTTCTTTTTGGTGTTCTTGGCGTCCATTGTGCCGCTCGATGTCGGTACGTGGCGCGGGAGCGTCATGGCTTCGCTTCGCAGTGCCAGTGACGTTCAGATTTTCTTTATAGTGTTGGTTGCAATACTTGGTTGTAGATCTTTTTTTGGAGGGAGAGCCTCTATTGAGGAACTCTATTAGATTAACTTAGCCTTAAAGCTCGCTGTTCTGGTAACCTAGAACTATTTCTTACGAGGGCAGACCGTCATATCTGCACAACTTCCGGAAGTACGGTAAATGTTACATTAGCTTGGCACGGTATGCTCTTCAAGAAGACTATTCCACTACGTTTTGGAAAGAACTGGAGCACTCTGAGAGCGCATACCGCCGCCAAGCGAGGCAACGATCGCAAAAAATTCAAATTTGCTCTGAAACCATAATTTTTTTGTATAAACACAAATCTTATCATTTGTGCCTTTTGATAGTAATAACAGCTTGTGCAATTTTCTTCAAGATCCGTTCATAACTTTCTGAGTTATACTGTTAGCAAACGTTATGACAAACATGAGTCAAACGTACAAAGGAACACACCGATCGCACCAAAATTTAATCGTTCATGTCTTTTAACAATACTAACAACCCCTATAAATTTCATAAAGGTCCATTCATTATTTTGTGAGTTATTGTGCTAACGAGCATAAAAATAAAAACAGTGAGAAACGAACGAACAAACGGATCATTACGAAAATTTGCTCATTTACTCTTTGTTATATACCTAACAACTCGTGTTAATTTCATAAAAATCCACCCATAACTCTTTGAGTTATGGCGTTGAGAAAAATGAGGTAAACAAACAAATGGATAGACATACCTTCACCAAAAGTTAATCATCTGTTCCTCCTAATATACCTAACAATCCCTGTAAATTTTGTCCAAATCGGTTCATAACTTTTTGAGTCATCTTCGTGAAAGACAGACAGGCAGACAAACAAAGAGACAGACAAACACGACGACAACATAACCTCCTTGGCGGAGGTAATTATGCTAATGCAAATTGATGCTTCGTGTGGACAGAAAATAATTCTCGTTACGTTTAGCTTATATAAACCATCGCTGAATACTGCTGCCAGTGTCGTGCCATGGCCAGCAGGCGTCATATCACCAGTTGTAAGTTGTGTATCTTTTCAGAGTGCGATTTTCTTTACTGGGTGCTGTTATCTTCAAAAGATTCGTAAAAGCAGATAAATGTGAACAACTCATACATGAAGATGATTTTATGACAACCATGGACTGCGCTGCGCCTACCTTCCTTCCAATAGTAGCACACGTGGCAATTTGAGACAAATTATGTGGTATTGAATACGACTCGGTCGTCCGTACGGTGTTCGAACACAGCGGCCTCACTGACCCTCACTGCTTGGACCAAAGTTTAATAAGTTGATTGCCGGATTGTGGGTGCTGTGGTAAACCTACAGGCTGCAATAGAAGTGTAATAATAACAAAAATACGCCAACGCACCGCGACGACAACAACGAAATGTTTCGTGATTTATTCATACCGTACGCTTCTTCCATGATAGAAGTATTCCAAGCTTATTGGTTCCGCTAGCTTTTTTCAACTGCTTCACATACACACGTCCTTTTTACTTTCTTGAAGCACCGTATAGTGACTACAGGAATGATTCATCCTCTCGCTACAGACCTCTCATCTTACAAGGGTATCTATTTAGAGTTTCGTGCGAAATATGCTTGATCTAAGTCGTAATGCTCATCTCAGTACCATGTTGAAATACGCAAAGAAAAAAAACTTGCAGAACCTTCGAATTGTCGTCTACTACTACAGATGCCGTCAGAATAATCAAAGAAACAAACAATGCCCTCTTTTTGATGGTTATTAATTTTAATTTATAATATCTGTGAAAATCATCGGTAATACAAGCAGTAAAATATACCGTAATATAAGAGTCGTGAACCCAGTTGTCTACTGCGGAACAAGACAGCGTTGCAGCGCGTCCGGGAGGGGGATCGGCTGCGTTGCCGTGGCGCGCTGACCGCAAGCCTCACGCATGTATTATTCGGCCGTTTGTGAATCATTTTGTTGACTTAAAAATAATCCTGACTTTGATTTCCTCTTTTCCTGTTGCGAAAGATATAACTGCTAGCTACGTTTTTCTTTCATTTCCGTACAACAATAACAGTCTTTGTTTTCGCTAATTCAGCAGAGCCTTCAGCCGCACATAAACAAGCATATGTAAGTTTTCGTTCCTGTAAATTAACTGGTCAAGTCTGTAGAAGTAGGAGTTAGATTAGCCGAAGGTCCTTTTCTGCAGGTTGAAGTTACGAAAGTTCTTGCGTGTATTTCTTCCTCTAAGTTTCTCTCCAGGTCAACCAAAATTGACAGGTCCTAGAGAGGCGTCGCGTGTCCCATGTAGGGAACATCCGAGGTGCCGCAGTGTATGTCGGTGTT
Organism: Parhyale hawaiensis; assembly: GCA_001587735.2. Classification (NCBI taxonomy): domain Eukaryota; kingdom Metazoa; phylum Arthropoda; class Malacostraca; order Amphipoda; family Hyalidae; genus Parhyale; species Parhyale hawaiensis. The sequence goes on from LQNS02000138.1 coordinate 8,648,137, forward strand.
TGTATTTTACTCTCGGGGTTCCTTAAGTTGTTCATAATCTTCCATGCAGCGAGCCCTCTAAGCACTACCCTCGCTTACATGTATGAAACTGTTGCTTTAGCATTCACTAAAGTTCCCCTTAAGTTCCTTTATGCTTGATCGATATGTTTCTGTTCTTTCTCCTCTTTTCCGACTTGCTGTTCCAATGCGCGTTGATCCTGGGCGAAAGAGCCACGTGCATGGGATCCACGTTTCTCTTGGCTTACTATGATATTATGTTTCTTCCTTTCACTATGTTTGAACGGATCAGCTTATTTGTACTAGTAATCGAGGCGTAAACTTTCATGTATAACAATTATTACTCCAGTAGTCAAATGAGCTCCCATGATAGTAAAGTTAAAATACAGTACATCCTAATAAACAAATACTTTCTACGGTACGAGTCACCATTCTGGATTGAAAATAATATCTGCGCATGAGAACTTGTTATGTTCCTCCCATAGCTGCATCCTCTCGCATCAACTCTCATTTCTGTCACTCTCTGATGTGAGTAGATCTCGGGTTACCGTGTATATATATATATATATAATAATTGACGACGAGATCCGAAAATTCATTACAGCAAAAGCAGAACCTACAAACGACAAAAGAACAAGGAACGATGTCACATTTTACTACGAGAGCCAAATTACAAACAACTACAAAGCAGAAGAAAAACAGCTCAAAACAATCATC
>LQNS02000138.1:8657810-8668139 GCA_001587735.2 Parhyale hawaiensis
ATAGGTAGCTGTGGTGTCGCGACTGCATGGTAGCTCGATAGGTAGCTGTGGTGTCGCGACTGCATGGTAGCTTGATAGGTAGCTGTGGTGTCGCGACTGTATGGTAGCTCGATAGGTAGCTGTGGTGTCGCGACTGCATGGTAGCTCGATATAGGTAGCTGTGGTGTCGCGACTGTATGGTAGCTCGATATAGGTAGCTGTGGTGTCGCGACTGTATGGTAGCTCGATATAGGTAACTGTGGTGTCGCGACTGCATGGTAGCTCGATAGGTAGCTGTGGTGTCGCGACTGCATGGTAGCTTGATAGGTAGCTGTGGTGTCGCGACTGCATGGTAGCTCGATATAGGTAGCTGTGGTGTCGCGACTGTATGGTAGCTCGATAGGTAGCTGTGGTGTCGCGACTGCATGGTAGCTCGATAGGAAGCTGTAGTGTAGCGCTGTGGCGGCCGCCTGCCGAACAGTCCCGCTCTGTGCGTGCCACTCAGACGATCCTAAAGCGCGAGTGGATGTCACTCGTACAAGATACACATTGAAATCTTGGCCGAGGACTCAGGACTTTGCAGGAGTCAACAAGCTACTTAAGTTATTACTTACCCTGTGAAGCGGTATACATCAAATCGTGAGAGTTCTTCATTTGGCCTGTGAAGCGCATTGAATAAATTTTTAGGTAGTTCTTCACTCGCCTACTTCGAGTTTGCCAGTTCGTGGCTGTCCTAAAGGATACACCGAAAATGTTTTCACTATAAGCTGAGGCGATGCAACGAATGCGTCCTTTAATTATTGCTGTGCTTCAAACATTTGCATTACTTGCTGCTTTGATATATTTTACCGACAATATTTGTATCAAATACAGATTGTGATCTTAGCGGGCTGGACGCAGTTCAATTTATGCAGTCTTTGTTTTTTCTTCCTCTTTCATAATCCTACTGACAGACTTTGCGAAGTTTTTCATTTTTATTCCCGAGATATATTTCTCCATCGGATTTTCCTCTCTTTTCAACATGTGCTCGTGCCCTCTCCTGTGTGTCGTAAACTATTCAGTACTCAGATATAATTTATTGCATTCGCATAATCAGTAGCTCGGGAGACATGCTTCTTGTTACAATGATTATTTTTAAATAAAAATTAGAACTAAAAACTACTTGCACCCATTTCTATTTACAGAACGTCCTGGTGTCGATAGCGAGCGCCTTCCTGTACTACGCCTCTCAGTTTAAACTTTATTCTTCCTTCTGCGCATCTCACTCCAAAGCTCAAAAAGTTCTGCATCCAAGTAAGTTGTGCTTATATGGGGAGGGGTCTTATTCCTTGTACTGGAAGTATTTCCTTCCAGATTTTTTCTACAATTTGCATCTGCAATCATTTTGTTAGCAATCGCTGATAGTCTTCCACGATGGATCTCCACCCCAAACCCTGATGCCGTGAGACCTAACTTATTATCTTAACCTTAGCTAGATTAGATTAGATAGGCGGCAGTAGACGAACCAACAGGCCCATTCTCAAAGAGACACCGAAACTTTCGCCCCGGCCCTCTATGAGCTATTGTCATTATGTTAGTAGGGTATAGAGACTGGGGAAAAGGGAAGAAAAAAAAGGAGGAGGGAGAAGAATCTCAGCAAAAGAGACGATCATGAATGCACGCAATCGCGATCAATAGCCGCTGATATGCGGAGTTAAAGATGCCAGACAGTGTAGTTTGAGCGGAGAGAGAAGAAGACGAATTAAGGAAGCCTCGGAAGCTTTGGCCGTTAAGAGTGTGCGACTCCTGGGAGGAATCCTTAGCTGTGGTGGATGTCTCTCCCAATGTATGTCAAGACGATTTTTAAACGCGTTGACTGACTCCGCATTAACAACATCGGAGGGGAGTCTATTCCAAATGCTGACTATGAAATACGGAAAGAACTGCTGACTTAAGGTCGTTCTTCGAGCTTGTGCTTGAGTTTTTGACCGTTGTTTCGCAAGCGATCGTTGAGGTCTCTTTCAAAGAGTCCCGTTGTAGGTACGTCGTTGAAGCCATTCAACGTGAATGTTTCTATTAGTTACCCCCTGAGTCGTCTTTGCTCGAGAGAGATCAGACCCAGTTCCTTTAGGCGACATCCATGCGGCTTGTTTCGCAGCTGAGGTATCAATTTTGTTGCTCTTCGTTGGACTCTTTCCATGTAATCGATATCCTTGCACAGATGTGGCGACCAGAATTGAACAGCACATTCTAAGTGTGGCCGCTCTAATGCCTTGTACACAATGTGCCCTCGTTACAATGTTCTTTCGTGCTCACTTTACTTTTCTTAATCAAATTTCCTCCTCAGTTCATTCTCTGCTCGCCCCCTTTATTTCTACTTATTTTGCCCTTACACAGTACTTCTCAGTGCACACATATGCTCTTCAATTTGCTAGACGTAAAACATATCGTCTTTTCTGCCTCGTTTTGCATCAACGTTGTCCTGAATTAGTAGGCTTGGGCTTAAGGTTAACTTACTGCACTACAGAAAATATACTCCCTCTGTTCCGAAATAGTTGTGCCCAAATATTATATATTCATGTTGTGCCGATATAATTGTTCCATTGGATAAAAAACACCAAAAAGAACAAACTGGCAACATCCATCGGCACTAATGTAGGGGATGAACTTGCCAAACCTAAGGGAGAAGGTCTTCCCTACGTCTTCTTTATTAATCCCGAATTCCCCTGCAAATGAACTTTTGGTTGTGGAACAACTATTTCCGAACAGAGGGAGTATCTTTTTTTGGCTGGCAACAAATTGTAATTTCAAGTTTTTGCCAAAAGTTATCAAAGCTGCTGCATCCATGTTCTGCGTCGCGTAGCTTAAATTATTTGCCTAAAATAATATTTGGGATGTGTGTGTAAAAAACTTTTTTCTTTGCAAATCACTGTTTCCATGCAGCTCATATATAGAGCGTATGCATTCATAGTTATTCCACAGATACGCGGAATATCACTGCGGTGTACATCTGGTCGTATTCTAGCTGTGTTACATACCTCCTTAACTGAACGCGTGCACTGACAGGTCTTTCACAGATACGTTACACGTCAGCTGTTTTGACTATCGTTGTTGTTTTATTATTTCGATTTCACCGGTGTTTGTCGTTAGCACTGCCGCAACCTTCGGTTTGCGGTGTCATTGTGCTGACGCTATTAACTGTCGGGTTTTTTCGCGACTTCTGGTTTTTATTTGTCACCAAGTCGGTCGTTCACACTTGTTTCTTTTCTTACGGTGAACTGGTGCTGGAAAATCTGCAGGCCGGCGCGACCAATGCACCAGGATTGTCATTGCAACAGAGCCCTGATGAAGCCTTTAAGTCTTATCTGAAGGCCACTATCAGAAGTACGGCATTGTACGTTAATTTTTATCATGACTAAAATTGTTCATATCGACAAGGTAGAGGAAGGGTTATCATTGCAAACTTTTCCTGCTCTAATTGATGGATGAGAGATGCCCTAGAAGGTTCGTTAATATTGTAGCAATTTATTTTTCTGCATTTCGTTTCAAAATGTAACAGAAAAATCCTCAAAGTCGCTTCTAAGTATATATGAGGGTGGTAGCACGATTGTTATAAAATACGCCCAGGTGATGTGTATGTATATGATTTTATGGGCAATAGCTTAAATTAAAACTTCTGCAGTAAAGGAATACGCATGATTGTATGTGAATTGGAACTCGTACGCCTCAGCTTTGCGTTGACGTTTATCCACGTGTAGTTTCAAAACTCATTACGTTAAGTGTATAATTTAGAGCAATGTTGATAAGCCCGGGTGATGGCGCATGCTCTAGCGGGCTGTGAGTGTCCGGGTGGACTCTAATTTATTAGTGCCAATAAAGTAGGTCTTTATAGTAAAAAAAATGTTATCGAAGGTCAGAATTTGAATTATGATCATCGAAAAATTACGTTTCTATAAAAGTTACAGCAGGCTTCGGAGAGCAGTTTGTATTTCTAGGGTTGTAGATATGTGTAAATTGCTTTGCACGTGTAAAAGGAATATATGTTCTAGCTTTTAGAGACTTGTAAATTCCGTTTGTACCTCGTCAATATGTCAACAGAAGAAGATTTCCTTGCAACATCTGATCGCTAAGTAGCGGTCGCGGTGAGGCACCTTATTAATAACTCACTTTGAGTTTTTTGCTGACCACCTGGAAATTCATCTCATAAATGGGTGTCAAAGGATTGGCTGGCAGGCATTTCAATGAAATAGTCAGATTCAGTCCCGTTTATGTTAAACGGTGCTGAGGATACTTTTTATCTTGAATGCATGATATATGACTTTAAATATACGAGTAGCTTACTATTCACTGTATAAGAACCAAATAATAAATAAAAGGCCAAGTCCTAATAGGAATAGCATTGTTTTGCTGTGCACTGCTGGGTATAGGGTTTACCTATAATGATATCTAGCTACTTTGACCAAGAACTAGAGCACTCTGTGAGCACATACCTCCGCCAAGCGAGGCAACGGTAGCCAAAAATTCAAATTGGCTCTGAAGCCCTAATTTTCTTTGTATAAACTCCAAAATCTAATCATTTGTGCCTTTTGATAGTAATAAGGGCTTGTGCAATTTTATTGAAGATCCGTTCATAACTTTTTGAGTTATGCTGCTAACAAACGCTAAAACAAAAATGAGTCAAACATACAAACGAACAAACCGATTTGCACCAAAATTTAATCATTTATGTCTTTTAACATTACTAACAATCCCTATAAATTTCATAAAGATCCATTCATTATTTTTTGAGTTATGGTGCTAACAAGCATAAAATTAAAAACAGTAACAAACGAACGAACTAACGGATCATTGCCAAAATTTGGTCATCTACTCTTTGTTATATACCTAACAACTCATGTTAATTCATAAAAATCCATCAATAACTTTTTGAGTTATGGCACTGAGAAAAATGAGGCAGAAAAAACAAACGAATGGACATATCTTCACCAAAATTTAAGCAACTGTTCCTCCTAACATACCTAACAATCCCTGTAAATTTCGTCCAAATCGGTTCATAACTTTTTGAGTTATCTTGGTGACAGACAGACAAACAAACAAAAAGACAGGCAGACAAACACGACGAAAACATAACCTCTTTGGCGGAAGTAATTATTGGTGATAGTGCTGAAACCAACAAATTTTGGTCTTTTTTGCTGAACAAAAGTCAACCAATTACTCATGCGAGCCCTCGATGTTCTGCACATCCCTTATTAGAATTTTCCTTTTATTCGTGCTGTACGAATCGCCCATTTGTGTTTACCTTTCGTTTCGAGTGGTAGCTTTTTAAGATGAAATAAAAGCATTTACGCAGCCCTGTGCCGTACTGAATGCCCGTTACAGGTTTGCATTTTATTTTAATCGAAGTCTGAGACAGTCAAGCATTAACGAATGCAGTTGCTTTGCTAAGCACCCGTTGCAGGTTTCCATTTTTGTTTCAGGCGAAGGCAATCAAGCACTTCAGGAATTCCTCGCTTCCCGCAACCCCCGACAGCAACACTCGGCCACTCTCGAGTCGTACCTCATCAAGCCAATCCAGCGCATCCTGAAGTATCCCCTGCTGCTGCAACAGCTCAAGAACCTCACCGACCCCGGCACTGATGAGAACAGACACCTTGTTGGTGAGTGATGGATCTCAGCCGTGGAACATTTTCGCTTCCTAGAAACTCCATGCTATAAGAAGTGGAGCTCTTGTCAGTAGTCCTGTTGGAGAATGATCGATGTGAAGAAGTTTCGCTTCCCGGAGACAACCATAGATATTATGCATTATAATTTTAAGGAAGGTGCAGTGTATCCTGTTTGAGAGAGATTGATTGATGTAAGACAGGGAAGTGCGCTTCCCAGAATACGTGTTGATATCTTCTTATTATGCATTCTTATTTTGGCGTATTGGGTCCCACATCTAGTGAAATAATGCCCACATCTAGTGAAATAATGCCGTGTGATATATTTAGGTGGGCTTATATGTGATCATATTGCTGTAATTGTAACTAAGTTTTTAAGAATGATTTACTTTATAAGACGTTTTTATCGTCTGAGAGTTTTTTTATCGATCTATGACGCCTGATGATGAATGTCATTATTACCCAATGCAAATAAATGCTCTGTGGTTGCTGCGTAACAATGGCAAGACTTACACCATAATAGAGTTCAAGAAAGCAATGTCACTCATTTCTCGGAACAAAATTACCCACTGAGCCAACCAATAGGAGAGCTCCATTTGCCTCACGCTCGTGCGTCTCGTTAGTAGCTACATGACAAGCGGCAGCCGTCATTGGAAGAACGCTCCAAGTGTATCGTTCACCTGAACTTTGTACGCGCTCGTATTGGTTTATGATGACGCCACATTGGTGACACCGAGTTAAAAAAGTTGGTTGTGGACTAACACCCTTAACTTTACCATGACTTACACACGCAGCGTGCGTCGGCGACATTTACCAATGACATCTTTAGCTAGACAGCATACAGATATCAACCTGACATGAGCTGAAACCTTCGCAAATGCGTACAGCATGTAGACTCGTAAGTTGTTTTTTTTTTTTTTTTTTTGAGATGCCGATATAGTGTATGGCCTCCCTGAGATGCAGGTATAATAGGCGTATAAGTTAGGTAACCTAACTTACATGCCTATTATACCTGGTTAGGCAAGTCGTGAATGAGATCCTAAAATTAGATTCTAAAGCAAATATATGTATCGCGCTCAGTTTAAATGGGGATTTCACTTGCTGATGCTCACTCTCATAATCTCTTCACACTTTTTTCACTTCAATTGCAACTATTCATGTTCGAAACCTTCCTCAACAACCAGGGAAATCCCTCCATCAAAATCAATTGCCTACGTTTGAGGCCTACATTCCTACCGAATTTCGTGAAATAATTTAAAAATTCAATGTGTTTAGCGAAAAAGGCTGTGATTGTTGTAAAGTATAGCCTTTTCTGCTCATGAAGGTCATAATTTATGTAATTGATGTTTTTTGTCATATTTTCAAATTGTGTTTTGAGGCAGGTATGTACACCCATGTACTGAAACATGCTTATATCATTCCAATATTCAAATCAGCTAACTCTAACGATGTAGCAAAGTACTTACCAGAATGAACACTGTATTCATTCAATTAAATATTTTAAAAAATGCCTTACTCCAGTTTAACTGAGTTCCTTGTGACTCATAGCGCAGTATCTGGCCAACGTTTTGGCTATCGTGCTGAGCCACTACAACACTAGCGATATTTCATCTTGTAACCGACTTATTGTAATGTTTTAATGATAAATTGCACCGCTTGGAATGTCTATTCCTTGACTTGAAGAAGGCATTTGATACAGTTGATAAAAAAGTGGTCTTGTTGAACAAACTCGCCCCGTTACAATTAAAAGTTATCGAGCCAATAATAATATCAGATATCAGGTGTTGCCTATCAATATTGGAGTCCTCCCAAGGCAGTGTGCTTGAATCATTGTCATATAACATTTCTACTGATAATAAGAACTGCGCTATGTTTGCAGTGTGTTCTTTTTGCAGATCAAGCAGAGTTGTTTTTTTTTACTAGCAGATGATATTTTCACTCAGCCATAATTGATACTAAATATATTTTAGGTAGGCTATACAGTGTCTAATTATATACGTCAGTCGTGATTCATTGAAACTAATTTATTATTCATTAGCTTATTGTTTGTTACTGCAAACTATGTATTATCATCTGAGGTGCAGTCCTCGTTGAACGTATCAAACTTAGGCACCCAGTCTAGCTAGCCGAACTTATCCTAACCTCGCCTGACCAATTCTTAAACAACCTAACACTTGCTTTGCGATAGGCCTTACACTAATCCGGGACCGTTTTCATGTTTCTTCGGTCATCCGTCCAATATATTAACTGAATTTGAATTTCAATTAGTACGTAATTCAGTTCTTTAGGTAAGCTTGTCACGTTGTTCTGAGCGTAATGTATTGTTTATCAGCAGGGAGACTGGCAACCAGCTGCCTTCAAACTTAACACTAGAACAGCCGATCGGTCATTTTAACCGCTTTTAGAAATTCAAATGCACGTAATGCCATAACTTTCTTCTGATAGCTCTGATACTCCTTGAATTATTCTGAATTATAATGAAGGTTATATGACCAAAATTACTTTTAAATACGGTAATGAATTTTTGAACTACAACATGACATACCTGAAACGGCCGAGCGGTCATTTTGACCGCTGTGTTATTTTGCTATTGTATTTTATGTGTGAAGCCATCTTGCAATATGCTATGATACACTCTGGCTTCACACACACCTACATATTACACATACTCACCCACACATCGACAAATTAATGAATATATTTATATACACGCACCCAGGCCCACCAACACACACTTTCTATGATTGAAAGAAGAGTGGCTCTGGCACGGTTTCACTATGTTTTGACACGTGCCTTTACGCTCGTGTGGAACCGGTATTCATGCGTGTACATTGTTCAAACCCATCGAGTGTATTCTCGGTTGTCATACCGCGAGGATGTCACGCAAACGCTCGATCGCGTCTCACCAAATTGCAGATAATTTATAATTTATTTCACCTTTTTTCTGAAATTCTAAAGTCAACTTTAACTGCACTCTCCACTGGGAAACCCACATGCACTGGTTTGTGCGGTAATCATAGGCCAACTGGCCCTAGAAGAGTGGCCAAGTGCAACTGCAGCCGACGACGGGTTGGTAAGAACTATGACGCCGAAATAGAAGGTTCAACGACCCTCCACAAGCTTATTTGCTGACTCAGCGCCGAGAGCTTTGCACAAAGATGGATGGAGTGGGGATCGTTCCCGGGACTCTCATCACAACTGTGCAGCGCCCAAATTCCGTGGGTATAAGAATATTCAAGCGGTTGTTTATATTATATTCCTGGGTTTTACCACCGCACCCACGTCATACAACGCGATCCAAGCAGTGAGACTCCGTATATTGTGTCGCATCAGTATATGAATGTTTCACCTCTGCATTCTTGGGGAAAGTCACAGTTGTCTGAGTGCGCTACTACTGGCGGGAAAAAAGGCGCAGAAAATACGAGAAGACACTCTAGTGGACGGCCTCAATTCGTGGCATCCCTCACGACAGAGAGTATAGGTGTCCCGCCTATTATGTCGGCTATCTCCAACGACAGTCCACCTCACAGAACAGAAAGGGAAAAATAGAGAACCTAACTTCACATACAAAACTAGAGCACTCTGAGAGCGCATACTTCCGCCAAGCGAGGCAACGGTAGCAAAAAATTCAAATTGGCTCTGAAACCATAATTTTCTTTGTATCAACTCCAAAATCTAATCATTTGTGCCTTATGATAGTAATAACAGCTTGTGCAATTTTCTTGAAGATCCGTTCATAACTTTTTGAGTTACGGTATATTGCTAACAAACGTCATGACAAACATGCGTTAAACATACAAACGAACGAACCGATCTGCAGTAAAATTTAATCATTTATATCTTTTAACATTACTAACGAACCCTGTAAATTTCATAAAGATGCATTCATTATTTTTGAGTTATTGTGCTAACAAGCATAAAATTAAAAACAGTGACAAACGAACAAACGGATCATAACAAAAATTTGGTCATTTACTCTTTGTGATATACCTAACAACTCATATGAATTTCAAAAAAATCCGCCCATAACTTTTTGAGTTATGGCATTGAAAAAATAATGCAGAAAAACGAACGAACAAACAAACGGATGGACGGATCTTCACCAAAAGGTAATCGTCTGTTCCTCCTAACATACCTAACAATCCTTGTAATTTTCGTCAAAATCCGTCCATAACTTTTTGAGTTTTCTTGGTGACAGACCCGACGAAAACATAACCTACTCGGCAGAGGTAACTAACCTCGTCAGCAGGAACTACAGCCAGCTGCAACATTCCCTGCGGAGAAGGCACTTGGTACCCTTGGGTTCCTGAGGCCCAATTAAATTGTGCCACGGAAAGGGCCTCCAGGATATACCCCTGAGGGCTATTCAAGTAGTGATAAAAGATGAATACATTCCCCAGCATAATGAATCTTCATCAGACAGTGGAATGGAAATTTCGCAAAATGAACTTCCTAACTAAGACAACGCCTTGATAACATCATTGCTTACAAATATACTCGTATTGCTTCTCTCAATTGTATTACGATATAACATTATCTTTTTATATATTTTTCACATAATTATTGGCATTCATGTACTACAAATCTATACTATAACTAGTGGACCCGTGCGTGAAGAATTCACGCAATAACCTATACGTTTGCCTAATGCCTCTAGGCCGGTGCGGAATCTCCTCTTCTCTTATTTGCTTCTTAATTTTCTTCTTTTCTT
>LQNS02000138.1:8675516-8716751 GCA_001587735.2 Parhyale hawaiensis
TACTTTGTCAAGCAAACACAGATGGCAATCGGCAGCAGAACCCCAGACTACAGAGCAGTACTCCAGAAGAGGGAGGACAAAGCAATTAAAGCAGCGACGTGTCAAATCTACCGTCGGAGTCTGCATGTTTAGCCCTACTCCGACTCCGGAATCCCGTTTTTAAAATATCCTAAATGGTGCTGATCATGCAAAATATCATTCTAAATGTACAAAACTACTACTTGAGCTTAATGTGTGTATATAATGGTAAAAATTATTTGGACATGTTTAATATTTACATTAGCTAAATACAGTAGCTACTAGTTGGGTCAAGGAGTCGGAGTTGGGAGTCGGAAAATCTTGAGGACCCGGAGTTGGAAATTCTGCAGGGCCGGGAGTCGGAGTCAGAAATTCTGGAGGGCCAGGAGTCGGAGTTGGAGTCAGAGCTTGAACCATCCGACTCCGCAACCCTGCATAGCCCTCAAGGGTAAATTCTGGCGTGCCCTATCCCTGTCAGAATGTATATGGGCCTCACGGACCCTAGGGCTGCCTCGAGTGCCATTTCTACAAGAGCTATTGCAGCTGCACGACACATATTTCCTATGTTCACCATATTTCCTATGTTCACCATATTTCTTGTTTTCATCATCTTACTTATTTTCACCATCTTTCTTAGTTTTACCATCTTTTTCTTTTTACCATTTTTTATATTTTTTAACATCTTTCTAGTTTTCACCATCCTTATTGTCGAAATGTTTCTTGATTTCACCTTCGTTTTCACTTTCATCCCATATTCGAATTTGATCCTATTTTTTATTGTAGGCTATGTATGGTCGTATTGTGTTTCATCTTTTTTTGTAACTTCACTGTATCGCCTAACTTCCCTATTTGTTTTCCTAACTTCTTCGCATTTCCTACTTCGCGCTAGTTCCCATCTTCACCCCCTATTTCTCCACCTGCATTTATTTCCATTTCGGCGATTTCCGTTTAACAGCTCATTTTGAATCATACGAGTGTTCATTATTCAGATGTTTTAACCCCAAATCCTTCAAGAGACATGGGATGGGCCCATCCAATGTTAGGGAAGACGCATTCGAAGGAGACCCCATGAGTTACCTTAGCCTTAGGTGGGCCGAGGGGATATCTTTTTCCATGCCCTTGTGCACCGTGCTTCCTCTCCTTTCGTATCTATTGACAAACTTTACTGTGATTTCCCTTATTCTAAGTCGAATTGTTGTTCCCTTGTACGGTGCTTTGTACTTCCATTCCCATTGTTCCTGACATAACCGTTCCTTCTTAAAACAGCGTGCCGTATCTAGATGAACTTAACCCTTTACCTTGAGCGTCAATTTCCGCAGTAATAGCACCATTTGAGACAGGAATGAATTTCCTTTGGAGCGGCAAGGGTCAAATTTAGGTACTACCTAACTTGTTCGTAACCACAAACACCTACGCCAGCTCTAGCCAGTAATGTACGTAAGAAACACTTTAGGTTATAGGCACAGTCTAATGACAGCAAAGGAACTGCTTGCCAGTGTTCGTATTTAACAGACATTACTGAACACCGGTATAATGAAGCCCTTACTTGCCGCAAGGGCTATTGGTTTAGTAATCTAAGTTATTAACCCTTTGCTACTGTCAGCAGAACACCACTTGGGCATGAATAGTATTACGGCGGAAGTACCCATACATGGTCTCCTGAAAATTAAGTTCTGTTATCAACATTTTGCATTCTTGAAATTCGCAGAAGAGTTGTGGCTTATCAAGCAGGGATACCGTCGAATACCGATCACCAGACTTGTACCGCAAAGTAGTTTCTTATATATTTAGTTATTACCTCCGCCAAGGTATTTATGTTTTCGTAGGGTTTGTTTGTCTCTCTGTCTGTCACCAAGATAACTCAAAAAGTTATGGACGGATTTTGACGAAATTCACAGGGATTGTTAGGAATGTTAGGAGGAACAGATGATTAACTTTTGGAGAAGATCCATAAATCCGTTTGTTTCTTTGTCTGCCTCATTTTTCTCAATGCTATAACTCAAAAAGATATGGACTGATTTTTTATGAAATTTACAAGAGTTGTTAGGTATATCACAAAGGGTAAATGACCAAATTTTTGTGATGATCTGTTTGTTCGTTCGTATGTTTGTTGCTATGTTAGATTTTATGTTTGTTAGCGCAATGACTCAAAAAGTTTTGAGTGAATCTATATGAAACTTACAGGAATTGTTGGTTATATTAAAAAACATGAATGATCAAATTTTGGTGCAGATCGGCTGATTCGTTTCTATGTTTGAGTTGTGTTTGTCATAATGTTTGTTACGCTATAACTCGAAAAGTTTTGACTGGATTTTTATGAAATTTACAGGCGTTGTTAATAATATTAAAAGGCAAAAAATGGTTAAATTTTGGTGCAGATCAATTGATTATTTTCTATGTTTGAGTTGTGTTTGTCATAATGTTTGTTACGCAATAACTCAAAAAGTTTTGAAGGGATCTTTATGAAATTTGCAGGAGTTGTTAGTAATGTTTACAACATATAAATGATTAAATTTTGGTGCAGATCGGTTGGCTAGTTTGTATGTTTGACTCCTAATATTTGTTAGCAGCATAACTCAAACAGTATGAAAGGATCTTGAAAATATTGCAGAAACTGTTAATACTATTAACAGGCACAACTACTGAGATTTTGGACTTGATACAAAAGAAGTCATGGTTTCAGAGCCAATTTGAATTTTTCGTCACCGTTGCCTTACTTGGCGGAGGTATGCGCTCTCAGAGTGCTCTAGTCTTGTTGATATTTTCAATTGCAGATAATGTAACTATGTTTGACAACGAAATAGTAAGCATTAAACTTTTCACACAAAAGCATAAAACGGTGTTTCCCAAACTGAGGTCCACTCAACGCGGTGATATCATCTAATGGGACGGTGATCAGACGAAGGCGCTGACCTCATACAGTTCCATACATGTCGTGTAGTCATGACGTGTGTACGCGAGGTGCCATAGCAGGCGTTCAGAGCTCACCTCAGATCCAAGGGACGGCGAGACTGGAAAATATTCAGAACCCCTGTTGTCAATGGTTATCTTAGTGTCCTCTGTCTTCATAATTTTTAGAACCCCTGTTGTCAATGGTTATCTTAGTGTCCTCTGTCTTCATAACTTCTATAGTCTAATTAATAGGTACATCTTTTGCAGCCTGTTGACTTATCGCTAGGAGATCTGCTCTACTACGGCGGTGTGGAATGGCTCAACATCTCGGACTTCCTAGGCAAAATCAAAAAAGGTCTCGAACTGCACGCCATGTGCTTCGTCTTCAAAACTGCCGTTGTTTTCCTCTGCAAGGAGAGACTACGGCAGAAGAAAAAGCTCATGGTGAGTGCGTCGTTGTTTTTGCTTCGTAATTTAGGGGCAGATTCGTGACCGTAAGTTGCTCCCCAAAGATTAGATGTTCCATAGATGATAGGGCAGAGTGTCCGGCAAGAAGAGATACTAATAGATATAATACTTGTGACTATACCTATAACCTGGTGGAGTGTATAGAACGCAGCGGACTGTCCACCAAAAACAATCGCTCTTCTATCTACTATATAATAATTCACGTCATGTTTTTATTTATTTATATATTTATATCTTTCCTGTCACGCTCTATGGGAATAACATATGAGAAAATTCAGATTTCAAAATGTAAAAAAAAAAGTGGGGTACCTTGGAATCTTTTTCTTCAGTATTAGATATGGGAAAAATAGAACTAATTAGATAGGAGAAAATTCAGATTTCAAAAGGCGAAAAATAAGTTGGATACGTTGGAATATTTTTCTTCGGTACTAGATAGGGGAAAAATGAGGAAGCCCAAAAAACGGCGGGGGTTACGGTGAAGTGTTAATTTTTTGCCGTCATTTATAATGACGGCATGGGCCACTAGTCTATACATAATTTATATTTAATATACTTATAATCTAATACATGTAATACGCATCATAAGAAAACAGTCCTGTTTGTCTGGGAAGTAATATGCAGGCCACTCGATATTATATTCATGGCTCCGTAACAGGGCGGAGTGTCCGGGAAGAACAGCTCCGCGGAGGTGGAGATCATCCGGTACCAGGTGCTGATCCCTGTCACGGAGGTGCAGGTGAGAGCCTCCTCCATGAAGGACATGGACAGCCACTTCCTCTGGGAACTCATCCACCTCAAAAACCAACTGCAGCGACGGTCTGAGAAGGTCTACCACCTCAGCAACAGGTACCGTCCTCCAATTGAGGCTATAAAGTATGAATGTTCTTTTGTTCGGAAAGTCTTACATATTTTATAGATTAGATATTTTTTATTAGATAGCAGGCAGTAGACGAACCAACCGGCCCATTCCCAAAGAGACACCGGGACTTACGCCCCGCCCTCTATGAGCTATTGCCACTATGTCAGTATGGTAACGATGACACATGCACATGAGACTATTTCATTAGTGAATTCAGGAGGTGTTTGTGAAAGACTATTATTAACAGCTTAAAGTGGCCCTCTCGCTAAAATCAATACAAAGCCGTATTAGCCTCGATTCTTCTTGTTTTGTTACTTGCTTGATAGATAGAAAAGGATGGTTGGTTGCAACTACAGCGACTTCCTGCGTATTGTAACTCTTATTAGTTTATTAGAAATTATAAATGTATCTGTGTGTCAGAAACACCCCAAACTTTGATTGAAATATAAAATTACATGGTTCATATTTTCGGATGTTTGGAAAAAACACTAATGGCTACTATACTTTAAGTGAGTCGAAAATGAAAGTAACAAAAAAAAAATTCGAATTGCCATATGTTTAACTACGTTTCTCACCCCCAAAGTTTAATTTCTAGGTGGTTAAATATTATTCTTACACCAATATTTCATTACCTGCTCGCACCAAGTTTACCTACTTTTCTTATACCAAGCATTTCCTTACATTATCTCACAAAATCGATGACTACTTTTGTCATCTTGCTCTCAGCACTTCGGAGTTCCGGAACGCCTTCCTGAAGACCATCCGCCAGATCATCCGCGAGTCGGTCCGCAACATGAGCATCCCCAACAAAGGAACCTCGAGTGGCAAGGACGGTGGCGGTAGCGGCGCCGGTGGCGGTGGTGGTGGCGGTAGCAACAGGGGCGGTAGCATCGGCAGCAGCGGTGGGGGCAGCAACAGACAGCTCAACACGAGCACCCTGCAGTCCACCCGCTCTGCTGGGGGTCGACGGAAGCAGCAACCTCAGTAAGTACCCATACATGACCGTATTTACAACGACAATGGTGTTGGCGATCATTTTTACGGTGATCGTGACCAAAACCTATTGCACAGATTCCTCACCTATCGTAGTTCTGAAACATACCACGTTTAAGTCGATTCTAACCCAACGTACCTCATCTAACCCTAACATTTCTGACATTCACCCCGAAACCATCGTTTTTGCAAGCCACACATAAAAGTTTGAATTACCTACGTGCTTATGCAGCAGCCCAGAAGCTGAAGTTGCCCTATGTAAATAACAGGGCCGCTTGCAGAATGTTTAAATTTTACATATAAGCAACAAGCTACTAGAGCGGCTTCAGAAAGACTGAAATATTTGACTAACTTACGCTCGGGTCCTTGTTGTTCCCGTACTTCGTATGTCAGTTCTTGTCCATCGGACATTCGCTGTTGTGTAGTGCTCGTGTCTGTACCTACCGGCGGGGAACGGTCAATATATCGGCACTTGCACTTAGTTATATAGCTACTTACAGGTCCGATGCAAATTCCACTCTAAAGCCCCATCCAGACTACCGCAGAAATCTGTCCACAGTCCGCACTATAGCGTTTTCGCTGATCGCTGCGAATTTTCATCGTCATATCGTAGCTTTGAGCATTTTCGCTAGCGTCCAACTTGCTGGATATTTTCGCGCAATTTCAGTGGCGAAGAGAACAGGTTCCTCCTGAAGCATTGTGCTTCTCTAAAGCAAATCGAATAAATTAGGCGTTAAATGAGGTTTTCTTGCTTCTTTATAGACATTTTACAAGCCTCAAGATTTTCTGAGTTGCAATTTACTGCAAATTCGACGAGAAATATAAAACTACACTGCACTCATGACACTTGTGTCGAAAACTGAGTTAACGGTAAACATTTTATCCACATTTTGTGGTTACGCAGTTGTGTTTTAGACCAAAAATTAAATGTCCGAACACTTTGCACTACGTATGGGGTACATGAATTGTCGAAGAACCCCACCTAAAGTTTATTTACTTGAAAACCTCGAAAGTAATCCCGAGGAGTAAAGAAAAGTGTGAAAATGTCAACCCCAGCTCAGCTGGCAGTATGCGTTTTGCTGAAGAACGCAGAAAAATAGTATCTGCATTTAGAATCATTCCTTATTCATAGTTATGTTGATACTAGAAGTAAAATAAGTTATTAATAGTGACAAAAATTGCAGTTTCTTTGGATCAAGGTGCGTGGGCAACTGAATTCTGCTGAATATCTAGGCTTAGTAAACAGTCAAGCGTCGCTGACCGCTACAATGCACCCTGCGACAGTGAGGACACGACTGCGAGATTTTCACTGCGTTCTGCGAAATCGCACAAGCGTTTTTCGCACTTATGAGCGGTAGTCTGGACGGGGCTATATCGATTTTTTTTTTCATTTCACTTGATAAAAAGTCGTAAGACAATCATTACTTCAAGAATTTTTATCCTAATGCCTGATGTTAAGGTGCACATATCTGCCTTTTGTGAAAGCCTTACAAACGTGCTAACACTGAAAATGTTTGTTTGACTAACTGGAACCTATGAAGCTATGCTTCCGACGAGGCATTGCACTACGTTGATGGCTGAGTCGTTTTTGCATCACAGTGGACTTAATCCGTCAAATTATATTTTCGCAGACCCACGTTCTTCTTGATAATTTTTGAGCGCCTTTTCAGCGCTGTATGTGAGTGGCCGCGGTTGGATATCTTATACATATATGCTATATTGCCTTAGTTTACAAGGTTGCGAAAAGTGGATCCAATACTGACATATCACTAGCTACCTCAATTCACCCACTAACGCTGACCGTAACAGGCGGAATAATAACAGTGTGCTTTTTTCATCGCACCTTCATTTGTGATCTACGCACAGAAATCAGTCGGCTACTCTGCAACGTCACTCGGCTGGCCTGTCAGACATCGAAAGCTACGACAACGTCCCGGAGACGCACCAGAACGGTCATGTGCCCCAGCAGCATCACGATATGAACGGTGCTGCGGCCTTCCGCAACAGAGGCAAAACTGGTTCAGATGCCACCGGTGAGTGCACAGCCGCCGCTGCTGCTGCTAAATACTGGTTCTGTTAGCCGTTCGTCGTCCTCATTAAACATCAGTTGTCATAGAAACATCGCTAATTAAATCATTACTGAACTGTTCTTTTTGAGATGAGGGTTGTTAATGATGAAGTACGAATGGGAAACACAATAGAGACGGGATGAATAGGAGAGAGGAGACGGGTTCTGGAGTTGAAAGCGTATATTGAGAGTAGCATTAGCACATGCGCTGGAATAGACAAAGGCAGGCCATTGCTTCTAGTCTCAAATGACGTATTAGTGCAATAGAATAAAGGTACGTAATTAAAGTGTCAGGATGAATCTTAGGAAGGACACTGTTTTTTTTTTTTGTAGTAGTGCATATTTCGAGTAAGATTAGGTAGATCATACGATTATAAAGTCGGGGTGAATGCGAGGCAAGGTCGTCCTTGGTTCTTGTAGTGAGTTGTTAGTATTGATAATCAAGAAGGGGGAGGGGGACATAATAACAAAGGCAGGAGAATTGTGAGGCATGCGTAGGTGCTAATAGGAAGTACTAACTATTTGTAGTAGCTGGCATTCACACATGTTACATAGAGTGCGGGAAAAACGTCTGGATTCTTTTTCCGCTTGAAATCAATATTAGTGTAAATCCCCTGTCGTTTTAAAATCGATTTGATTATAGCTATATACTTTTTCATTTCAAGATTGAAGAAATTATTAAACCTCTAGCCATTATTGAACTTCATCGCTCGGGAGTATGGAAGACCAATATTATAAAAAAAAAAACAGCTAAATCCGGTGAAATCCACTGTTTATATCACAGTAGGGAATAAAGCCGCTAGATGCACTTCCGGTTTCCCGGCCCCACCTACTTCCGGTACCACGCCCCCTCCCAGCCCCCGCTTCACCGGGTTTGTATTGGCCGTCCTAAACCGGTAGTGTCCCAATTCGACACTGTAAACGGAATCAATGGCTTTGTTACTTACGCACACCGTCCCATATATAGGCTCGCATCCGCGAAGCCATGAGGTCGTTCGCAAGAGGATCAAGAAAAATCCGAAGTGATCCATAAGGGAAGCTGCCGAATATATCGATATTAGCAAATAATCTATAAGGACTGTAGTTAAATCTGACATCAGACATCATCCCTTCATGGTGAAAAGCGGCGACGACTCTTTGACATCCTGAAACCGACGCGAGCTGATAGAGCTCAACACTTCCTGTAAAATGGCACGCGAAGAGGTGAAATTGTCCTTTATGATGAAAAGCTGTTCACTGTGGAAACAAAATTCTATTTTCAGAGTGATAAGGTGCTGGGAAAACGACTGGAAGACATCCAAGATGGCACTTGAAATGTTTATTTTCGTCAGAAGCCAGCACCGATGATGTTTTGGGCGAATGTCTATTAAACGTGGAAAGTTCCACTGCTATTCGTCAAAGAGAGCACGAAAGCCAATTTAAAGCCATACGCTTATGAAATGTTGCTCCATGTCCTTCTTGGAATGAAGAAATGCTTTAAAAATAATAATTCCACCTTTGAGCGAGATGGTGCACATTCGCACACCTCCTAGAATAACTCCTTAGCGGTGTCAAGTCATTTTCCCTCGCTTTATTCTAAAGAAATGCTTCCTCCATCTTCCCCCGATAGGTATCCCCTCGACTTCGGTATTTGATCCGTGATCTGATATGCGTGCCTCACTTCGTGCAACTGTTGGTGACTTGAAGTTATCTGCTGAAGAATGCGTGGGACAAAATTCCACAGAAGCTACGTGCAATGATAGAAACTTGAGGATGACTTCCGACCGTAATCCGAGCAGATGGAGGGCAATATTGAAAATACTTACTTACCCTTACCCTCCTGATGCCTTTACCTATATGTAGGGCTGTGACAATATGCCCTTATAGACAGAGAAGTTGGTGATAACTCCAATAACAACAACAAAAAGCTCAAACGTAGATGTGATCATGTCAAAAAACTGGGCCTAGCTGGCCATAAAAAATGACGGCGATGAAATTTACTCTCCACCCAAACTCCCAAAAGCAGGTAGAAGGAGCTTAGCTACGTTCCTGATTTTTTGCAGGGAATCTGGTGGGCTATCCTCGATGTGACCACGCCTAAGAACTAGGATTAGCCGGCCATCTAAAACGATGGCAATGAAATTTGCTCCCACCGCGGGTGTTGGTCTTACGCCTCGAGGCGTTCTAGTTTGAAGTTATCATCGACTTTTCAGTCTATAAGAGCGTGTTGTCGCAGCCCTACTTATATGTAATTTTTAAAAATATTCTGTCATCGTCTTCCGCATTCAGAATTTTATCAATCAATTTACGTCAAGAATTTTTCCGCACCCTCTAATAAAAAATAATGCAAGGTGAAAATGTCAGTTAGGCGATGTAAATACACCTTAGTTGGTATCCAATCATTGCTGATTCTAGCCGCGTGTGGGCTTTAGTTAAATTCTCAATGTAGATTTTCAGTACGGTAGCGTTATTTCCATCAGTCGGGCATGGGTGGCCCTTAACGAGAGGCGTACTTGTCATCAATATAATTCGGCACCTGAGACAACGACAGCTGGCAGTCAAACTTATGTAGAACGTTCTAGAAGCGTTTAGAATATTCTGTTTACTTACGCATTACTCAATACTGTAGAAATATTCATACAGAATTTAGAGCAAGTTAAGTAGTTTCTTCCGGGGAAGGAAGCGTAGGCTCTTATATGGATGGATTCAGTAGTGAGAAAGTAATTAAATGTTAACGAGTAAGGTAGGCAGTACAACTGTTTTCCAAACACTATTCAACTGGACTCCTTTATCCTTCTTTTCTCTAACTAGTTCAAAGCATTTACGGCACTGTGACCCTGAAGTTTTTTTCGTAATGTGCAATTATCATCACATTGATTTTTTCTTCCAGTTGCTTTGTGTTTTGCTTTGTTGTGTCTGTGTTTTGGACGGCTGTTTACTGGGCTGAGCGTTAGGTGCGGAACAGCGCTTGGTTTGTTCTGTGCTGTTTATTTTCAACAATGTCAATTTTTTCAATCTATACTGCTCCGTGGCATCTCCGAGGTCGGTATAATTTCCATGACCCATGAGTGAGCCAGTTCCTGAAAATAATCACTTTGAATCACTGAAAATCACTGAAATTAATCGCTTTGATGCACAACGTGCGCTGTAAGATAAGCTCACTTCTTCACAGTATCGGTATTTATGAAGTATCACGACAATTGCTCATTTTTCTAGATACCTAACTCCCCTTGCCGTACTGTGAGGTATGAACCTCTTAACGAGTCATCCAACTGTCTCTCTCTCTCTCTATACGTGGCACCTCATCTACTGCTATTATGCAGTGCAACTGAACGCTTTTTGGCTTGCCTAATATACACATTTTGAGACATGTAAATAGGGCCATTCCTACGAAGAGTGATGTTTATTGCAGGCCCTAATAGCTTAATGCTTCACATTGCTCATAAGTTTCCGGAGGATGAGCATTATTTGCAACTAGACCTAAGCGTCCCTTTGGGTGCTACAAACTTAAATGTCATATTCTATATACATAAAGTCGGCGATATTAGGTATAATGAGAGTTCTGTTGGTCTATCACTGCCCATGATGGTCACATCGTAGACCACATGATGGTGTCGGTGACTGGTGCGCCTCACTTCCCATATTATGAAGGGAAAATCAGGCTGGCAGGTGCAGTGCAACTTGAATAGAAATCATTGAAATTATCACGTGACTCTGGGAAAGCCACGCCTTATGTCACAGCCAATCAGCTGCGTCGAACTTTCTCGTGGGATCGATGGACATGCTGAGGCGCGATTGGCTGTGGCGAGCTGTAGCGTCACGCGTGGCTTTGTTTTGGTCAAGTGAGAGTACACCGTTCTCCATTCACTTTGGGTGCAGTTTATCTTTCACAGCAGAATTAGTACCTCAGGCCGGGACCAGAAGGGAGAGTAAAAAAAAATTTTCACAGTCGTTTTCAATGATGCACGTATAATAGTAACAATCATGGTACTATGACTATAGCTTAACTCTCGCAGCTGTCCAAAAGCACATCTTCGACCACATTAATATTTTCAATGTTGTGCAACAAGTATTTGTCTCTCATCGTTCACTTTGAGAGCCGTCTCGTATCTCGTGCAAATTCCCTTGAACGTTCGCGATGAATTTCCCTTAATTCTCTCTTTGCTGTGTTTTTGTGTTCTTTGTTTTACTTTCATTCTTTTTAAAAGCACGGTCTTTAACCCTTTCATTTTATTTATTTCGGTGCTTTGATTTAGCTTTGTTTTTGTTCTTGCATTCTGTTCTCATCTGCTGCCTCAAGGTTCGCCCCTCAGTTAGGCACGCTAATTCTTCGTTCGCACGAGTCCACAACGCTTGGACTTGTAGGCCTTATGCCCCACGTTCATGTGTACAACAGCGAGCCGCTCCCCATCCCCTTTTTATTTAATCCGTGTATGAAGAATAAAGACCAGCCTCCCTTCGTACACTTCCTGTCTTTTACTTTGTAAGTAAAACAAATTTCTCGCTAGCGACTTCCGTAGGCGCTCTCATCTAGTTCGATTGCGTTGCCATGACCCTGATACAACTTTAAGTGTTTGACCATTTCGCTAAAAATACCAAAAAAAAAACGATCTTTGCGAGCTTAATACTAGTTCAAAATTAGAAGAGAGTCGAAAGTTTACCTTTGACACTTGCTTCAGCGCATAAACTACAGCGGCGGCAAACATTTTCAACAATTTTTTTGCACACTTACGACAAAATAAAACCATGCCGCAGTAACAGTCGGCATAGCTGAGTGATTCTTTTACTGACAACGCCAACGAAAGTCGCTCGTGTGAATCCGGCTTTACCAATAACGTTGGCCCTTCGTCGGACTTTGCCCGACACCTTCCTTGGGAGTCCTGGGCCCTAGTTCTGCATGCTGCCCCACCAAATTTGGCATTTGCAACACGGGAAACAAGGCGATAGTGCAGTCAGTTAAGAGGGTTATGCCTGTAGTGTGTTTTAGCTTGTTTAGAGACATTTGGCCGTAAATGATTCAAAAAGGATATTTCATGAGCCACCATTGGAATTATTTCTAACATACATAATGCCCTTTAGTAGGTCTTACGACTCTATAGAGTAATTATTGGTTTCTAATGTGAGAATGTAGCCTAGATGTGTGCATGTATTAGCTTTGAATATAACATATCGATATAGCGTATGTGATTACTAAATTATTCAGTGTGATCATGTCAGTTCATTTTTAACATATATCTATTTTATGCAAGGAAATTTCATGTTTTGAGTAACCAGTTTCAATTGGATAATTATAGGCAGACGGCCGATATCTATAGGAAAGAACTTCGGATTATATCGGCTTTTTGCCTATTATTTTCCAATTAGATTGTAAGTCTAACCAAGCCCACCGAGTTGTTCACAAAGCGCAGTTGCCCCTGTCACTGCTGGCCTTCTTTGGGTGAAGTCCTTGTGTAAATACACATCCGCAAAAAGGCCCATGTTTGCCAGTTTTGACCTGTTCACCCGTGATTTGGCGCCCCCAAGAGGAGGCTGGTAGTGAAGTGTGAACTTAATGTCGTGTCTAACGAACTGAACTATTGTCTCGGTGACCTCAGTCTAACCCTACCGTGTGCAGATCGTTGATGTGCTTCTAACGCTCAAATTACTTGCAACAGTTTATAATTTAGTGTACTATTGGATTAATTTCGGTGCGCATTCGCTCTGGCCCGTCTGTATCAAAATGAATCTCCATCATCGCAGTGCCTTCATTTTGAAGAGTAGGATGCTTTGACGAACCTCCAAAATGGTTTTAACTCTTATTAGCTATGGTACCTTATCTAATTAGATATTTTCATAAGAATAAGAGAATAAAAATAATCCATAATACAATGATAAATCCCCCCCCCATGCTCCGTTCCAATTCAGGTTACGTATCCACACAAGAAATGAGTTGCGCCTCACCTAACAAGTTTCTAATCAGCACGCAGTTTTCTATCATATTTATTGCTGACCCAAAGCTTTCTTCAATACAGGGCTAGTACTTTATTGAATTTCTTTAACCAAATGGTGCCTAGCCTGATCTTTCGCGATGCGTTGGTAATTGTCTTGTCATTAACCCTATTAGGGGGAGCGTTTGTGTCAAATGTTAATCTACAAGAAATCCACGTTTTTCTTATCTATTGAGCTGATTTTGTTCTTGCAACTCCATTTTTATGCGTGAGTCAGAGAAAACAAATTGAATAATAAATTAACTGACCAGTCCTAATTCTTTTCGCTCCATGCAAATTTGAAGAGATGTTACTCTTGGCCGAGTGTCTGACAAGTCATGCGTACTCCAGCTAACCTTTACGTAAACTTTACAAAAATACATAAAACTTACGTGAACAGCATTCGCACATGGTACGGATAGACAAGGTTACCTCTCCGCTAGCTCGATCGCTTTCGCTTCTTTCTGTTCTTCCAACACATCTACACTTCGCCTACGTTGAGACATAAGCTTGCAGGCTGGCGCGGTCGAGACGATAGACAGCGTGACCGTATCAGATGTGCACTGGTAGCTTGAAGCGTCCAATTATAACGCAAGGGGCTAGCTCGAAAGGGCGTGATGCCGCAATCAACAGATGTTACCAATTGAGCAACGTTGAAGCCAACTTAAGATAGAAACAAATTGATTGAAATAAGTTTCGAATTCAGACTCTTTTGGATGAGATCAGGAGCGATCAAAGCACGGACCGGATCCGGCTCGCCACGTCAGTTCATTCGGCCGCACAACTTTACCCGAATTTTTCTAATCGCATTCACAGTACCGTCGTCTCTTGTAAGTATCTTTTGATTGCGTCATGCTCTTTTGTACCTATCCAGTAAATAAATAGGTACGTAGGTTACTGCCCACCGCTCACCCACAAGTCCGGCGCGAGGCGAGGGTATTGCTCGCGGCGCTAGTAATAGTAACAACTGCCCATACTAGTAGTACTCATCCATACTTCATTTAGAACGCTTAACTTATTTTTCGTTCTGACCTGTACGTAGAGAACATCATTATTATTATGTGACTTGCGCTCATCATTTTTTCAATTATCCGACCGAGTGCGAAAGCTGTTTGATGACTCCTCAACTTAACTACTATTTAGTAAACCATACACGTTAGAAAATCATGATTGTTTTTTAGTAGTTCTTTTGCTTCTTATGAAAACATACTAGATTCCTTAAAATACCTAGGTCTCCCTTTTTCTTACATTGCATTTCTAATGAAAACGTGCCAATCATAAGTGGACACTGTTTACTCTTTACGTCTACAAAGCACGCTCCTATCGTTCCTCAGAAACAAAATAATCGTTCGAAAGTTAAAAGAGTCAAATACTGGTGCTGTTGGTCGAAAGACCAATCCGCTCCTATCGCGCGCATGCTCGCGCACTCGCAAGCTCTGTATATGAACACTGCCGCGTGACCGCTCGCCCCTACCTCGTCGCGCCAGCCTGTACACTTACCATGCCTGAACGTAGCCTTGCACCTAATTGATTCTTTCACGCAGCTATGTTGAGACAGCAGTAGTGCACTTACTGGATAATACAAACATATCACCTCTTAAGACGTACGCTGTGTGCTGTGATTCACTTAATAATGAGTATGTCTACTGTAGTATCGAGACTACTTTTTGCAGTATAGTAGAGTGCTACCTAGTTGTCACAACAATAATCTGGCCATGTCGAGTCACTGACACGTTCATCATACGATTAGTTAGTGTTAGGATGTAGTAATTGATTCTGAACCGTTCACATAACTTGCGATGTTCTCATATTGTCAATCAACGCTCAATTTTACTGTTTATACTGCGTTATTCATTATTAACGTTACTGTATCATATGCATTGGTTTAGTGTTATTTACCTCGATTATCTGCTTATTCATCACACTCACTAGATTAGGCAACATCATTCATCACGCGCATTTCGTTTTAAAGTTCCATTCATCACACTTATTAGGTTGCATTTGCCATTTATTTCGCTTATTAGTTTGTTTAGTATATGTAACTGTTCCAGCTAACTTTCAATACAGTTAGTGAAGAGCAGTTTCTGTTTCCTAACTGACAAAAACATAATCTTGTCATTTAGAGGTATTAAGTACTTACGCCAGTAAAAAATTGTTATTTTAATTTGTTGTCACGTTGTTCATTGCGATCGACTACATTCTTCTACTTGCACATCCTAGTGCTACATGCATCACTTTGAGTAGATCAGTTCATGTCGTTATTTCACATCTGCACTGAAATTCCAACTGAGGTTAGGCCTAGTTAGAATTTTTGCGGAGCTCCGTGGAAGCGATGCCGATAACCTTACTCACCGGAATGTTCGTGAAACGTGAGTTCATGTCAAGGCTGGTCATGTTACGAAAAGTAAAGTGAACTTAACCGCACCCCTGCTGGAAACCCACACACACTGGTTCGTTCTGCAGATATAGGTGACTGGCCTCAGATGAGCGCACGACTGCTGTCGACCACAGATCGTCGAGAGCTATGGCGCCATCGCCGGAAGGCTCATATGCTACGATTTGTTCCCACCGACCCTCCACATTTCTGGCTTGACAGCTTGCAGATATCTAGTGCTGACTAAGCACGTCAAGCGCCGCAAAATCTAGCTTGCCTGGCTGGTGCTAGAACTTGCGAACTTCAGTATCACTGATATCAGCCTTCTCTAGCCCTCCGCTACTGCGGGTAGCTCCGTGACCAGTGTAAATGTCAGTCAATTCTTCACAAATATCCGTTCGATCAATGTTATTGGCACCGTTTTTCAAATGCTCTAGCAATATTAAAACCGTTTTTTATCGTCTGTTGAACGTATTTTTCACAATGTGAATGATCGCACGTCTAGAGTGAGAGGATTATCTTCCTTGTTATCTGATTTTGCAATCTTAAAATAATGTGCGTACATCGATCGGCACGAGTGCTGTGGTGTTTGCTATGCGTTTTGCTCAGATGGACATAATCCTGCTCCCCTCACACCCTGCCGGTTGTTTAAATAATATGCGAAATAACTAAATCTCAGCGACCATAAACCGGAAATGATACAATAATCCTTCATGATCGTGCATGACGTGAACACATAACGAGATTTTCTTTTTTTTTTCTGGAAAGCATTTTGAGCTTATGCAATTATTGAAACAACTTGACAGCTCACTTGGCTAACCATTTGTAACTGTTGTAATTGTGTCATGTTGATATCGAGAAATATTCAGAATTGATGTGGGACCCATCTTTTCAAACACCCCTGATATTGACTGTTGGCAGCTGTGTCAATAATGGCCATAATTAGTGACGGCTAAATAACCTACGACTCCCCACCGGCTATGATGCCCGCACAGCTTGGTGCCCATAATTAGTGACGGCTAAATAACCTACGACTCCCCACAGGCTATGATGCCCGCACAGCTTGGTGCTCCATTGCAAAACGCCCAGGTTTTATAATAGAAGTTATCCCGCTCCGCACAAGCTGCTTGGTTAACATTATATTTCTCCAATCCAGTAACATACACTATTCTAACATACTTCGTAGAATGTCTTTCAATTTCTGCTTTACTCTAGAACCGTTTTTCTACATCTAATGCTAGATGCTTTTAAGTAACTATTGAAACTATTTGTTCTTTATTAAGTTGGATGTTTTCAGTATGAGTGTGTATTGCGTAGAATAATACAATTTTATGACTGTTCTTCCCTCTGTTTTTCCAACTGATATTTTTCCATATTTTTCTCAGGCTGTGCTAATTCACTACAATATGGTTCTCTTTCCTATCGTATCGCTATCGTTGTAGGAGGAGGACCCCTTATAGCGGAATGACACAACCTGAGAAAAAATGAGAGTTAGCGTTTTCCCCCTTATTGAATATTTATTTGTATTAATTTTCCTTATTCTCTCTTTATTGCATAGACTGTTTTGTAGGCTATGATTTCAGGTTGTTTTTTTTTTATTGCATATTCTGATGATAGCGCAGTCGCAGCTTGTACTCCTTGCAATTGTTTTTATTTATTTCGAAGTTCAAGACAGTAATAAGTTATGAATAGGTGTGAGACAAATTTACTGACGCTTCCTTCTTAGCCTCTACTTACAGATCCTTGCATGCTCATTTTCTCAGACTGTCTGCTCTTCATTCTTGAAGACATGTATCATGTTGGACTGCGTGTTACAATGTCTGATTGCATGATTTTTCAATTCACTCAATACGAGTATTTCGTTAACGCTGACGAATAGTAGAAGCGTCGTTACTTTTTTCTTCAGTTCGATGAAGCTCAAACTCACTCATACCGGCACCATACACTGCTTTGCCACATCACCGCACATCACATTGCACTGATTCCATTCGCTTCCAACTTGTAAAAGTACGGCATCAATCTTGGCACGCAACTCCAAAACCTCCACTTCCTCCTCCATCTTGCTGCTACGGATCCTGCGCCACTCCCATCAGACGAGCAAAGTGACTCGACCACCAAGAGCGACTTGGCTCCTCCGCCTCCACCTCCGCCACCTCAGCAGCAACAGCAGCGGCACCACCACCACCATGCCAGCAACTCAGAGCTACACCACGGCCAAAGACCCAACAGCAACACTTATCAAGACCGGTCGGATCGCAGCGACAGGTCCAGCATTACCGAGAGATCCGTTCAGGAGCGGATCGGACCTGGCGGCGGAGACCGTCTGCGCAACGGCCGCGGCAGCACCAGCAGTGTGCCGGGCGAGCGGTCCTACGACCGAACATCCCTGGGCGGCACCGATAACAACTCCTCCAGGAGCAGCTCCAGGCAGAGAGGGAGCACACCCCACAATACATCAGGGCGCGAGTCTGTCCAGAGGTCAGACATGGAAGAAGATGACATCATCAGTGTTGGTGATGGTCGCCGTCGTACCACATTAGGACGAACTCCCAACCACCTCTCGCTGTCCACGTCGTCCACGCTCTCGACGGCCTCCACCGGCTCACAGGCCAAGCTAATCCAGGCATCCAACACGCCTGCCAGCTACCAGTCCAAGAGCAGCAGCAAGCCAGGTAATTTTATCTTATGTTTGATGAACTTTGATCTCTTTTTAGACTTACATATTAGCTATTAGCATTATATTTTACTGATTCTATTCAATCGCGAGTTCATATAGCAATCGTTATTGCTACAATGTGAAGTATTTTGATGATGATATAAAATCACCGTATTGGCGCAGCCATTATTCCCGATGAAAGGTGCTGCCAATTTAAATTTCATCTTCTGATATTTTAGATCCCCTTCAGTACTTAGTTCACTCTTCCTTCTTGCTTTCAGTGTACACATTCCTTCAGTTTCATATATGTCTCTCCATTTTTGGAGCCCCGCCCCTCTCCCCTCGCAGTGACGTCCGATGTTATAGAGCAGGTAACGGCCTCCCTAAATATTTCCGTGTCTTTGAATTTGCAAATTCTTATGTAGCTACACGCTCGTTTCCTTGTCAGAATGTGACTCGGACTCTGTATTTTGGTTCTCTAATTTTTACCTTAGCGTAGTCACCCGCTTATTTGCTCGACAACTACATAAGTCTGTCATGGATGACTCTGCTTTCTGAGCCTTCAGTTTACAACTCGAGTTAATTACACGTATATTTTTTCAACAGGTTCGCCGGTTTGGAAGCCCCGTGACAATTTCTCTAACCGCGGCAGTAGCACATCGCTGGCCACTGCTCCAGGAGGCGGCCCAGACCGGGGTGACCCCGGCAGCGAGAGCATGACCCTACCCCGGACAGGCAAAACTTTCAACACGTTTGGTCGGGGCGACGAGCACCGATACTACACCGATGCCAAGAGAGGTACTGGAGGGGCTAAGATCAGCAGTAGCATGAGTGGCAGCATTGGAGACATGGGAGGTCCGAGCTACAACAAGCATCATCCTCACTCACTTCAGGGCTCAACGAAAACGCTTCATTGCTGATTCCATGCCACCGGTCTCTCTTCTCACTCTTGCTGTCTAATGACGACGCTGCCTCTGCAGCAACTTGTACTTCTTTTGTTCTGTCTGAGAATATGGCCAACGCAGCACCAACCCTTCCCAACTGTGACACTTTATCTGCGAAATCTTCCTGTCTCACTGTTACAGCCATCTATACCTTCTTCTTCAGGCTTCTTTGCCACGTGACTAATGCTCTTAAAACACTTTTTCCGGAGCATTCTTGAAACTTTGAATGGGAAAAATTTTCCCATCAGCATCAACGACGTTGTAAACAGGTTATCGGTGAAACTTGATCACTTCATTCGGTATCTTTTCCTATCCGTAACTTTGATACTCTTGCCTAAGCCGTATTTTTCGACCTCTCCAGACTTCACATGTCACTAAATGTGTTCTTCTCTTTACCTTGCGTTTCTCACTAACAATATCAGCGCTGACCCGTCAGCTACGCCTGTCCTAACGCCTTTCTTTGCTGCTCATCAAACCTTGCCTGATTTTCAAACTGGCCTCAAACCCTTCGAGAGTTCGTGGCATTTGTTGACTTCTCTCGGTAGCTAAACAATCACTTGCACTATAACTTCTCTATAGATTTGAATAGAATACAAATTATAACTACTGCTAGCGAGCACAAGTTTGCGGGACGACTTACAGTTAACATTCTTCATTTTTTGGACTCGTCCTTCGAAGTCTTGTGTCCGTCGGCGACTCCTGCTCATGTCTTATGTGTAAAGAGAGAGAGAGAAGATCACTTTGATATTATGGTAGTGTTACGAAGACACCGTAAGTCAAACTGTTGTTGATGACTGTAGTTGCTCTAAACGCTTTTAAGAGATTCATTTTTAAATAAGATTACTGTTAGGCTATTGGAAAGTTGTGGCTCTAGAATGGATGTGCTGTTAGTTCTTAAGTCCACATCGTGCATGGAACGTCTATTACGGTGGGCGTTTTGGGAGACTTACTGCTGTGTTGATATGAGCGGCTGTAGCTCCGCTAGCCAATGTTTTCATCCTGTTCGTCACATTATCTTTTAATGAAAGGTTTGATCGTAAACTTACGGGAGATTACTACAAAGGTAATTATTTTATGACGGAAAGAAATGAAAAATGCATATTAAGCAATACGCGGTGTTCTGACTGCAAAACTACCGTCTTAGACAGCAGTACGCCTTTCGTTATCTTCCGGATCATTTCAAAGGCCACTTACTTTATATTTAAAGTTATGTAATACTAAACCAAATTTTTTACCCTAGTGGCTAATCCCGTCATAGTACCATTGGAATCTGCTGGCAAAAGTCTGTAGAGCCGAGCAGTTCTACTGTCGTGCTGCTAAACAACCTGATTTCGACCACCCTGTCAACGGCTCAAAGGAAGTCTTTCAGTAACGGAAAGTACCTCTTGGGATGCTTTAATTTGTGGTCATAGATATCGCCTGCATTATCTGCCATCATCATCTCGTTTTGGATGGTTCAGCAGTTTCATTGAAGAATACGTCTGAGCTTAACCCTTTCTTCCCGACATTGAGCGATGTGTTTGCAGCCCGCCACCACCATCCATTCCTATTGCTTTTGTAGGCGCGTGTGCTTTCTTTAGATATCTGTAGGGTATTTACTACGCGGCACTGCTATAGAAATCAAGTCCTCCTACGCCCCATACGCCGTCGGGGAGGGAAGTGTTTTTGTCAAGTTTGTTGTAAATTCGAGCGCTCAAGCGCTGCCCTATATCACCTTGTCATTGCTTTGCTTCCAGTCATTATGCTAAGTATGTCTTCTTAGTGTCCCCACTTAAACGTTCTGGCCAAAGGTGGGACGGTCCACTGCCGCTTTCTCTTCGATATTCGCAAAGAAAGACCAGCTGGAAGTTTTAATGTCATCAGGCACCAGCAACGAGCTAGAACCTAATTGCTGTGTGCTCGTGAGTGGCGTGTGTTGTGTGCAGTTGTTGTGTTCGGACTAATTCTTGACCAGAATTTCTAAGTGGGGAACTTGATTGATAGTGTTAAACATAGCAAAAGTTTTTGACGTCTAGAAACTCGTTTTTCTTTTCGCCTCTTTGTTACCGTGTCACTGAGAACTTTTTTCCAGTGTTTGAAGGCAATAAGTGTGAGCTTGCTCTCTCTCCCTGTGAACTGTGTTTAACACTAATGACTACCTATGCTTTGTATACTTTCTCTTGTGTTCCTTGCAGGTATCGGTGACTAGCATTAATCGCTTAGGCTCTCAAGCAAAGATACCTGTTCTAAACAAAGCCTTGCTCCTCCGCTGTGGCTCGCTCACGTAACGTACGAACTTTTCATGTCTGATCCACGTGAAGGGCAATTTTATCTCATTCTCGCTACTATGTTTGCTAGTTTCGTCTTGTCCACGCGTGTGTCTCAAGTGTGCGGTGGTTGTTCCTCAGAAATACCGCAACCTTGCATATAAAGTGTATTGACAATAATGTTAGAGTTCGGGAGCTTTTTTTTCAATGCTAGCGTGAACGCTCGCTGTCAAGTTCAGGCAATGGTTGTTGAAGTTGAAGAAAAATTTCTGAAAATTGAGTAGTGTTATAAGGAGAGTAGTGATACAACCGGGATTATGATATGATGATAATGATGAATGAAAAATAATAATTAAAATAATGTTTTACATGGTTGGTCGTTATAATATGCATTGATCTCCCGCAGATGTGACGTTTGCAGGAGCATTTTCGGGGTGCGAGGGGGAGGTTATGGGGTGCAAAATTTCTAGCCGCGTAACTCACTGGATTTACTTCCCCAATATAACAGACGCACTTGCTCATTTCTCTGAGAACGGATCGTTTCCCCTTCGACACACCTCGGATTTGCCCCTGGCTTATCTGTCGAGATGTGTAAGCCTAAGGTTGCATATTGTATATAGTTCTAGCTCCTTACGGCTGTTATTGATGCTCTTCTTTCCTCTCAAGCCTAGAGTCACAATGTGTTTTCTGTGCAGTCCCTGCTTACTTCTCCTAGACTCAGTAGGTTAGGTTTTAGACTCGATAAGTTACTTCGTTCCTGGCCAGGGACCTGAAGCCCTTCAGTTCTCTGGCGGTTTTTGTTCGTGTCGCTCCCAACGAGTCCTTTAATTTCGGTTTCAAGCCTCATGTTAAATTGTTGAGGTGCCTAGGCAAATAATGTGTCGGTAATGGATCTTACTTTACAAATATTGCTCCATATTCGCATCGCCGGTGTGCGCTGTAACACTTTGTGTGTGCAAACATCTCTTCTCAATTGTTGTGTGATTTGTAACAAATTTCACCCTTCAAATGCTGTGAAAAGTGAACTCTTTCATTCTGAACTCATTAATGATGCGTGTACCCACACTCTGTCGTGCTGAGCAATAACATTCGTGGGTTTGTGTAGTGCCAACTGAGCTTCCGTACCGTCACGGCCTCGGTGTTCATCCCACTCGCTTGCCTTCATCACCTCCAAATCTAACGTAATGCCCTCAACCTAAATAAGTGTTTCTCGAACGAACATTTATTATGATGATAACTGTCATTGGAAAAACATCAAAATTATAGTTGATGATTGTGTGTGCGTGTATGTATGTATGTGTGTCGCTGTAAGCCGGCTGAGATGGAGTGGCTTGTGTAGAATAGCAGTGCCATCATCAGTTGGCTACGTTCATGCACAAAACTAATCAAACCCTTTGGTCTTGGTAGCTCGACTTCGCTCACCGTAGTGTCCATGCTATAACCTTTCTTTCCTCATTCCGCTATGTTGCTTCTGTCTCCTCAGAGCCTCATTTGCTTGGCAGTCTTTAATGGTCAATTTTTTCACATCACTTCAATATTGGAAAATTGCGATGCGTGACTTTTACACATACGCAAAAAAAAAAAACTTTTGTTCCCTTGCGCTGAGTTTCGTATGATTTATGTGCGAAGCTATTGGAAGATTTTGCGCTTACTTCTCAATGCTGAAACTTGGCTAAGACTGTAAGTGTCGTGTGTCAGTAGTTTGACAATGTGACCGCCGGGTCCAAAGTCCACGTCTACAAAAGACTGCCGTGCAAATTTGGCTCCATAGAAATTGCGGTCGCGTGAACATTGGCCTCAGTTGATCTGGCGGGTGGAAATTCGACCCCAATATCTGACCGGGCTAGCTGTAATTTTTATTGTTATCGTTAATATGGATGCTTATGCTGTTTTCGTGGAGTTTTAATTATTATTGTGTGCCAAACTTGACAAAAAGAAACCTTACACTCTAGTCATGTTGTTGTCTGTAGCAGGGAAATTACGTAATATGTCATTCTGATGCGTAGCTTTGTTCAACGTTGCTTTTCGTCGGAACTGTGCTAACAGTTAATTCACGTATTTCCTCGCATTTTTACTGAATATTTTCACTGTTACTTTTCATAATGACTTTTCCTGGAAGTATACTAGCAATTAATTCAAGTATTTTCGTGCAGGTTTTACTGAAAATTTCCGCAGTTGCTTTTCTTGATGATACACCCTCGAGCTCTGCTAATAGTTACTTCAGGCGCACCTTCGTATTTTTCGTTACCTACTGAAAATCGAAGCCTTTTAGAATTCTTTTTTCTTGGCGTTATCTTGAGTATGGCAAATATGACGAATTTTTGTTATGCTGACAAACAGGTATTGATGCGTGTTCTTCCCTTGTGGCAGTATAGAAACTACACAATTCCTATATGTTTGTTCTGGTAGTGGCAGGTGTTTACTAAATTTTAAATGGACTTTCTGATATTGCTTCTCTGTGGGTCTTTGTTCTTGCATTTTGTATCGTTGTCTCAGTACTTTGTGTTGATTTGAGTTTTAGAAATGGCCATCGTTTTCAAACGTAATTTTCATGGTACTTGGTCGACCTTTCATATAATTATATTTTTTCCTGTTGTCGTTTTAGCATGACGACGTGAAATATTTTATTATTCATCTTTTGTAGGTTATTTTCCTTTATTTATTTTCTTTTTTCTTTTATTTTCATACGAAAATTCGCAAAACGAGTTACAAGGCTGATAAGTGCGCTAATCTTTCATTTATCTTCTATCGTGCTAATATCATCCGTGCATACTTCTTTCTTCTGCAAATTGCTACAAATTAA
The DNA here is from genome assembly GCA_001587735.2 of Parhyale hawaiensis. Classification (NCBI taxonomy): domain Eukaryota; kingdom Metazoa; phylum Arthropoda; class Malacostraca; order Amphipoda; family Hyalidae; genus Parhyale; species Parhyale hawaiensis. Next base: position 8,699,783 of record LQNS02000138.1, read on the forward strand.
GAGAACTGGCTTAATGTTATTCCTGCCTGGTCCTCCCACCTGATGTTACGGGACGTCGCTTCCCCAGGGAGAGTCTGTGCACTAGCTTATCCTTAGTTAGTCATTTGGGATGTTTTTCCCTTGCCCGCTTTGCTTCGTTTCCTTCTTTTTTTATTGTTTTTTATCTCGTTTAGTTTACCTTTATTCACAATTTCGCGTTTCTTTGCGACGTAAGCACGCGCCGATTACTCCTTTGTCTGCCCCCCCCCCCCATACGCTAACACCGAGTTTGTTACTAGCCGTCTCACTTCTATTCATTTGACTATGTTGCACAATGAATGTCACAAACCTACCGCTAAATTGCCAATATTGTTTATATATCCCCACAATATTATTTCTATCCCCACCTTAAGCTTTTCCTGAGTTCGTATTTGTAATGCATCTAAGTTCATTGCGATGAATTTCTAACGTATGTAGTACTACCAGCCGACATACGAGAATACTTATGAAGATTTTTGCTTCACCCGTTTCCAATCTTCGCTATCCATTATCATTGTTAAAGTGACTTACTTGTGACTGACTTCAGTCTGAAAACATTCCTGGTTCTTATTGTAATAATTAATAATTATTTCACATATGAGGCATCTGCAAGGTTGTAGTTTCGCCTCAAGTCTACAATACTTGTTATTTAGCGGTGAGGGGTGCGGTGCAAGTAGCCTGCACCGAGAGCCAATTTAAGCATCTGTCGTACTCTGTATGACACTCGACTGCCCGTATGTATGTTCGAATTGTGAGGAGTCCTTCCTGGCTAAAGTGTGAACGGCCACGCTGATACAAAGAGCTATACCGGAAGTGTCGTCTCTATCTGCCATGCCCACACTCGCTGTGTGTATTCCAATCGTTTGTCCGCTACCGGTTTCTGGCCCATCGGGTTAATAGACTGTCACTCTATTTATTTTGCATGGGCCTCGCTATTGGAGTGTTTCTTTCTATTCTTCGCTGGAATTAATAATTTTTTAGGTTATTCCAATCATTGCTTCACTTAAAAATTCTACGATATTATTTTTCTTTTTTAGTATTAACAGTCATATTTTAGGTAGGTTTCGAGTCAAGCTTCTAGGTTTCTTTTTATCGGCAGTTTTGTTGTTCACTTTTCTTATGTTTTTAAATTATGTACAATGCATTTATATAGAAATGCTATCACAGTTTCTTCCCTTCAATTAAATGTTCGATTAATCAGACTATAACACTACTTCAATTTTTAATTCAAGGCATTCGTCATTATGTTTTTCTCTCAAAAAAGAATCTTTATTGTCCCTTGCATGTTTCTTCTGCATTTAAATTTCTTATTTCTTACTCTCTATTTTATTGCATTTGAAGTATAATGTTTTTGTGGTCATTATTGAGTGCAGTATCAATGGTGGTTTTCGTTTGCTAATATTTCAACTTTTCCTGCTTAAATAGGAAGTCCTATTGATCACTTTGTGTTTTGCTCTTCCTCTCCTTTCTCGACATGATCTAACCCAAGTGCACCGGTCCAATATGGGAACAAACTCATGGATGGGTTCCACGTTTTTTCTCGACACACTCTATATCTTGCTTATCTCTTCCGTTCATTGATCACCCCTGCAGTGAAAAATGATGTGATACATAACTCTCTGCAATATAGTAGTAAAAGTACTGCTTCTGTTGATTTATGTTTCTCTAATTGATATTTCTCTGTCCATAACTGCTTTTGTTTGGGACCTGTTGTATTATTTACGCAAATGCCTAATTTCAGTAAGTTACGGTCTTTTAAATTCGGTCTTGTGCTAAATAACAAGTATTTTTTCATGCCTCACATGCCGACCAGGTACTATGACTTCTCTTTAATGCAGTTGTAAGTTTCTGTAATTGCTTCTTTTAAAGCAATATACGCGCTTCAGAAAAGTTTTACTTGTGCTTAATTTCTGAAGACAGTTGCAAGTTGTCTATTTTTTGCGAGTACAGCATCCCCTAATTCTGCTGAAATTTCTCGTTCCGAACTCAATAAATTCCTTTTATTATTAAAACCAATTAGTATATATTTCAGTTCACGATTAAACTTTCACGCTTTCGCTTTTACTCTGTCCTGAATTATGTCTTCTCCCTATATATTCATTTTTATCTAAGAAACTTTCTGTCATTTAAATATATGTTATTCATCAGTAACTACCCACTACTGCTTCGTTATTGGATGGGTTTTCTTTTTAGTAGCTTGTATACTTTTCATAAATAATAAAAATTTTCCAACTTAACCTAACGGCTGAGCGCTCATCAACTGTTTTTGTTTTCATAGTCTGTATTTGTTTTCATGCTCTCATATTTATTACTTTATTACAACCGTACGTACAATGTACGTCGCTCTATGTCAGTTCTATTTTCAAAATATGTTATGTCGTTTTCCTTGCAATTTGCTGTAAATATTTTTCAAAGTCTCGCATTCAATAGTCGAGCTTCTATCACATTTTAATTCCAGTATTGCTAATTGAACTTAAAAATAGAACCCGCGTGGCAACTGCTCAGTACTACAATAACAAGATCTTGTATGATGGCCACCTCGTGTACACAACCGCTAATAACAGCACTGAGAATAACAAGCTTTTCAGCTGGTAGGATGCTCAGCCTATAGCATGCATGGGCGTCCAAGTAGAACCGGTCTTCACAAAGTGTACAACTCCCGCATTGAGAAGTAGCAATTATCTTTCCGCTCTTTAAACTAAGTTTTAGCTCGGACCTGGTTGCACAAAGTGCCACAAATGTAACGAAGACGATTTTCTCTTACGTTGGACAACCACTATGCGGTCACTATCATATTTCTGCATGCTCTACGGTATATTCTGGGCAAATTCTTTCTTTCCAAATTCTACTTGGAACGTCCATGTATTCGAGGCCTGAACTGAGGAATAAAGTTGTACCATAGGCGAGATATGTATACAGACTTATTGTGTTGAAACATGGCATTAAACTATTTATACAATGAGGTCTTCTCTTTCTTTCCTCTCCGCTACGTTGTTAAAGGTCAGTGTGCCCCCTTGCTTTATACTAACACTTTCTAATCTTAACTCTTCGTATGGCTGTTGGAAATCTGCTCTCGTAACAATTAATAGCGTAACAACATAAGCTACAGACTAACTTGTCTTACTGTGGGTTAGTTCGAAAGAGATCTAACCGCTTCTACCTCTACTCACAGAGACCAGGTTACTAGAATACAGCAACAAGTGCAATATTTCATGAGTGAAATATTGCACGGGTTGGTGATTTTCACGAATCCGTTCTCAGTGTGCGCTATGGCTGCTTGCATGACGGAGCTCTCTATGCCTGAATATATTGCCGTCTCTTTGAATTTCTCTCTGCCGAGCGTTTGCTAGAGAACTGCGCTCTTTTAAGCGAATGAACACGGGATGGTTGAAAAGCACGTAGACGTTGAATGGCTTTCATATCTGCGCCTTAAGCAGAGTTCACACGATAGCCTTTCAATCTTTTTCGCTCTAATAATCGTTCGAATGAGTTGGTGTGTCGCTTAAATTGCAGAAAAACGCACAGCTTTCTGAATGTAATTCACTTTCAAATTCAAATGGACTATTCGAAGCATTTCTAGCATAACTTGCGATTTCTTAGAAGGATGTGACGAGATATTCAAACAATCAGCTAAGACCAGATATTTAAAAGGATATCGTGCGAACCAACCTTTACACGCTCAATGCATTGAAGCCTGGTCGCAATTTCGGGGACGATTTGCTTCATTACTTTGCAATTGAGTTTTATCCCTTTGATGCCGGAATTTCTCCTCACTATCATTGGAATAATACTAGTGCGATATCAAACGACCCCTAGTATTAATACTAGGCCCGTACGATAAGGATTAACAGTACTCCCGTGTAGAAATGAGCTTGCTTTAAATAAAAAGGGCTGGCCTTTGGGCGCTCCTGTACGTCGAAGCAACAGACACGTCCCTGACCTGTGGAGCAAGTGTGGTGAACTTGTGGTACAAAGCGAACGTTGACGGTCAATATGAAGTACCGTATAGTGTTGGTTTCTTTTTAGCAGCTTAGCTGGGACAATTATAATGCCAGTTTACATAAATGTAGTGAATGTATAAAGTTTCGTGTACGGTGGCTAATGATAATGCGCGGAAAGCCATTAACTCACTTGCCTCACTTACGAAGACCTCACTGGTGGGTTTTCTTTGCCCTTGGGATATCTAAAATGTTCGTTAACTGCAAGGATGAAAATTGGGCAAGTAGCCAGCACCGGGAGCTGTTTTTGGGATCTCACACAATTTCACTTAGCTCCTGCACTTCGAGCATTGGTGTGAAAAAGCTAATCGGAAATTAATTAAATTCTTGCCTTCAAAATTCTCAGATGTCCTTGTCGATCTTGCAGATCAGATGTCGGTCAAACTGCCATCTACGAAAGCAGAAGTCGTACTTTTGGCGGTACGGTAGTCATGAAATTGTCCTATCGAATCTTTGAACTTGTATCTCAAATATCACGGGTTTGTTTACTTGAAACGTTTGGAAATGCAGACATTTTTACTACAGTGCTCTACCTCCTTTGACGTAACAATTAATTCTGTGTTTTTATGAGTGTCGCTAGCTTTTCAGCATACTAAGCAGGTCTACGCAATGACATAGCATTTCTCGGGGACTGTACAAGATTTTCTTAGCGTGTCCACTTGGACCGACATGAATCATACAATTAACTTCTTTATGAGAAAGTTCAATCCCGAGAGTTCACCTTGAATTGTGTGTACGCGTAAATCGCTCAGCGATTTCGCATGAATTTTTTTTTTCCACTTATTTCGAGCGTATTCGGCTACGATTATCGCCTGAAAATTGGCCTAAATTGGCGAATCTGGCGGGCGGATTGAAGTTTTAGCCTCTATCAAACTCAATTTTGCTTTACAAGAGTGAGTTCATCTCCATTTCTAGGATAATGAGCTTGGAATTAGCGCCTAAAATTCAATCCAAAATGGTAACGAAGTCCGACGCTGCTGACCGAAGTTTCGAACCTGAGCAAGCCAGTGAGACTAGATTGAACTGTCCCAACAGACTACACCTGTCGCTTAGCAATGTTTGTAGCTTCCCGGCCCATCTCATGTTGCAGCGTCTGGACCCACGCTTGCCAGAGTGGGGGGGGGGGGGAGGCGCACGGTCATCTGGGGAGGCGATGAAATATTTAACGATGTAGTGAGGCTGCGGAGGGCCCACGTCGTGGCACTAGGAGCAATTAATTGGCCCAACGAGAGCCCACGTCGTATAGGAGCAATGAATTAGAGACGTGACACTAAGAGCAAGGAATTAAATGAAATAGGGCCCACGTCGTGACACTGGGAGCAATTAACTGGATCAAAGAGGGCCACGACGTGACACTAGAAGCAATTAATTGGATTAAAGAGGGCCACGTCGTGACACTAGAAGCAATTAATTGGATTAAAGAGGGCCACGTCGTAACACTAAGAGCAATTAATTGACCAAAGAGGGTAAGAGCAATTAATTAGTCGAAGGAGGTACCACGTCGGCAGTCGAGATAATCTAATTTTATTAGCTTGACCTTTCTGGAACTACAGTTCTGAGCGTTCGGTGCGCTACCTAGGATCGTGTGCCAGGCTTTGTGTACTAGCTGTACGTATGTGTGGGCTAAACGAACAGTGTTGCTCCTGGGAAAAGTTATGTTTCATACAGAAACTGAATGATCTAGCGTTAACTGGTGGAAGACCCGTTGAAGCAAATCCACTCATAGATTATCTAACTTACTGTTGGTCAATGGAACACCATAATCGGACATACCAAGAGATAACTACATATATATATAGGTTTGTGATCGCCTGCGTATCTGAGTGGGTAGAAACCCATGAACCTATGAAGCCGAAAAGGGGCAAGACTGAAAAAAAGCAAATTCGGTGTCAACTGCCGTACATCGCCTGGTACTTTCTCGCAGTGAATCTTTTAGATAATCCGTTAAAGCGCTGGATTTGCATTCGCCGCTGTGCGGTCCTTGTCTTAACTAGGATTTAGATATCATGCAGTTAAAAATACTGTGGTCCACGAGCGAAGTCTTCACTCCAGGTAGATTAAAATATCCATATTGCAAACGCGTTTTAAAATATTATTACAGTTCAGTCCTCTCGTGGCTGCTAAAATTGAAAGGTGTCATGGATTATCCGCATCAGTGTGCATAAAAAAATGTCGTGTGGTCGCAACAGTCACAGTACATATATAGCCTTTGCGATTTATTCCTTAATTAAACAAAGACACTCACTGCGCAGATTTTCACGATTTAGGATTTTTACAAAGTTTAGCACACTTTGAGCTAAAGTTTGTTGACGTACAAACATTTAATCGGCAGTTCAGTTCCAACGTTTTTCGCTTTCTATCGGGGCACTGCAGCACCAACGTTAAGCATAAAGCAGGCACTTCGCCTGTACACGCTCTTCCAGACTCGATGAAAAAGTTACCTGAGAAGCGAATGCAGCAGGACGGGTCTAGGTTAATCTATTCGCCGCGTTTAAGCAATTGAAAGCAACTATCAGACCAGGGATGTGTCGCAATCTCGCCAAAACCGGGCTGCCACAACCTGAGAAATGGTTACCGTAACCCGAAAAGTGGTTGTGAGAGCGACATCTCGCGACGAAAGCTGAAGCTCAACTACATTTAAATTCGGTTTTAATTCAAATTTTGTCAAAATAAATTCCAAGTAACTAATCTGTTTTACTTATTCTGATGTACAGAGTTTATTTGTTGCGTATTTGAATGAATTTAGTGCTCCTTTTATGCAAAATAAGGCGTCTTTTTGTGGCCACGCTCGTGATCAGAATCACCGTGATCATGATCATCGTGATCACTGAAAAGCACAAGAACGGTCAACGATTTTGTAAACAAACCAGAGACGCCATGTCTATTTTCGAAAAATATATTTTTATTGTATTTTTCCGGAAAATGGTAGGGAATGAATTTCTTATGAGCCTTTATTTATTTGAAGTGAATGCATAACTGAGCTTGCAGTATTTAAAGCATTTTGAACATACGCAGGCATAGAACTAAGGAAACTACAATTTTAGAAGTCAATATTACAAACAATCATCAATATTATTCAATTTATCCCTATATATAAGAAAACATCACGACCTTGCATTTCAAATTTTGAATTTTTACTTGTCCAACGGCTGGAATCACTCTTTGATCACGCATGATTAGCTTGCGGAGGAAATCACGCTGCAATCAATTCTCACCACTGAATACTGATCACGGTTGATTGCTATCAGAATGACGTCACAAAGCGGTCACAAAAACATGCGAATCATCCGCGCGGTTGTCACAAAAAGACGTCTATGGACGTTTGTGCTCGGTGACCTACATCACCGTTACCCGTTTCGCAGTCGCCACTTGAGCTGTGATTGCGGCTTGGGTTACGACTGCCTGGGTCACCGGTGTAGCACCGGTAACCCAGAAATGCTGATTGCGACACACCCCTCTTATCTATTCACTACTACGGTATGTAGAGCCTGTGTTTTATTTTGTACTTTATTTCAAATGGTTGCGATATGAAAAGTATAAAAGGAATATTTATCTGAGATGGAGCGATGGTAGCCAGTAGAAACGTATTTTTCGAAGTTTCGTTTATCAACTGCAAGATCGTACAAAACACTTAAGCCCGGTGCCCACGTAACAACTTCCGTTCCTGCTAGTAGCCTAGTAGCAACTCAACTGATCCGTCCGTTTACGTAGCCGCTGCACGGCTTCAGCTTGCGCAAAATTTAACTGCTTAAAAAATTGTCCAAAATCTCAGTCACTACTGCAATTTTTACACCACAGCAAGTGCCAATGGTGAACTTACAACTATTGCGTCTAATTATGAGCAGTTTAAGCACACAAACATTGATATTTTGGGAACTAGTGCACGATGTTTGTAGACGCCATGCTGAAATCACGGCCACGCTTCAAAAGCTAAAACCAAGATTTAACTTCTGGGCGGCGCGGTGGCGGCCCTAAATGTTGCTAGGGCGGCTACGCAGTCGGATTAGTTGAGTTGTCTATGCTGCTGCGGTAACGAAAGTTATTACGTGGGCAGCAGGCTGGTCGCTGAGTACGGCGCCTCGTTGAATTAATGATGCATAAAACACTCGTATATCAAAGAGGAATGCAAATACTATGATAAATACCTATTTTATTCTTTTAATTGTCATTCTTGGCTGAATGCCACTAAATATTACAAGGAAGCCTCTTCACTATCTTTAACGTCGTGTATTTATGTTTAGATGAAAGTCGATTGTCTAAGCGATATTAAGAATAATCCTCGATACTGAATCAATGCATTACTATTAGGGCACAACTATTCCATTTTCGTGTTAATAGAATAACCAACTGCTTTGTTGCCTGAACATTCACCGACAATGTTGGTCCCAGATTGAAAAACAACATTGGACCGACTTTCCAAAAATCAACATTCGGCCAATGTTAAAAGCGCAACGTTGGTCCAACCTGGAGCCGAGTTTCAATGCTGCGTGTGACGGGCTCAATAAAACGTTCGGACGATTAGCTTAGAAAACTTTTTTTTTACTAGCGTGTGTACCAGCCTTTACACAGAGTTTCTGCTGTCTCAAGCGGAATGGTTTCATAATTAACCCCTGAAATTCTTTCAGGCAAAGCAAATCCAACTCAGGATTAGATTACCTCGATGCAAGTGGGTGAATAGCACGCTCCCCTGCTGTAGTAACTCTTGGTGGCGAATGCAGCAGTTAATCTTGCTTGCACGATCAACTCCTTGACTGAGTTTATTCTCTTCTTCTTATCTTCCTCAGACGTCTGAATGGTTTTGACAAATGGCAATAGCTCATAGAGGTCCGGAGCGCGAGTCCCGGCTGCTCTCTGAGAATGAGCCTGTTGGTCTGTCTACTGCCTGCTATCTAATCTACTAATCTAAATCTCGCACGTTGTCAGTAATTGCGTGGCAACATTAACCTCCCCCATGCAGGCTGCATTTTTGGCCTTCTATCGAGGACTGATTGTCTCTAACTTGATCTGTCTTTCAGTCTCTGTCTTTCAGCAACGTTACTCAAAAAGTTACAGACGGATCTGCGTGATATTTACAGGAACTGTTGGGAATACTACGAAGAATGGGTTGTTATGTTTTGATGACGATGATCCGTCTGTTCGTTTGTCTGCCGGTCCATCTCTCTTAAATTTTCGCTACCATTGCTTTGCTTGCGGGGAGGGGGGGGGGGTGTCTGCGCTCTCGGAGTTCAGCTCTAGTTATTAATATAAATAACTGTAAAGCACTTCAGGTGTTACTTTGCCAGAATGGCAACAGAGCTTATCGAAACATATGCGTGTTTAGTTCAGTTGCCTGCCTTTTGACATGATGCCTGAACCAGCTCGCTGTGACGTCATCTCAGGACAAGAAACCACTGTCAGCATCTCCTCATTTGAAGCAAATAGCGCGGTATTTCTTTCTTTGCAAACTGTGTAGAATTTTCCAGCAGTACGCGAAACGTTTTAAAAGTTTGGTTGAATATTATTAGTCGACGTTAGTCTTGTGTTGGACCGATTGATTTCAGTCAAAAATAATATCCCTCAGTTGCACGATTGTCAGTTATCCCATAGACAATCGTAGATTTCTATTTCGCGGAATAAAGTCTGTACTCATCAAAATTTTTTCTAATTCTCTTTTATCGCTATTATTACCATTGCAGTAGTTTTCCTGTCCTATTATTTTTATGTCAGTCATTGAAAACCAGAGCACATTTCCCTCGGCTTCTCTAAGCCCATTTATTTTTCTTTCAGCCTTAGTAACCACGCCCAAATTGGAATACAAGACTGTGACCGTTTACCACGGACGCCCGGGGCATCGCAGTTCCGCCAGTCAACACGAAAATTCGTCAGGACCTTCTCATCATGTCGCGGCGCCTAGCAATGCTGGCAGAAATAATCTAACTCATGGCCTCCCTCATCACCACAGCAGGGCCAGCGCAATCGACAGTCTCAATACTCTCGGCATACCAATTGTGCCTCACCACCCGAGCCCAGGGCGCACACGCCCTCAAGGATATGCTTCAAAGGTCCATCCGTGGGTTTCTACCTCATCAACTCCAACTCAAGCATGGTCTTCTAGAAAAGAATGTCTGCCAACTGTAATTCCCACTCTAGGTTATCAAAGTTCATCCACTAATCCTGAACGTTCACATTCGATGCCAGCAGGTGCCAATAATTCAGTGTCTTATATTAGCGCTGTTGGTACAGAAAACGCATCTCCACCAAATATTCCACGTCGTAGGCCATCGGCTTACGACAATCACCAACCTACTGTCGGCATGCCTAACAAGCCACTTGCTGCACCACCTTCTAAGACCTTGAATAATCCCCAGTCTCCTATAAGACAGACACCTTCCGCTCTGGTCTCTGGCGGTAATCCTCTTCCTAGACCTTATTTTGGTGAACGACTGTCTCGTCCTCTTCCTCCAGAACCTTCTTCAACATTAAAATCACCAGAAACTTATCATGGAATTCCACGTTCTTCCAGCGATGGAAATACCCCATCTATAACAGGCTCACATGCATTTACTTGCCCTGCAGGACCTAATGCATTTAATACTTCAGCCACTACGTCGCTCAGAAACAAGTCAGTACTGGGTGATAGCAGTCGGTCCAACCCGTCTCACTACAATGGTGACTTTAGAATTGCCGTTAACCGAAGTTCATTGTACTACTCGAAAAATAAAAGTAGCGGGAACGTGTCCGATTCCGAAGTCAGTGAGTACACTCCCGCATTAAGGAAAAAGCATTTTAGAAGTTCGATTCAGAACTTATCTGAATTTGACGATACCTATGACTATCCTGATAAAATTACTGCTACTGTCAGCCAAGTTCCTGTATCGCCTGGACACAGTTTTAATTATATGCAAGCTGAAGCTGCTAATGGAGAACCTCGTAAGGCAGTCAAAAGCAGCATTGTTGTTAGTGGTGATGTTCCGAGTCTTCTTAAGGCATATCAGGATAAAGATAAGTCGTTAGCGACAAAGTGCAACGTGCGGCAAATACGTGAAGTCAAGAGAATTGTAAAAGGGTGGGAATTCGAGAGGGTTCTTCAAGATAGTCAACAAAACACTCTACCACCAGTACGAAATTTAAGAACATCGAGCCAAAGGTTTGTAGACAGAAGTGAAAGTTGCCACGAAGCCGTCACTTCATTAGGGACATTGACAGATATTTTATCGTCTATCCCGACAACTACCGCATCAGCTTCCAGTTCATGTCGGCGATCCCATTCCTATGACAATCCTGCGATATCGTCGTCCTGGAATGCTCCTCCATCCAGTCAAACAATACGCTCTCGTTCGACGTCAGAAAACCCTCAGCAAGTTGGCTCCCTTCCTACGGCACACGTGCACCGATCTCTAAACGCCGCTTACGGCACAGCGTCTCATGCCAGACCTGGCACAGCGCAGCGCAGCCACAGAACTGGGCATATGTCTGACCCACGGAGGAATACTCTGGGACCTCAGCCCAACGACTTGGAGAAAATAACCATCGACTCACTTATGGAGCAATTAAAGGCTTTAAAATAGTGAAAACTGTGAATTAAAGCTTAGTTTTAAGTTTGTGGATCTTTGCTAATTGTGATACAAGATAAACTAATTTTATATCGTTTCAATTGCCCTTCCTCGATTCGTAATATTTGCCTAGTTCCATCAGTAATCAATGCCGTAGTAGGTAAAGGTAAAGTCAAATTTGACTGCACCCTCCACTGGGAAACCCACACGCACTGGTTCGTGAGGCAGAGATTGGCCAACTGGCCCCAGAGGAGTAAGTGCAGCTGCAGCCGACGACGGGTCGCTAAAAACTATGGCGCTGAAACGGATAGTTTAGCGACCCGCCACCCCCTACCCTAAGGTAAGTACCCCCAGGGTAGCTACGCGCACAAGCAAATTTTCTGACTCGGCGCGCCGAGCACCTTGCACAAAGATCGTTCAGCTTGAGTAAGAATCGTTCCCGGGACTCTGTACCGGGACGAAGTCAGCTTGAGTTCCCAGAGACGAAAGGCGGGGGGAGCACAAGCCTATGAAGTACTAGAGCTTGGTGAGAAGTAACTAGAGATGCGGCGGAGAGCACAACAGGCTGGAGAGAGCCGACCGTGTAGCGGATTTGGAGGCCCCGGAGGGCCTCCGGCGAGAAGTGCCGTGGCTCGGGTTCCTTGGCGCTGTAGTATTGGAGCTGCAGAGTTTAAGTTCAGGGTTAGAACTTGAACCTCGAGCTGGTAATGGAGCTCGGGAAAGAACTGCGAGCTGTAGATCGAGCTCGAGAAGGAACTGTGAGCTCGAGGTGAAACTGAAGAATGAGCGCAAATGCTGGCCGTCAAGTACACTAGGGAGCGAAAGCGGTTTTCTGGAGCGCGCGGTCACTGGCCAATGCCAGCGCTCAAGTCGTCGCTAGTTGACTCACAGTAAACAGAAACTTTCTGTTTACTGTGAGTTGACTGCAGAGCAGAGATTTCGGGCACTGGCTCAGGAACGGGAGATGATAACAGTGCCGAGCGTTGGATGAGGTTTCAGCTGATGTGATGCTCAACTATAGTGAACTGATGATGGAAAGTTCACTACAACTCTCAGCACAACTGTGCAGCACGCCGCGCCCGCTGCTATCGTGAGTAAGAACCAAATAATTACGCTGAGAAGTAGAACAGACACGGCCCTTTGGGGCCATTTTTTTTTTTTAGCTTTCCAATCAAGAAAGTTGATGTTTGACGAATATATGTCCAACTCGACAGTAAAGTCGCGTCATAGTTTTCTTTATTTATAAAAATTTTTTAGCTAAAATTTCCGTAGGTACAACTGGAAATGTTTGGCCTGAAAACGGTCAAAAGGCCTCTCTCTAGCACAGTGCTTCCGAACTTTTTTTTTTGCCTGGCACCCCTGGAGAACTTTAAATGTGTTCTCGCAAGCCCTACACAAAAACTATATGATGGTGACAAATTAAGTTCATACCAATTTTTATGCAACTATTTAAATTACTATTTGAATGAAACTAGCTTTCGCACCTCCTTAAAAGTCCTCTCGTGCCCCCAGGGGGTGCGAAGCACCCGAGTTTGGGAACCACTGATCTAGAAGTTTACTGAAATAGCCAACAGGTCAAGCATCTGCATCACAAGGAATAGAAAGGGTCTCACCCAGCATATTATATCGTCGCTGCCGCTGAAGGCCCATGAATTTTATCGTACGTACCACCACGCCGCGCATTGTGAAATTAACTGAAAATCTGTGACAGAAGAAGTGGCAAGGTCCGGAAATTTGCATTGGGAGGGGGCTAGATTAAGATGTAGAGGTACAACATAATATATAATATTGGGGGCTCAAGTTCATCCCCATAATATATTTGAGCGTTACGCATCCAAGGGTCCCTAGTGCCTTTGCCGCAGGAGATGTTGCAGCTTACCGCAGTTCCTGCTGACGAAGTTAGTTTTGTAAAGTTAGGTAGGCTCTCTAACTTTCCTTTCTGTCCCGCGAGTTGTGCCGCCGATCGAGGTGACCGACTTTTTTTCTGCAGGGTTCTTACCTTCGCCCGTTCGGAGGGCCACAGAGGGGAAAGTCCGCTCGGGGGCTTCTGTCTTCTTCTCTTTTAGGCCTTCATCTCTTGCCGCCTGAGCACAACGTTGTGGTTCTGGCTGTAAGCCGGGTAAATCATCTTAGATCGCTATTGATCGTCTTAGTTTCGGATATTGCGGGACAATACCAGTATAATACTACTAATAATAATTATCCCCATTGGCACCGCCATTATGCAGGAGCGAACATGAACTTGGAGGAAAACAGGGGTATTTGAAAGATTACTCTGCTCATTCTTGTGTAAGTGTCCTTACTATTATAACAGCAGAAGGCTTGCAGTAGCTTAAGCATACAAATAGATGTATCGTTAGAGTTAGATATTTGTTCCCAGGTTTGGTATAAAACGGGTTACCGATAAAACTTAAACTCATTTATTGCAATGTCGACACATGAGTTCTGATGAAGTAACAAACCTCAACGAATGGGTGTCCTTTGTTTAAGGAAGAGTTCACATGTCGTTCATCTCAATGCTTTCGATCAGGTGAACAAACACGACGTGTGCGTCAACTTTTTTTAAAATGAACAACCACGAGTGTTCAGTTATGGCAATTTTTTTTTACATTTTTGTTTATATTTTGCGTCTAATAGAATTCCTATCCTATCCCACCTAGAATATTTGTAGCATTATAAACCGATAGAAGTAAAATAATCACATAGTAGTCAGCTGTTCCGTCGAAGCAAACATGGCATATTTTGTTTCCTTACAACATTTTTGGGCTTTCTAGTGTTATTAGGGAACAGAGTTATAATCAGTATTTCAGCTTCCCTTTACGCGCGATGTCGATGCCACAGAGGTGGAAAGAAGGAACATATAGTATGTCGATAAACAGGTAGAACCCATGCATGTGTTCCCACGCAGGATCAACGTTCATTGGAACAGATCAGGAAGCAAAGAATGCAACGCTCTTTGCTTCCTGGAACAGATAGTCGGGAAAGAAGAGGAAGAACAGATGTACAGATGTAAGGGACGGATGAAGGGGGGGGGGGGGTTCACACGTAATTCATATCGACGTGTTCTTTCATCCACTTGTCGGAATGTGTTACTGTGATCTAGAAATGCAGAAAAATGTGTTGTTTTTAGTTTCAGTTCACTCGAAATTTCAAGAGATTTCCGTAACTTACCCAGTGATACTTGCAAAGGAAACTGATTTGACCGTTCACACTTTAATAACTTTTTGTGGCGTACACAATGCTGCGCTGACAACGACGTTACAAACATTCGGACAAGTGAGCGAGTGAACGCGTTGAGATGAATGACGTGTGAACTCAGCCTTGCATGTCAAGTTCTGTCAATGAAACCCAGATACTGATTTTATCCTCTGTAGCTTTCATAGATAATGAACTAATGTGGACTTGGTTCCTACTGTACTATATATATTCAATGTTAACTGATTTCAACTGACTTAATTGGGTGAGCTAACCAACTTTCAGTCATATTCACTGCATATAATCTTTCCAACTACGTTTATAACTTCACACTGCAAACTCAAACAGTTGCGTAGAATTAAAGAGATGCAACCCAGAGAGCAAAGAGCGTAACACTCTTTGCTTCCTGGATCGAGCACGTACGGAGCAATCTGTACTTTTGATCACGATTCGCTAAACTTTTGTGAACAAACCTCCAGTACCATCCAAGAAGATATCATGAATATGTTGTGCGCGTTTGGTGGATTTGCGCGATCGATCTCGCAAATCCACCAAACGCGTACATCAAATATATACCCACGTTTTTGAGATTAGTCTCATAGCTAGTGACGATAACTGATTATTTTTTGAGAAATTTTATCACAGTTTGAATTAATAATGAAATTAAATGCAANAAACAGTCCTTGCCTCCCCTTACCTACCCGACATTAAACCCGAATATAGTCCAACTTACCCGAAATAACGGCCTAATACCTACAACATCCACCAAACGCGCAGCGCGATCGATCTCGCAAATCCACCAAACGCGTACATCAAATATATACCCACGTTTTTGAGATTAGTCTCATAGCTAGTGACGATAACTGATTATTTTTTGAGAAATTTTATCACAGTTTGAATTAATAATGAAATTAAATGCNATCGATCTCGCAAATCCACCAAACGCGTACATCAAATATATACCCACGTTTTTGAGATTAGTCTCATAGCTAGTGACGATAACTGATTATTTTTTGAGAAATTTTATCACAGTTTGAATTAATAATGAAATTAAATGCAACTTGTATTACTGTATTTATTCTTCTCCGTTGATTAACAAGTAACGATTGTCTGAACAAAGCTTGCACTGAGGTTTTTGACCATGGGGTCAAATATATCCAATATATACAGTATATCCATATGTATATATTGGATGCCGTGAGATCATTGACTTGAGGAAATAATTCAGTTCTGTTCAATACTTTATAAAAACAATGAAAATGGAGCAATTGCTCGAAATATATATTTTTTTCTGAAAATGCTGAGAAAAACGTCATCTGGATAGCTATACCAGATTAGTGTCAGCTACTCTGTTGCTCCGGATTTTGCGTTGGAATATATCGACGTCATGTTTTTTTCTTTTAATTCATCTCTGTACCAATAATTATTTATCGTGGTAGAATAGCGTGGGCACACTATCACAAAAATTACTCAGTCACTCACCTTTTCACTTCATCCGCCACGTTGTCTTGCGTGACTATTACTACTTATGGCGCTTGAATGTCATGCAGAAACTTCGATGGCCACTTTAATCCATTGATTTTTATGCATCATTGCAACTGCTTATAAAGGTGTTCTCAAAGTTTGAGCACTGCTGCATGTTATACAAACTACAAATGACTCATACTTTGGATATTCTTTTTAGTGGTATAGCAAAGTCGAAACCAAGCAGGACGCAAGGAATATGGCGCTCTGCTTCCAGAAGCCAAGGCTTCGTGCGCTATAGCGCAATCGGATTCAAAATTCTGTGCAATGCAACTTTTACGTACGTGTGCGTTCGTCCTTAAATGCTACTAGTTCAGGTCTTCAGGAGACGCGGATTGGTTTGGCGACTCCGAGATCTGTGGAAGAGGTTTAGTCATTGCGTGAGCGGCTGTCCTCTGCTGGGGCTGGCGAGTGTTATCAATGCGGTGTTCATGTGTGTGTAGATGTTGAAGGTCGTACCCGGTGCTGATGCTACTAGCGATACCGGGAGCATCATCCGATCCGATCCGATCATGGCCACAGTTAGGGGGACGGGAGTTGGCCGATTACCTTCGTAGAGACATTCCGGTTCGAGGAGTGATTGTGATCAGACGTGTGGTGTTGGTGAGTACTCTCCTGTGGAAATCCTTCTAAATTTTCAATAAGCAAGAGAACAATCAATAAAGGAATATCATCTAGAAATAGAAAAAACTAACTAGACCT
>LQNS02000138.1:8733212-8745353 GCA_001587735.2 Parhyale hawaiensis
AGTTCAGCTCTTCCTGGAGCTGTTGTTACGTCATAGTTAAGCCATCAGAGTTGTGCCTTGAACGATTTTGTTTAACGAGAATAATATTTGGACTGGGCAAAACGAGAAAATAATTATTTACTAACAAGTCTCTAATTTTATTTAAAAGCCGTCTAGCTTCAGAGTTTTTTAGCCAAGAAACGTCGATGAAATTTCGTGCAGCTGGAGCTAAGCAGACACAACTCGTATCCTGTATACCAACTTATGATGTAAACAGCAAAACGAGGAATGTGACGTCTTCATTGAGCCGCTAAAAATACTGAAGAATTGCCAGTCTGTGTTCCTTAGTCTGTGGTTTCTCCCCACAGATAATTGCGTTGCATGAGCTATTCTTCTAACATTGATGCAATTGTCAACAAACCCGACAAAACATAAGCTTTCACGGGCAGTAGACAGTTATTTCTTCTAGCTTACTGTTTTCCTCTGACGAAGCAGTTTTCTCTTCATAGGTCAAAATTTGAGCACCTCATATGAAACAGATATTTGCGGTGGAAAGACGGTATCAACGGTATCTTGGCTACGGAGCGGACTCATTGTATATAAGCTGCTATTTTGTTTAAGTTTGTTGAAGTGTTTTAGTCAAGTTGTTATTTCAGCCTGTCTATATACAGTGGAACCCCGTTTCCCGGAACCCGGTTTCCCGGACTTCTCGTTTTCCCGGACTTCTCGTTTTCCCGGACTTTATTCACTTTTCTGGGGTATTCCCGGAATGTTCCGGGAAACTGAAACCATGCCGGAATAGGTACCGGAAAACTTCCGCATTTCTCGGAAAAAGTCCGGCAGAAGTTCCGGACCTTCAGAAGAATTCCCGAAAGTGACGCTGCACAGATACTGAAATTCGCCTATTGCGCAGCGTCTCTTCCGGGAATTGGAAAGCAACCACCGCCATTTTCGTTCCGTATGCGTCTGCACACAGTAGTTTCATTTTCGTTCATTAACGTGCGGCAAATGGGGGTTTTTCTGGCATAAAATATCCCGGAAATCGTTTCAATTTACCGGACATACGTCCGGAAAAACGGGGTTTTTCCGGGAATTGAAATTTTCTTGTTTTCCCCGAAATTTCAGTTTCCCGGAACAGCTCCCTCCCGTGCTGTCCGGGAAAACGGGGTTCCACTGTAGAAGACCTAAGGATGACAGCACGACAAAGGATCAATGAAGGAAAGAAGAAAATTAGGAAGCAAATAAGAGAAGAGATTCCGCACCGGCCTAGAGGCATTAGGCAAACATATAGGTTATTGCGTGAATTCTTCACGCACGGATCCACTAGTTGCTCCATAAAACGTAACTAAAAACTACTTTATAATGCCACAGTGTCATAATTTCTGTGATGTACAATTTTTC
Organism: Parhyale hawaiensis; assembly: GCA_001587735.2. Lineage (NCBI taxonomy): Eukaryota > Metazoa > Arthropoda > Malacostraca > Amphipoda > Hyalidae > Parhyale > Parhyale hawaiensis. Next base: position 8,734,593 of record LQNS02000138.1, read on the forward strand.
CGGTACAATAGCTAATATCCAGAGCCGCATTTGACATTATTAGCACGCGTAACCATGTAAATTCCAATTAGCTAATGCTTATCACCTGGAACAATAGTGAATGTTTTCATCATTTTTAAGATAAATCAGACATTTTTACTGGAAAAAATTATGAACACGTTTTACTGGTGTCCCGTAATACCCCAGCAAGTTGTTCCGTAATACCCCGGGTTATGGAAATGGCCGCTATTTTGTTTTAGGAAGAGGTAGATAAATTCTGCATGTGAAGATTCTGGCTATAGCCAACCCCTTGGGCTACATATTAAAAAAATTGGTGACTATCAGTCCTATACAGAGGCAAGAGCTCTTATTTTGATGGGAAAAAAGAATACTTTGTCTTGTAGAGTGTGGCATCTCGGAACTGCACTTCTGGATTGGAGATGTCACTGGCTGATGTGAATGCCTCAACTCATTGTGCTAACCTGCAGAGATAGCCAGCTATCTGCGGTACTCTGCCTTCACGCACCTCTTCAAAAATATCATTGGAAATGCTAATTGCTTCTTTTGGCTGTTTCCTCTCATATTTGCAGTTATATTCTGCATAACTCTGCATATTTTCTCTCACGTGTAGCCTGTTGGCAAGAACTGCTCTATTTTGACAACTGGACTTAGTTGACTGATAATGCTAGAAGTAAAATAATAGCTATATGCTGCTGAACTAACAGTAGTCACTCGTTGGATAAAATATTGGCTTCAGTGGTTGCTACAGAGTAAGATAAAAATCTATTTTGTGATAACTTACTCAGTTCTTTTACTCACTAGCTATTTAGTGGTTAGCTACTGTCAACACTTTTTCTTGGCAGTTGTCTGATCATGGTTGTGCCACAGCCAAGCTAAAGATGCTTCTTTGTAGCAAAACTGCAGAGTGTGTTAAATGGGTCACCATAATGATGCTTAATTTAATGTGTTGCGTAAATACTGGCATAGCCTAACTAACTTTATTTTAAATTGTAAGTCACTTCTGCTTGTTAAATTGTTAACCACGGCCAACTTTCCAAAGTGTGTTTGTTGTTTTGATTGGAGAACATTCAGCAGTAGGTACAGAATTAGGGTCGCGTCTATGCCAACTTTGACTATTTGTTTCTCTCCAACTTTATTGTGCATTGAAGAGCTTCAGTTTTTTCCATTTACAATTTCATCTTGCACTTCTGATGTTTTGGTCATCTCTCTTTATTTCAGGCCTATATTAGATGTTCTAAAATGGTTATTTTGATGTGAAATTATTTACTACATTTCAGTGTTATTTATTTAACATAATTCTGTAGTACTGAAGGACATCATGATTTGCTTGCAAAGCAGAGGATGATGAGCAAGAAGTTATATTGAATATGACCGATGATGTACTGGAAAGTAATGCCTTCTACCAATACCTCAAGGTAAAGTAATTTCCTGGCTTTATTTACTTGTTGCTGTATACTTGCGGTTCAATGGTCTTGTAAAATGGGGACTTTCTCCGCTATGGGGCAACTTTGTGCCGTAGTTTTATCCAATTTGTATAATAAAGTGTCAGATGTGCGCGTTAGTATGGAACTGGTACACTTCATATAGCTACTGTACTTCTGGAATAATAACTGCCAGGCACTGTTGGCTTTATACAATTTGAGGATATCAGCAGCACAGTTGCTTCATATCAGATGAAGTCACCACTTTATAGTGTTAGACAATAGAGTACAGTACCTAATGTACCTTACTGCATATGAGTTAAAACATAAACTACTTCTAGTATCGTATGCTACTCATATAGGCTAAGTAAAGCAACTACGGTATCATTATGTAGGTAGCTACTTTTACGATGAACCTATTCGACTTCTTCTGGTAGCTACTTACTGGAGGTGGATCGAAGGTGTAGAGCAGTTAGTATACCCCTGCCGTGTTATGAGGAGTCATACCCCAATTGGTTGCATCAGCTTTAGTTGAGCTCGTGGGGCATCTTCTCTCTTTGCCTCATTGATTAGCTAATCGTAGTAGCCTAAAGTTTCTGCACACTTAGATACAAAACTATCGTGGTGTTGTAATCACTTTGAATGAGGTTACAAACTAGCAATAGTAGGTAGCTATCACTTTGTTATTTTTTCAGAGAAATCATGTTTGTGAGCTGAAAAAGTGGCGAGAACCTGAGTGGAGGGTGTGCATACCTTCTTCTGATGTCTTAAATAACTGCTCTGTGTTCAGCCATCAGTTTGTAGGTAAGGCTTGTTGTGCAGTATGTATTTTTCAAGACATTTATGTATAGGTACATCACACCCTTGATGAACCAAGCTCATAGGAGAGACGTGTAATTGTTTATCAGAAAATTCTGTAATAAAATTATCTAACTATCAGCTTATCAATGTCAATTTACGCTGTGCAGTTTTCTCATTTGTAGTTTGCTTAATCAGTGGAAACACGTGTCATCAAAATTTTTGATCATCTTCCAAATTTGTCAGATTATTTTGTGACTTGTACTGTATATTAATAAAAGTTTGATTTGCACCTAGGGGTGGGTTTATCCTAATTAATTCAGTGTTGCAAGATTCATAAAACTACTGATGGCTCTCTGAAGCTAATATTACACAGGTAATATCCACTAAATTTACTAACTACAGTTTTTTTTCCAGAAAGTCATGCTCTGCATCAAACATCCCAAGTTGGGTAAGTTGTGATGATCGTTGATATAGCTATTTTTTGTTAACCTACTGCTCTGTGGAGCAGCAATACATGTAGAAGGCAAACAGATTGTTTCTCAAGGAAGGTGAGATCTTCTTAAGTTAAGCTTATACTGTAGCTAGCTGCCTATAATAATAGAACATTTTAGATGACTTTATAATAGATATGAAAAGAAGTCTTTGAAATTTGGATGCTGTCTATTTTGATGCTATTAGTATCAAAGCAGAATAAGCAATGTAGGTAGCGATTTACAAGGAGCAAAACGAAATTATACAAATGTCTATAAACTGATATCTTTTCTTTGTATTAGTATGTCTCGGAAGCTGACCTCTGCTTGTTTTGTATGTACGGTATTCTATTGAGTAGCACTTAGATTTATTCCTCTGTATCATTTCGTCTTGAGATCCAACACATAAGATGCAATTTCTATTGAAAGCACAATGTCTCTGTTTCAGGTTTTTGCAGTACCACCTGATGCTCTTTTCTTTTCTTCCTCTTTTCTGCCAAGGCCCGTACTGCTGATGGCCGGGTCTGGGGTGCGCGGATAGCTGGCCGCTTTTGTAGCTATCATGACTGTCAATTTGTTTTGTCTTCTAGTTAATTTTTTTTATGATTTCCTTTGTTTATGGTGTCTGCTTATTTAGTGTTTTTTGCGTGCCTGATAGATATCCGGACGTGGTAGTGAATCCCGGTCCTCGTGGTTCTAAATCTCGTTCCTGCCGCATCTTATGCGCTAATGTTCAGGGTCTCTAAGGTATTGGCTTAGCTCGCTATAGCCCCTTCCAATTCTCAGTGGCTCGCTCCGACAGAAAACCTCTGGCGGTGGCACCAGACCCACGACAGCGCCCAACTCTGGAGGCGTCTAAATGGTAGTTTAGACTGTTTCGAGGCATAGCTAACCCTCATTGACGACAGCGTTCGGTGTTCTATCTTTTTTTCAGGCCCCGCCTACCTGGTAGTCTACCTCAGGAGCCCAGCACCAGCACTTCTCACTTGCTACGACTCGCGCTTCTGTTAACATCTCCATCTGTGCTCTGGTCTCAGCTGCTGTTCTGTGTTCACTTATCGATCTTAGTGCTTGGGAATTACTTCCCTTAATGTTTATTAGTGCTCTAATACGGTTTTTCCTGTTTGGGAATGTGTTATTACCGTTTTTAGTGATACGTTTTTGGAGACTGTTGGTGTGTGTTTGGCTTAGGGTGCCGCCATCTTGGATCCTTGACCTATGTCTCCTTGTGTTCACAGAGCTGAAGCAGCAGCTGTTTTTTATGAAGACCAGTGGCCAATGATGGTGTTTTGTGTTTTTGTGCTTTGAATTAAAGTTAATGTAATTTGTTTTTTTCCTTGGAATAGAGGAATAAATACTTGATGGTAGCCACTTGTGCCCTAAGAATTCCAACAAGTATATTGTTTAATTAAATAATTCGTGGTAGGTCCCAGTGTTCCTAACAATTCTGCGAAGTATATTGCCTTATGATTTATGTTTTTTTGCGGTGATGGCCCTTATGGCCTTTCTATGCCACCTGTTAACGTAACATCAAAGACTGGATGGTTGGCCTTTGTTGCCCTAAATTCCATCTAGCACAGCGATGCATTTAAGTGGTAGGCACTTGTGCCCTAAGAATTCCACCAAAGAGGCTACCTATATCGTTGCCTCAAGTCTTGGTTGGTGGGCCTTAGTGCCCTAACAAGTCCGCCAAGCATATATCCTGCCGCCAAAGAGCGTTTCTTCCAACTATTGGGATGCTCTCCAATAGTTCGAAGGCCCAAATCGTCCAGATTCGCGATCTGGGCCGATTCCAAGATGGCGCCCAGACGCCGAAAAGCTGGCAGGTCTGGAAGTCCCGGATGTATGAAAAAAAGAGAGAGAAAAAAAAAAACAGAGGTACAATCTTGCTCCCCTAAGGGAGTACAAGAGTGACCACTTCGCTTGTGGCTAAGTAAAAAAAAAAGGGTGCACTCCTGCTCCCCTAAGGTAGTACAAGACTCGTTCTGTGCCTAAGTCAAAAATTCTGCAGGCCAATCAATGCGACTTCAAAAGATTTGCACAGGGTTAAAACTTAATTAATTCCGCCCCCATATAGGTTGGGACTTACCTGAATCCTGTAAGGAAACATCTCTGGTTCTTCATCTGGGATAGTGACATCCACTGCAGGGTGGCTCAGATATGTAGCGACCTGGTTTGGACTTAGTCCCATCAGGAAGCCTTCCATCGGGACTGAGCGTATCCCCCAAAGAACCATGCAACTCTTGATCCCGGGAGAACACACTGGTAGAAGCTTTGCAGAACCCCGGCAGTTCAATCAGTGGACTTAGCTCTAGTAAAAGATAACCTGTTCAGGTTGTGACCTTTTACTTGTGGCTCAGCTCAACCTGGCTGCGGAATGCAACATCTGGGGGCAGAGAAAAACGAGCTTTTATCAACCGGCAGGTGATATAGCCTCGACTGACTACAGTGGAGTGAGAATTGAGTAGTCGGGTTGGCCAAGCTTGGACTTGGGCCTCTACAGACGCGTGGTCACAGATTCCCCGAAGATTATTTGGACTCTGCCTCCGTGCAGTAAATCGAGGTCCAATAATGGACTTTGCCTTAGAGCAGGTGCTGCTCTGGAGAGGTAGCTCAAGTCACCTAGGGACCATCCTCGGCCCTAACCTCACGGTAGGGTTTCAGGAGACGTCGGAAGGAGACTGCTGCACACAGTCTTTTGAACTCTTCAATACTCCTGTGACTCGGATAAAGTTTATTCAAGCTCCTTTGGGAGTTATGTCCAGAATCCTCTGAATTTTTCGGAACTTGAACATTTAGAACGTGTGGACTGTTCACCCTCAACTCCAGAGGGAAATAGTCTGTTGGAGACGAGAATGAGTCGCCAGTTTTACCTTGGCGAATCTTTGCCTCCTGCTATGGTTGATAGCTGGACGACGTACCCTAGTTTGGATACCAGGTTTCAGGCGCTGACTGGCTCTTTAAACAAACAGATTCATCTAAAATAATCTGTTTCCCGGGACATTGGGGCTTTAGTCTTGGAAAGACTTCACCCTGAGACCTAGGAATGCAATACGCCTATGACACTTGAAGCCAAGGTGCTTGACTTGGCTCAGCATAGCCACAGCAGCTCTACGCCTTGAATTGGCTCAGCGTAGCCTCAACGGCTCTATGCCTTGCATTGGAGCTTTCGGAAAATTTCCTCCAGTGCTGAGTTTCCTTGAAGAAAGGATGAATTAAACTGTTCTTCCGGACTCCTCCTGGAAGGTCCAGCGTGAATATGTCTCACATGTCCTACACTGGGACCTTGATTAACGGGTCCCTTGAAGCCTTGTTAGAACTTAATCCTTTTCTTGGTCCAGATGGGGCCCTCGTTATGAAGGTCTGAGAGCAGCGTTCAGCAGCCGCTCGCGTTATAGCGCTGGGGTCTGTCTCTCGGCCACTCCATAAGTACAGAATCCAAGCTCCACCCACAAATGGTTGTGAATTCATGGATTGATTCCTGCGAGTGGCGCAGTTTGGTTTCTAGAAGGAACCTCCATGCCGGAACAGGAGTTGCCTCGTCGGGTAAAAACGGGTTAAACCCAGTCAGGGTTTGGCTGGGACCTGAAGATTGGACACAAAGCTTGTGTTAAATCTTGCTACCTTCTCGAGCCTGCTAAACCAAGACTGGGGTCTCCCTTGCAAGTCTCTTACCGGCAGATGTTTTCTCCCAGGAGAACCGGATGTTCTGAGCCCAGAAGTGCTGAGTAGTCCAGTTTAGAAGCTCCCTAGAAGGAAACTTCCCTCAGGCTCTTCCTGATTGGAAAAGTTCGGGCCACAGACTCTGCATAAAGAGTCAATTCCCTTGCTGTAGGCGCAAATAGGATTGACTCCTTCCCAGAGGGGAAGATAAGGATCTCAGGTCCGCTGCAGAGAACAGATGCGCACCTAGGTTGGAGCCTCGGTCTGTAAGCTGCACTGAGGCGTATACTGAAACTCCAAGCGTAGGCTGGATTCTTGGCTAGATTAGCGTTGAGATAGGACTCTGGTTTGTCCTAAGCCCAGGCAAAATAGATACGCCAGTAGACATTTTATTTGGATGGCCACTGGCTAGCTCAGGGTAACTCTGGGGAAGTCGATAACTTCCCAAGTAATTAAACAACGTCTAAGGTAGGGGAACAGAGGTCCCCACCCTATAATAAACTTTTGTTTATCTCGAAGAGAGCTGAGATTACAGAGGGAGTTGTGAAGGGGGGAAAGCCATGCCAGACACTTTGAAATGACCACATCATTCTAGCTGGTCTAGATTAGCTGTTGGCCTAACAACATAAATCCAGTACAGTAGTAAAGTGTCATGTATGATTTTCTTTACCTCTAATGACCATTGCCAGAAATTTTCTCTGGTGAGGTACCCCAGGCAGATTCATTGCAATAAACAATTTGCGTGCAATTGAATGGTAACCTAGGGTCAGTCATGGGCTAAATATGCAGGCTTCCCAAAAATGGACAAGTGTCTATGGAGCAGATAATTAAACTTATCAAGTAGGAATAAATACACCACTCCATAGATAGTGTTTTTTTTTTTGTTTAATTACCAAGTGCATGTGTATGCATATAATCAAATGATCATGTTATATAAATACATTGAGTACAGCTGCAGCAAACTAATATCAACAGACTAAAGCCCAAACTAATTTCTGCAACTTATCTAATTTTAATTATTTGTAAATGACTGTTTAAAATATCTTGGGAGCTGATATAGGAGAAAGTTCTTCCACTTCTGTTTTTAAGTACAGTATATATTCAACACGTAAAAACAGACATTTTACAAAAAAAAACTACTTTAGCAATATAAATTCACTGAAAACAGATTTCCTCATGAAATAAGAAAAATATGAATTCTTTCATATAAACAGTCATTTCCACAAAAATGAAGAAAACTTACTACTATTTGTGTATAGCTTCACTAACAAAAGTTATCTCCACAAAACAAACAGGAATTACCAATTATAAACTTATAATTTCTACTATTCACCAGATATCACAAAAATTTGTCTGAGAAACAATACTCAGTCTATTAATATTCAGTCATTGTCTTCATCCAAATCTGAATCATCACTCCACGTATCATCAGAATCTAAGAGTTCAATGTCATCAGCATCTGTCTCTTCAACAATGAATGTTTCGTCACCATCACTGCTCTCTTCTTATACTGCAATGAATGCTGCTGGTGTTGCTTGGCGTTTTAAATCATGCAGGTACAAGGAGGCCACTTCTCTCAACTCATCCATTATCCATTGGTGATAAGTGATAACCCATTCCCTGGATGCGGAGATGAAGCTTGCATCCACAATGTTGTGACATGTTGCGACCATATTACTTTCATCTGAGGCGTAGGCCGACAAGATGGTAATAATTCGCAGTCAACACTTCTCCAATTGGTCAGTGGGTTTCCCTGAAATGCATCAAAATTATGAAATTTACGAATAGTTACATTAGTGGTTACATTAATCATTAATTATAATAAATTTCTTGAATATGACAATTCAGTATATCATATACAATCATTCATAACTTCGAGCCTCAAGAAGAATGTTTGTACTGAACTCTGCCTGCTTCTATTCATGCCTGGTTCACTTTGCCCGTAAGTTGTATTCATTTTGTGTGCCTCGTCACCTCAACATCAGTGCATTTGCTTTCACCACACATGCGGCAGGCAATTGCTGATGCCACGTCCATGTCAACTGCCACATATGGGCTCCCTAGGTTAGTGAAAAGGGAGATAGATTCTCCAGACTCGTCTTTCATCAGCTTGTGAAGACATTGCCTCTCATGGAAGTAGATAACGAAGAAATAATGATCCACTCTTACACATATAAGAGTGTCTTAATGATAATAAAGCCATCTTAATTTCTTTCAGCTAGTTCTTGCAGCAGAAGCATGTATGTGATATTACATGAACATTATGTCATTCAACTTTCGGACGTGCTACATAACCAATTATATTCAAGTGATCTGTGAGTTGTGTGAGGCTACGTCCTTGCTGAACATGTAAATTATTAAACTACAAAATGAATATCAAATACGCATTTTCAGTTGTTAACTCATTTACGTGGCGAGGCACCCAAAATGAATAGCTACAATTTACAGGCAAAGTGAACCAGGCATGAATAGAAGCAAGCAGAGTTCAGTACAAACATTCTTCTTGAGGCTCGAAGCTATGAATGATTGTATATGATATAGTGAATTGTTATATTCAAGAAATTTATTATAACTAATGTTTAGTGTGACCACCGATGTAACTATTCCTAAATTTCATAATTTTGATGCATTTCAGGAAAACCCACTGACCAATGTGAGAAGTGTCGACTGCGAATTATTTCCATCTTGTCGGCCTACGCCTCAGATGAAAGTAAAAAGGTCGCAACATGTCACAACATTGTGGATGCAAACTTCATCTCCGCATCCAGGGAATGGGTTATCACTTATCACCAATGGACAATGGCTGGGTTGAGAGAAATGGCCTCCTTGTACCTCTATGATTTTAAGGCCCAGCAACACCAGCAGCATTCATTGCAGTTGAAGAAGACAGCAGTGATGATGACGAAACGTTCATTGTTGAAGAGACAGATGCTGGTGACATTGAACTCTTAGATTCTGATGATACGTCGAGTGATGATTCAGATTTGGATGAAGCCAGTGACTGAATATTCACTAGACCGAGTATTGTTTCTGAGACAAGTTTTTGTGATTCTGGTGAATAGTACAAATTATTAATTTATAAATGGAAATTCATGTTAGTTTTGTGGAGATAACTTTCATTAGCAAAGTTATAAACAAACAGCAATAAGTTTTCTTTATTTCTGTGAAAATGATTGTTCGTTTGTATGAAGAAATTCATTTTTTCTTATTTTATGAGGAAATCTGTTATCAGTGAATTTATATAGCTAAAGTTGTGTTTTTTTTTTTGTAAAAATGGTTGTTTTTCCATGTCAAATAGATATATTTAACAACAGAAGTGGAAGAATTTTCTTTTATATCAGCTCCCAGGATATTCTAAACATTCATATAAAAATAATTAAAATTAGATATGTTGCAGATATAAGTTTTGACTTCAGTCTGTTGACATTAGTTTACCGCAGCTTTACTCAATGTATTTATATAGTATGATCATCTGATTATGTGCATAAACATTATTTGGTAGATAAATTTTAAAAACATCTATGCAGTGATGTATTTATTCCTACTGGATATGTTTAATTATCTAGTCCATAGACACTTGTCCCATTTTTGTGAAGCCTGCATGTTTAGCCCATGACTGATCCTAGGTTATCATTCACTTGCACGCAAATTGTTAATTGCAATGCATCTGCCCGGGGTACCTCACCAAAGAAAAATATCTGGTAATGGTCATTAGAGGTGAAGAGAATCATATATGACATTTTACTGCTGAATTTATGTTGTTGGGCCAATAGCTATTCTAGACCAGCTGGAAGGATGTGGTCATTTCAAAGTGGCTGGCCCAGCTTTCCCACCACTAAAAATGTCTGTCACTAGTGATTCTGAATAGAGTAGAGAGTATTGAACAATTCTAGGTTTGTTTGAAGTTGTTAGTGAAATAGCTGATCTAGCTCAAATTTCCCCCCTTATATTTTGTCGTCTGCCGAGGGCAGGCCATCACCTTAATTGTCTGTCAGATGTCGATTACTGTTCAAGATATCATGCTAGTTGGATTTACATTTGTTTCGTTTTGCTTGGAGAAGAAGCTGCTGTAGCTCAAGTTTTCAATGTTTATTTTCGCTTATCATTGCCACACTCATCAGAGTCAAACTGGCAGACATCCATTTCATTAGACAGTGGTCACTGTAGTACATTGCAGGGTACATGGAAAGTTGTTAGCTTTCCAGCTACCTTGACCCCAGTGGGCTCCCGGTCGCACTTGTGCCAAAAGCTGGTCGCAGCACCCCGTGCAGGCGAGGCGGCAGATGTGCGCCAGAGCGAGTGCGTTCGTGCATACGTATAGCTTGTAGACGCCCACGCCCTTTCTGAAGTTGCCACATACCACTATTCTACAGACCATTCATTGTCGAAATGAGTTTATTTAGATA
>LQNS02000138.1:8754843-8774263 GCA_001587735.2 Parhyale hawaiensis
CGGATCAAGGCCTTCAAGCAGCACCCTGATTGCACCAGATCTGAAAGCCAAAGAGGTCAAGCGAGGTTCAGGGTGGCATCCATGAGGCAATGCGAGAACATCTCTGCTCTGCTTCCCGTCGAAGTGAGCCGACAAAAGCTCCGCCCTTGCCAAGGGCTCAGTAATGATGGCCCCCCCCCCTCTGGACCAACAAGGGGCGGCAACGAAGGTTCAGCACCGAACCCTTTACCTCACTCCACCATCGATGTGGATGGTCAATACTTAAGCAGAGACTCCCTGGAACGCTGCCTCAGATGACGCTGTGCCTCCTCATACACACGCCTAGCCTCGACCCTACGATCAACATAGATCTGCCACAACGTGCGGTCACGCGAACGTCGCCATGCCCGATAAGCCGCTTGTGTAGCTTCGAAAGCTAACCGACACTGGTCGTCAAACCACGGCTTATCTCGAGACCTCACAAGAATAGTCCTCTTAGGGACAAACCTCTCCAGAATGGACACAGTCAAGTCGTTAAACTCAGAGACGGGATCCTCACTGTGAATAATCTGACGCCAAGATAACGTTCTTACTGCCCGATTAATAGCCACCCAGTTAGCCCTGCTCTTAACAAGTACCACTCTCCTGGTGTCTACCACAGGAACAACCTGATTGAGGTCCAAGGACACAACAAGATGTGAGCGGTCTGAAGAGCCAATAGGGGAGCCAACTGTCACCATCATCAAGTCCGGGACATCAGTCATTGCTAGGTCGAGACAGTTACCAGCAATATGCGTTGATCCGCGAACAAGCTGCACACAACTAGACAAGGTGCAAAAGTCTAGCGCAGCCACACCATGACAATCAGTCGGTGATGCAGATCCCAACCAGTCCCTGTGATGTGCATTAACATTACCCACAAAAACAAACGCTGCCTTGGGATCCGTGCTCTGTATCGAGGCCATCGCCGTCAATAAACAGTCATAAAGAGCATCATCAGTTGCAGGGCTCCTGTCGGCCACACACCCTTACAACGATGATCTCATGACAGGCGCATTCATGCACTGACTGCCGGTAAGCACAGAATCCGCTCTGGACATAAACGGCCATTCCACGGAATCCACACGCCGATCGACACAGCCTTCGAAAGAGTAACTCTAGAGTAGGACTCATTATTTGTAAGTCCTGTTCTTAATAGCTATACAGGCTCACGACTTCAATGCTGTCTAGGTCCTATTCTTCCACTTGTGCCGGAGCAGCACTTTGAATTTTCACTAAGGGTAAAAAAAACCTAACCTGACCTATCCTGACTTAACCTTGCCAAGTCTTAGAATATAGCCTGGAAGGTAGCGCCCAGAAGCCCCCTTTGGATTTGTTTTTCCTAATGCCCCACGTAAGGAACCTAAGAGATTTAACAAATTGGGGTCTAGGTATCTAGATCCAAAGGCTGGTTGAGAAAGGATCGGGGGTAGGTATCTTCTTCGGGAGCGTAAGATACCTACAGCTTGACTGGACACATGAAGCAACCATTTTTAGCTGGCACCCTCCTATTCGGCGGAGACACAAAACCCCTCCCTGCTTCGCTGTGGGCATGTTGGTGCTACCGCTAGAGGTATTCTGCCGGAGCAAGCCACTGCAAATAGTAGGAATGTTCCAATGAAGAATTTCGCTGTGGTGAAGCAAAGGCAGAATACCTACCGCTGGAGGATTCTTATAAGAGTCCCAAAACCCATCGTTTTGTGTCTAAATTCATAGTATATGCTCGTCCAAACAGTGATGAGGGAGTGTCGGGTGCCGGCCTATATACCCTGGAATGCACACACACATACAAGAAGAAGAAAAAAAAACTTACAATACTGTGTCTTGAGAAGTGGGGCCACTTGAAACTGCCCACCTGATTTGGAGATGTCAGGCCGACCTTCGGTGCGAGTTGCCCTGGTGCTACGGACAGAGGTATTCTGCCTTCGCTTCACCACTGCAAATTCCTCATTGGAACATTCTTACTATTTTCTTTTTGTAAAAACTCCACATGGCATTCTAACACGTCACGGTCCTATAGGGAGGCTGGTGCCCAACCTCTAATAGAGGCTGTATAACCATATGGAGGTGTGGCGGCTGATTCTGACCATGCACATTTTACTCTTTTGAGTACCAGTTACGCGGCTTTATAGTTGGTAAAGTTTAGGTAGGTAGGTGTTTTCTACCTCCTTGCTTTGCGCTTTTTTCCTGCCAGAACAAGAGCACTGCCCCACTAAGACTTTCTGATAGAAATATTTCTTCTTGTTTCATATCACGAAGATAGAAATAACTTTGTATCATTTTAGGGATTACTCTCTAAGTGGGCCAGGTGGTTGCAGAAGGGCTATATAATACTGATCCCTTTATATAGTTTGCACAGTTTTGTTTATTACTTCTTTATCTTTCTCTATCCCAATGTGAAAGATTGGGAGGAAAAAATTCAGCTGCTGAAAGGCTAGAGGGCTATTGCATTACATACAAGATACAGTACTTAACAGTAGATTGTACTTCCCTGCAAATATTGTATATAGCTACATTTTTTTCTGAGTTCATAATGTAGCTACAAATTGAGTAGATCAATAAAGGAAAAAGGGAAAATAGTCTTGAGAATGGAACCACAAAGAAGAGCTGAAGAAATGGGGCTCTGTCAAAGTACAATCATTATTTTCTGCTGTTTGTTGACAATGGCGTGGGCCCCTAGTTATAATATTAATGACGTTCTTTCTATGTTCTAACAGAATAATTTTGGCCTTTTCCATACCGTACCTACTGCTGTTTTTCTGAAAATTTCTGCATTCCTAATGAAAAGTTGAAGGAACCTCTTGCCTGAAACTATTCTTCCAGTAGCTACAGTGGCACCTTGTTGCTGAAATTTAATGTGTTGCTGGTCGGAGTTGAGATTAAATAAGTAGCTACTTTGGAGAAGGTAGCAACTAATGGGGGCTGGCAAATGCATCCAAGTAACGATTTCCCATGTTTTGTTTTCAAAATTGTATCAAAGTCCCAGTCTGTTGTAGGAGTTGGGTTTAGACAGTATGTCCTGTATTAGCCTCCATTTTTTCGTTAAAACACGTGCTTTTCTCCATCACTTACAGAGAGTTCACCAGTGTGGGGTGTGGACCGAGTGTGCTGTATTGCCTCAAGGAAAATGTTCTCCTCTGCTGGAGGCAGCTGCCCAGTGCAGCTGGCCAGCTCGCCGATGGGGAACCCGAGCGGAGGCAGTCCACCTGCTGCAATGCTGCCACTAGTGTCGATGTATTGGATGTCTATTTTATAACATTGGGAGTACGTTCAGTCTCTTGCATTGTGTGTAGACACTATTTTTTCTAGCCCATTGGTGTTCATATTTATATAATTTTTGCTGTACTTACTTTTGCTCTTAACGTAGTTATATACTGTTTGCCAGGCCTTGGTCTCTGTTCTAAGTTTGTAAACGTTTAAAAAACATTAGGCAGCTGATAGTTAAATGCGTAGGCCACCATAACATTTGTTTGTTTTCCTTGTATTTTCTGTAAATTAGGGCTGTTATATTTACCTCCTCTAAGGATGTTACGTTTTTGTTGTGTTTGTCTATGTGTTATCTGTTTGTATGTCAACAAGATAACTCGAAAATTTTTTGATGGATCTTTATGAAAGTCACAGGGATTGTTAGGCATGTAAGGAGAAACAGATGATTTTCTTTTGGTGAAGATCCGTTTAACTGCCTCTTTTTTTCTTAGTACCATTGCTTTTGTCTAATGTTTGTCAGAATGTTTCTGAGCAACATAACTCAAAAAGTTGTCAATGGATCTTCATAAAATTTGTAAGAATTGTTAGATACGGTATGTTCAGAGACATAAATAAGAAACACCATAATTGTGTCTGTAAATGATTAAACAACACAATTACCTCTCCCACCCCCCCTCCACGCGCGCAAACACACACAGTCTTAATTTTTTTTCCTGCATTGCCATTTCCATCTGTTGTGTCCGCCTGTGATTCTTTGGGTCGTCATTTTAGTTATTCACAACTTCTGTTCTCTGGAAGCTCCTCGTAACCAGCATCTACAACAGCATAAACTGACGTTTCACCTTTTGTTATTTGTTTCAAAGCTCGAACTAATATTTCGTTCAACTGATGTGGTTCGTTTTACCTCCACCAGGACAGTCTGGTGCACATTTTGCTAATATCTGCTGTGCTGGACCCCACACCTGCAGAGGAGCAATCCATGCTTAGTTTACTGGACGCTGTCCATCTCACCACTAATGACAAGTAAGTTGGATGGTTAGATCCTACCCCTCAGAGGGCACGGGATGGGCCATAGGCTTATCTTAGTCAAGTTTGCCCATTCTCGGCTATTGGGAGTGGCGCTCCTAGAGAAGCCTTCGTGTCCACTCTGCTCTCATTGTCCTATCATGGTGCTTTGTTGCGTCTTCCTCTACTCTCCATCTTGGATTACCCTATGCGTGTTGAGACTGTGTGAGAACACCCTGGTGCATGGGTTCCACGTTTCTCTTGGCATACTGTATATCCCTTCTTTCTTCCTTACTTCGAATCACAGTGTGTACTGTGAGGAAGGACTCTTAAACTAGGAATACATTTAATAAATGTCTTTTTAGATCAATCACCTTCGCTCTGACTTTGATTTTAAAATGGTGTCATATAGTGCAACCTAACTTGAAAAGCTACGGCTTATGGTTTCGAGGAGACAAAGATAATTAAGTATTGCTTAATTCAACTTCATCGCTTTCTGTGCAACATTTATAGGTACCCAAAGAACCATCAAGTGCCATGCCAAATAGCGCCACTCCCAATACAACTGGTAGGTATTTAATGTAGTACAGAGGGTAAAAGGTCCATGCAATGCACGTCATGAATATTGCCCATGAATTTTTGTGACGCATACAATAACTTGAGACGGTTATGATCAAAAAAGTATTATTATTCTATTAAAATTTGTTCTGAACGGTTCAACCCTATAGGTCGTCATCAGCATTCTACAATAGCAAAGATAAAAATGATAGCTACACCAGTTGTGCAGAGTCTGATACTATTTTAAGAACCTACAAAATGAAATTTTTTTCTCATGAGGGACTATTTTCAAGTAGCAGGATGACTGCATATCGATTGGATTGATCTTGTTAATGAAGAGGCGACTCCAACATTAGTAGGTCAGAACATGAATTTGCAGAGCCAGCGATCAAAAAGTTGTGCCCTGAAATAAAAGAATTGCACTGTTCTGCATGCGTGCGTCGCTGAATGTAAAGGTGTAGTAAAGGCATTAGCTGCTGTACGTACTACTCCTGCTCACATGCTCGAAAGCTTGAGCTCTCAGCGTGCGCAAGGAGGAACCAATTTACACAGACCCACACGATGGACAGCGGTATTCGTAAACAATAGAGAACTCATGAGTAGATAGCTTAATTTTAAATGAAAATATTGTACTAATCCCAAACTTGTTCACTAGAACAATTCAAAAAACAACACTTAAAATTCTTATTTGCTAGGGATATTAAATCCGTTTTCAGTTTGTCCGACTGAGAGCAAAGAAAGGCAACGATCAGATTCCTGATGACATGTAGGGTCGATACGTTCTAAACAAATTTTAGTGGAAACCGCCATTATATTTTGAATGGTAGATTTTAAAGTTTCGCAATTTAGTGCGGAGAGCACTACATATACTTGATCATTAGCTTAAACCACTGTCCTGCTATGGGCACGTGTAACTGGGCTGTCCGCTGGGAGCCGGTAAGCTGCCTCCTGACACTCATGTCAGAAATCATAATGTACTGGGTCTGCCCCGCTCCAGACATTCGGTAATTGACTGTTATACTGACCGGCGGTGCTGCCCCTCTCCTTGCTGCCTACGTCACTTGCAACTTTGTCGCAGTTGGTGACAAGGTTTTAACATGCATCTTTTACTTCGAAACTTTTGATATTTTCCGGGTAATGAAATGGACTTTGTCTGCAACATTTTTTTTTTTTTTTTTGGAGCGAGCACCTTCGATACAAATCAGCTGCATCCTGTTAGCTTGCCCCAGCATTGAAATCTCAGTGCCGGACTAGTTCAGCAGTCCTGACAATTTGTAATCGTACTTTTGGTTTACCCAGTACAAACCTTCAAAATTGAAGTACCTACATATTTAGAACCCGCTGTGACAAAGTCAATAGTCTTCGTTGTGACTTTGAGTTCAAGTTGGTTAGCTTGTTTAACTTTTCCATTATAATAAGTGAGACGCACTTTCAGTGGACACGTAAAGTTATTGTTATTTAAGTCATAAGCCTTGAGTAAGGTCACTAACCCATTCCGTTTTCCTACCTTGCCTGTTCCGTATATATCCTGATATTCTGTCCTCTTTTACTCCTGTTTCATAGCTAGTATTTTCTATGGCAATGATTCGTGGACGTATTCCCCTTTTCATTCTTCAGTTTCCTAATAGTACTACCTGTACTACCTGTTCCTTCTCTTTGATCTTTTATGACGCATTATGTGCCAAAGAGTACAGACCAACCGTGGCCTCAACCCCAGCACCGGCGGATGAAATATTTTTTACAGTGATAAGTGATGTTGACCCTGAAAAAACAAGGCTACATTTTGCCACTCCAGCCAGCTGTGGTCAACCCGGTGCCTCCTAGTCATTTTGGTGACCTCGGCCATATTTGAACCCTGTTCGGTGTATACGGTACCCAGGAGGCACAAACTTGGGTAGCTGTAGTGTGAATCGTTCGACAATTCCTCCTTTGTATCACCAGAGCCGAGCAGTTCCTGCGCTGGTTCAGCTGCCACTATCCAGTGCTGGAGCGTCTGGCTCAGAAGCTCAAGCACTGGCATGACGACGCCGCCATGCTGCAACTTCCTGATCTCCAGTCACAACTCTATGACATTTTCTTGGACTCGTGGGATGACATCATCAAGAGGCACAGCTCGCATTGGCAGACCCACAACAAGACGTTCCATGATCTCCTGTTCAATGCACTAGACTTGTGAGTATTATGCCGAGGTTGCAATATGCAACTGTACGGCCTACTTATGATTGAGCGTTCAGCGTGCCCGTCGTTCATGCTACCTTACCAGATTGCACGGTGCATTGGGACACCCAGCGAGCTGAATGTCCGCTCTTGAGCTGTGCGTGCGATTGTGTAGTGTGGTCCCGGTATCACGCTTCCTCATTACGGTCCCCTTGCACCAAACTGGGTATCCAAAGGCTACCGAGATGCCTAAGTACATCCAGACAGAATGACTATAGTAACACTAACAGTCCGTCTAGACCAGTGGTTCTCAAACTTTCCTGCACCTGGCACCCCTAAATAATGTTCAATATGTTCTCGCACCCCGTCAAAATTGGTAACTCGTATTATAAAGAATGAAATTGACACTAAATTTATGCAAAAATTATTACCTCCGCCAAGGAGGTAATGTTTTTGTCATGTTTCTATTTTTTATCTGTCTGTCACCAAGATTACTCAAAAAGTTATGAACCGATCTATATGAAATTTACAGGAATTGTTGGCACGATTACGGCAACAGATAATTAACTTATGGTGAATATCCGTTCATCTGTTTGCCTGCCTATTTTTTCTCAAAGCTATAACTCAAAAAGTTATAGACGGATCTTCATGAAATTTAGGTGTGTTGCTAGGTATAATACGAAGAGCAAATGACCAAAAATTTTTGTGGTATGTTTGTTCGTTTGTCTCTTTGTCGATGTGTTTGATTTTATGCTTGTTAGCACAATAATTGAAAGAGTTCTGGATTGATCATTATGAAATTTACAGCCTTACAAGAGTTGTTAGTAATGTTATAAGACATAAATGATTAAATTTTGGTGATGATCGGTTGATCCGTTTGTGTGTTTGACTTATGTTTGTCATAATGTTAGTTAGCAGCATAACTCAAGAAGTTATGAATGGATCTTCATTAAAATTGCTGGAATTGTTGATATTACCTATCAAAAGCCACAAATGATTAGATTTGGTGTTGTTCCCAAGAAAATCATGATTTCAGTACTAACTTCAATCTTTTATTACCGTTGCCTTGCTTGACGGAGGTATGCGCTCTCAGAATGCTCTATTATTCAAGTTAATTTCGTTAAATTGTCTAAGCCAGGCTTTTACCCCATATACGTGGTCATCTCACATCCCAGGGGGTGCTAGTACCCCTAGTTGGGAACCCCTAGTCTAGACACACCCACAACTCGTTAGGGCCTGCCAGGGTTGGCTGGTTTAAACCAAATAAAAAACGATGCTTTAAACCAACCAAAAAAACATGTTATTTTGTTTTTTATTCAACTTTTATGGTTTTTATTCATAAACATTGCAAACAAACAGTTTTACTTCTAGAAAGTATCAAATTTTAGTCACACAACTGAAAGGATGAGTTAATGTGTTTCTTTCAGGAATCCGTTTGACTGTTAGGACTGTTAGGGTCAACTATTGCTGATGTTTATTAAAAACCTATAATTTACTGAATTTTCTGTTATTTCATTTCAGAGATGCATGTCTAATATATTCTTGTAAGGTAGAAGCTACTGAAAATTAGAAGTAGTAGTTATATAGTTGCCATTAGATAGTTAGTGAGCTCATGAGAAGGATGTAGGCATATAGCTATTTCACTTTCTTCAGTTCATTACTCTGCTCTTAATAAGCTAGTAGCTAGCTATTCTATCGAAATGTTATTAAATTTTGCAGTGGCTCACTTCCGGCAGAGTACCTCCGTCGGATAGCACCACAACCCGTGTTTTGTTTTCGTGGGTTACTCCAGATCAGGAGGACAGGTGAGTCGTCACACTTTGTTATTAACAGATAAGTACTCTTGCCTTTTTTTTGACTTAGCCAAATCTGTTAGGTATTGCTCTTGTGTAAGTATAAGAGCAGACTCTCCAGTAGTTCTTTTCTAAGCTGTCTTAGTTTATCGGCGTAGACTGTATCTAGTACAGTATACTCTTAAGACCATTTATACTAACATATTACTCGTGCATGCTAGTTCAAGAACTTCTACTGAAATCTGATAACTCTGCTCTTGTTCCCTGTGCAGGTACCAGAGTTATTTCATCTCAGATTTTTTTTTGCCCCGCCCCCTCTCAGACCCACTGGTATATAGGTAGGCACCCGACCCCCTGAGCATCATTTTCAGTACGACTCGCGGTGCGATCAACATCTCCAGCTCCCGCTCCTCTCCTCTTGTGCCTTAGAAACTTAGAGAAAGTGCAGTGATGGGTCACTGCAAAAGGGACCTTTTGGACTTAGTCTCAGTGCTGTGAGATACCTTTGGCATTTGGAAAATTTTTCTGCTCGGTCCTTTTGGACTTGGAAAAAAATTTCCATCTGTCCCCTTTGGGACTTAAGCTCTGTACAGTGAAGTGCTTTTGATACTTGGAAATATTTTGGGATAGGCGTTTTGGGACTAATGACCTGAGAGTGTGTGACATTTTCTGATCCGGTTTTGACTTAGTCTCAGTTACGTATATGAGATTAACATATAGTGATTTTATGGTCAGTTTTCCAGTTTATAGTGCCTGAATAACTTGAAAATTTTTACAGTGCCCACATGGGGGACTCTAACTCTGATTTATCTAGTGCCATTGGGACTTATAAAAATTTTCTAATCCAGCCTTTTGGACTTAGAAAATTTTTCTCAACCGACCTATGGGACTTAGTCTCATATTGGAAAGGCCCTTACAACTTTGAAGTTTTTTGAATTTAGACCTTCATCAGAACTTAGTCTCAGCCCTTCCAGGGCTAAAGAACTATTGGTCTTCATGATATGAACTTCGACTGTAATAGGCTTATTAAAGTAAACGACACCCATCAATATAGGATGAAAGTTTGGATTCCGGTAAGCCGCGGCCGTTGGCCCAAAAGTTCTTGATTTCTTGCAGCAATGACCTTGAATCTAAATACTTGAATCAATATTGATGGTTAGTGCTCGAGTAACAATAACAATAATTAAGGAATACTTTAACTTAAATTCAATTTTTGTTGAATTAATAACTTCGCTGCACTCTTCAAAGTTTTGAAAGTTTCAAATTTGGCTCCCCTTTTAAAATTCGTTTTGAAGTTCTAGACCGACGTTCATTAATGGAATCCCTTTCGCCCTATATTGGAACCCGAATGGAAAGCTGGTATGTATTGGGCTTTCGATATTCTATAAACTTGGGACTTCAATCCAATTTTATGAAAACTTTGTAGTTTGATTATCGGATCAGAAAATAGAACTCTCTCTTTTCTTGTTTAGCGGTTTGATTCCGACACAATCGAGCTTTTCCGGTATGACCAAAGACTACCGATGTGGCCGATGTTTTCCGGCTTAGACCGAAAAACAACTGGTATTGTACTATACCGACACGATTGATGAGTAGGCTACCGTCATGACCGAGGAGTGATATGCAGACCGAGCTGGCTGAGTAAATTCCGGACATGTCCGATGAGCAGCAACAGGAGCCTTGCTCGTGTGTTGACTGTGCCTTTCCGGCACTACCAGAAATTCCGGCATGACCTGGGAATACCAACGTGTCCGATGAATTCTGGCTTAGGCCGATGAGCAGCTCTAGTATTGCTTGCACTACCAATGCCACACGAATAATGAGTACCGGCAGGACTGATGAGTGGTATACAGACCAAGGTGTCCGTTGAGATTATGGCTTGGTCCGATTAGCAGCATCTGCATCTATCGAACAATTCTAGCACGAGTGGGAATACCGACGTGTACGGTGATTCTGTCACGATCAAGGAGTACCTGTAAGCCGGATCGATGATGTGCAAACCTTGCACTATCAGTTGGTCCCAGACATAAGGAATACCAACGTGTACGATGGTTTCCGGCACGATCGACGAGTACCGGCATGCTGGATCAGTGATAGGCTCACCAAGCCCTACCATCTGATCTGACATCGGGAATGCCAACATGTTCGATGAAGTCCGGTTTAGTCCGATGAGAACAACAAAAGCGTTGAGGCCCGGGACGTCCTGGGTTAAAAATCTCCTGTTCTCGAATGACCACCGCTATCCCGTCAAGATCGACGAATACCGACAGGCCGGATCAGTGATAGGCTGCCCAAATACTATCATCTGATCTCGGCAGCTCGAGCAAGAACGTAGTGGCCTGGGGTTAGAATCTCCTGCTTGGACTGGGCTGCCTTTCTTCCCGGCACTATTCATGAATGTCGGCTGCTCGGATCAGTGAGGGGCAGACAAACATTGCCTTCTGATTGCTAGCATCGGAAATACCGATGTCGACAAGTCTGTCTGTCTTCTGACAATATACAGCTACTAGAACAGGTCGAGAGCGGACAACGAATTTTAGGCCTAGCGGGCTCTGCGGACGTTGCAAACAGGCTGAAGGCCTGGGGTGCTGGGAAGGGAGCCCTTCAGGGGTACACGGCCGCATTTTCATGCACCTTACCAGTATCCGCCGAGGGCAGACCAAGGCCTCGGTGCCCAACTCCTTTCTCGGCTGCTAGACTACCTGCTGCTATAATGAAGTAGCTATCACTTTAAGGCGGGGGCGGCCTAACAAGTCGCCGAAGTCCCATATCGGTTTGGGGGCATTCCTGCGAAAACAGGAACCGAGGGCTGTTAACGTCACCAGAGCGCGAAACCTCAGGGGTCTGCCTGCTACGGACAAGGCAGACAGTGCTCTGGGCTAAATTAGTCAAGGTAGACTGAGACCAGTCAGGGTGCGGAAAAACTCTTTGCCGGGGCGGTACGTTTTATAGCCTTGGCTTCACAATAGGCCCCTGGACTTGCGCGAACGATTTTCGGTAACTACAAGCGAGAAATAAGTTTCCCCTCAGAGTCTGGCTGCGTTCTGGGCGCCAGGCCATTCGAGGACTAAGTTACTCACGGCTAAAAAAGGCCACTACCTCGGAAAGTCTACGGACTGCCCGGAATATGTCTTGCGATTTATACGCTAATCGCAGTGTGACTAAGCAGGGCTGGATTTGCTTGCTAAGAGCTAACGGGTTAGAAAGTAGGCCAGATTCGAAAGAGTATCCGAATCTGGGGATTCCCTTACGAGTGAGGGTTCGTTTTCGAACCGGGCTAGTAGAGTATGAGTGCTAGCTCAGGAGAAGAGAGCTAAGGATCCGTCCGTTACGGACTATCGTGGTCTGTTACCCGAAGTTGACCCATAGTGTAGCTCGCGAGCTCTTCTCACAGCGACAGCTCCGGGCTTCTCACTAACAGAAGCTGAGCTTTTCCATCGGCTTTACACTTGGTTCGCTGGTTCAAAGGGTTAACCTGATTTCGTAAGTCGAGTAATCTGACTCTCCTCTTGGTATATTCTCGGCGTTTGTTCTTCGTGAGCAATCGCCTTACACGCCGAAACTAAGGTTCCTTCGGACCCGAGTAGAAGGCCGCAGTTCGGCTACGGTGGGTCCTGTGCTTCGGTCGACACATAGACTGTTCAAATCTGGAACCTGAAGGTAACCCAACAACAGCGAAAGAAATAACAAGTTATTTGCTCTACAGCGGCTCCTAGATTTCGGGCGGGCCTAGCTAGTCGCTTAGTTTGCTTCTTCGAAGAAGATAGCACCTGGGCGGGTGAATGCCCTCCTCCGCAGGTTAGAGGGTTTTCCCTATAGGCGGAGTTCCCTAAGTGCGATCTCAGCAGGCGTCCCGAAGTGATCGAAGAGCCTGATTGATCAGAGATCAGCTCTGTTAAGTTCTCGCTTTTTCAGTCTCGGCCTGGCCGTTGCCCGGCTGGATGTAGAAAGGTAGAGGGAAGTAGTGTCCAAGAAGGAACGTAAACTTGAGACCTCAGCAAATAAAGAGGGTCACTTTTCCCTGAGATAAGGTAGACCTTATAAAGAAAGTAATATTTCACAGTTTCTCTGAGGTAGGGCTTGCTGGGCTTACAGGACTGAAAGAACTGTTAGTCGGGACGAAGGTTAACGATTTAAAAACGTCAGATTGGGAAATGTCAAGCCCAAATCAAACAAAGATGGCGAGACCGTAATGTTGGCTCAGACGCTCAGGGTATTCGCATGCTTCCAGGACCCTTAGAAATGACCAGTCGCTCTTTGATGAGAATTAAAATGATAATGGAGACCGTCCGTAATCTTACATTTTACGAATGTTCGTAAGTCCGCATCGGCTGTTTGATACTGGACTAGACCTCAGTGGTGGAGTTCCAAGGCAACAGGATCGAGCAGAGTCCAGAGAAACTAAAAGACAGTGGACAGCCTGAGGGCACGAATAGTAAAGATGACTATTTTTTCAGAGCAAAAACCAAGAGTACCACTGAAAACGACCACCGATCATTAAGACTCCCACCATTAGAGACAAAAGTAAATTTGCCGATAGGCCAGGACGTTGTTTGACAAAACTGGAATCTAACGAATATAAAGTAAGAGAAACACACCTTTACCTTTAGACCAAAGCGCAGAAGACCACTCCAGCTGGGTACAGAGACAGAACAGGACTGTAGGTCCTTACGTCTGTCATTATCAGCATATAGGAACAGAACTCTGGCTGCTGCCAGGTCCTGACGTAGTCCTAGACTGGAGCGGAACAGCAAGTTATCAAATTCCTAGCTCCATTCCCACGCAACAGTATAACCTATAGTTACTAGGTCTGCTAGTATGCTTCGGTTAGACCAGTACCAGTATACTTACTAAAGCCTGGCCTTAACAAGAGATGGCCAGAATATTTTCTAAGCACAATATTCTTAGGCTCTGACGAGGAATAGGGCCCTCTAGCTGACGCCCTGACCTATAAGGTACCTTCCAGAAGCCGATAGTGAAGCTGGTGGCAGGTCTCACCAGAGGACCATTGTCCGGACAAGGCGGAAATAAGCAGAAGGTAACACAACGATTTTTGTGTCTGGGACCCAGAGGAGGATCCAGATAGAGGGCAAGCCTTGCCTTTGAAGTGCGTTAGGTCCTCTGGACTAAGCACAGCAAGGGCCTCAATGAGGTTTTTGCTTCTAGAGATAACACGTAAGAATGCTCGACCATTTAGGCACAGCCTGAAATAAGGCCAAGGGGTGGTCAAGTACTTAAGCAGAGCCTACACACTGGCTACCTCAGCCAGCAGAGCGGAACAAGTTGAACGGGAGTTAGAGGAGGCTCTGAATAAGATAAAACAGGTACAAGTGAAATGAAATGAATGTTGGATGTACGGTCACAGTTAGAGGCGTGTTGAGGCCTATAACCTGCTTGCAGCCCGGTTGAGGGTGGAGGTCGACCAGTCTTCTAGACTGGAGTCTGCTACAAACATTTAAAGACTAAACCTGGACATAGAGCCGCTTAAGAAGAAGGGAGGAAAACTAAAGAACCTTCTTAAGGGCAGTACCCGTGGCAGATTACGATGAATCAGCCGGGGTAAAGGTTACGGGCTGCCTTGGCGGGTGTACCCGGCCACGCGAAGGAGCTAGACCACCCAGAAAGGTAACAGTGCCTGTCCCAGGGAAGCTGCTCCAGATACAGGGGCAGCTCAGAAGTGCAGGAGTTTGAGAGAAGAGGTTCAACGAATCTAAAGACTTACATTGATCCACAAAGAAATAATCGCGGTCCTTCGGGAGTGACCGAATGAGGCCCTCAGGTTCTACAACACCTGAGTACAAGAACTCCAGGCAATTTGCTGCAGCTCTCAAAGAGCATCGGTGGCTAGCTCGGTCCAGAGAGTTGCTGACACCATCAGTCTGGGTCCTGTCCCTTCGGGGAATGACGCTAAAGTCAATAATAATAGCAGTTTGGAGACACGCGCCTGTGGTACGTCAGTTCAGAGTTCAGGACTGACTGTGCTGTTTCTACTGGAAAGAGGACATTCCGGCTTACTAGAACGGAATAAAGAAGAATCCAATCCCTTAACTACCTTGGCAGGAGTTTATGGCCACCACAGGCGAGTGCACAAGAGCCAACAGATCAGGATAAGATCGACGAGATAGAGAGGCACCCTCCATATCAGGGCGCCACAGAACCCCTCCCTGCTACGCTGTTGGCATGTCAGTGCTGTCCGACAGAGGTACTCTGCCGGAAGCGAGCCACTGCAAATAGGTTAAATGTTCCAATGAACTCTTTTGCAGTGGAAAGCGAGCGGCAGAGTACCTCTGGAGGTTAAATCGATCCCAAACCCCGTATGTTCTGGGCTTCATATTAATGAGTTGTTCGCTCATCGTCCGGAATTATGCTCAGGGGGTCGTGTACCTACCTATATATATACCTGTGGGTCTAAGAGGAGGCGGGGTAAAAAAAAAATCTGAGATGAAGTAACTCTAGTACCTGCACAAGGAACAAGAGCAGAGTTATCAGATTTCAGCAGAAGTTCTTGAACTAGCATGCACAACTAAAAATATACATTGTCTTCAGAGTATACTACAGTCTCCACCGATATACTAAGACAGTTTAGAAAAGAACTACTGGGGAGTCTGCTCTTATACTTACACAAGAGCAATACCTCACAGATTTGGCTAAGTAAAAAAAACGGTAGGAGTGCTTACCTGTAAATAACAAAGTGTGGTGACTCACCTGTCCTCCTTATCTGGAGTAACCCACAAAAGTGCAGGTCGTGATTCTATCTGACAGAGGTACTCTGCCGTTTGCTTACCACTGCAAAAGAGTTCATTGAACATGCAACCTATTTGGAGTGTATGCACTAAGTTTTTCATAGGATTTTATAGCTATTTCACTTTCTTCAGTTCATTACTCTGTTATCAATTTGCTAGTAGCTTGCTATTTCTGTCAAGTTGTATGTGTAATTTGAAGTGTTTTCAAGTTTTTCAGAGGATTTTATATTGCAATTATAAATCATAGCATCTCTGAAGTTTGCATATTAAGTGTAGCCATAGCACATACAATCGCTCTGCTAACTGCTTCTTCATAACCTCTTTAATGTAAAATCATTCTTCTACAATAGGAAGTTGAAATGAAGTGACAAAGATTCTTGATGATTCGCTAGCTACATGTGTCTACACAGCAGAAACCCCTTAAATGTTGGATAAAATAAAATAAAAAATAAAAAAACACGTTTTTTTGTTTTAACAAAAAACATGGTTTTTGGCTTAAACAAATAAATTAACATGGTTTTTGCCAACCCTGGGGCCTGCACTATTATCCCGATTGAACACACCGTTATCGCGTCGCAACTCACTCACAAGTAACTAACCTGGACAGGCACTTGCGGGCACACAGACTCAACTCACACAAATGACTCCATGCTTTTCTCCACTCTACCAACTTCAATTTCTACCACATCGGGATGGAAACATTTATTTTCTGATCACTTCCAACTTACTCGCTGCATCGCATCAACGTACGACAGTTTTTATTTCATGATACAACTTATCTCACTATGTATCTGTCACAACTTTTCGCTTCATCTAAATGCAGAATAATCTGATAGCATCCAGCCAAAAATTACGAGCGAGCTCAACTTTGTGAAACACCTCCGTTTAAGCCTCTGTATTCAAGTTTGTGAAGAGCATAAAAAGTCGTCGAACCGTTTTGCTTTCACCAAGTTGAGCTCATATTGGCATCATGTTTCAAAACGTGAAAACATGGCTTCATTTTTTTTTGCCTAAAAATCTGTGATTATTTTTTTTCTGTTCTGTTGTTGGTGATGCAGTTCCTGTTGGTTGTTAATATTGGAGAAGTAACATAGCAAGAGTAATGATAATATTTGATCAGATAAGAGTGGTAGGTAGTTTATTGAGAGATATAAGTGCCGTGCAGTGAAATGTGAACTCGACTATAATAAGCTGTTCAGTGCAATCGGTGTATCTCGACCATCTAGCGGGTTCGGCTGGAGGAAGGAGGAGGGGGGAAGGGTTGCATACCCTTACTGGGAATGGTTCGAATTATTACATTGAACATTTTGCTTCATGTTTATTTCTTGCTCTTTCACAGAAACTTAAATGTAACTCGCGCCGCTGGCAGTAGGGGATTGCGGGGATTCAGGCTTTTAGGTAAAGTGTTGCGAGTGCAGTAAGGTTGTGAACCCCTGCCCTAACCCATAGCCTACTTACATTGGTTGCAGTATTGTGGTGGGCTGGTGCCACAGCGTTGTGTGGTGGCAAGTCCGGAAAAAATGCTCTAGCATGGATCACTTGGTGCGACTGCGCCTCAATTACCTCCGCACGGCCTGCTTCACATCGAGTCAGCTTCATTTGCCTGAGCTGTCGGAGATCAGTACGCCTGCTGCTGTTGTGGAGCTGGCAGAACTGGATAACATGGAAAGTGCCATTGCCCGCCTGCACTCCATACACGCTGCTGTGGAGCACCTGCAAGGTCATGCCAAGCTGGCCCGAGCAGAGCTCCAGTGCTATGCCACCACACCTGAGGATGGTATGAGATTTATTTATTAGTTGGTCTCCATTACTATAATTGATTGGGTAATAGGGAAATTAATTTAACTTTGATGAGTAGGAATTTGATTAAAATTAGGGAACTAGGAGTTTCATTTTAAAAATTTGGTCGTAGGAAATTGACTGTTGTTTTGTCTACACCTACCTGCGGTTGCCATCAGGGTAAGATTCTGGAGGTGAGAGGGTAAGTGGAGAGAGATAGTCGGAGAATGGGCGAGAAGAAAGAGACGCCGAGGGGGGTTCTCAGGACATGCGACGGAGTAAGGGCTGGTAGAAGGGAGATACAAGAAAAAAAAAATGACAGACGGTTTGCTCGTTTTATTGGCAGAGCGGGCAAAGTGGCGAAGCTGCCAGCACGATCCTATGCTTATAGGATGCGAGGGCCACACAATACTCGGATCGTAATTGCGATAGCGAGTACAGAGGTGCGAACTTTGGTTGCCTCAGCCGGAGGTGCCCCAGCTATTCGGAAATCCGAAGGAGATACTTCCCGTCCCCCCGGTGAGGGGACATAGATGCGATGATGGTAGAAGTACTTTCCGAACCCCTTCATGGGAATTTTGATGTGGTAAGGATAAAGAGATACTTAGAGCGATGTGAAAAAAAAACTGTAAATTTGGAGGTTTATTGAGATGGACGGGAGAGTAACGCGGTCGCTATGCGACCATCTACTAGTAGCAGAGATGTGAAATTGACGGGGGCTATGACCCCAGATGGACCTTAGATTTATGATTGACGAGGAAGTACATGTTCTCAGCACTATGCTTCGCCAGTGACAGAGTGCAAAAACCGAGAATATCTCGATCTTGTGTTTTCGGCGCGAGGCGGGCGTGATGCCTGTGGCGCTAGTAATAATCAGCCGGAGAGCTAGGAGGGGTGATAAGCACTTAGCTGTCCTCTAGACTAGCAATGGCCGAGGCCACCACCTCCTGGTGCGTCGGCGCCAAAGTCGCCGCCAAGGATGCAGCTGGGATGACGCCGCCATTGAGCAGCTAAGACACCGACGGCAGATATTTAGATGATGGAGCTTAGCGAATGTGGTGATCACCACTATCGGCAACGACTAAATTGTCAGCCAGGTGGCCGGGACAAGGGAGTGCAGAAGATATTGTCTGCATAGCAAATCATGAGACAACCTAACGGGGAGCAAATTAGTTTTGTACAGAAGCTCAAACGTCATAGGTTAAGATCAGAGTTTTCTTCTGGTGACCCCAGTTGGTGCTAGCTAGGACCTTCAGGATGCGAAGTCTGGAAATCGCTCGGTGAAAGATTGCCGTTACATGTGTTATGAGTTTGAGAGTCGGGGTCCCAGAGAACGCCTAAGATTCTAAGATTTTAGGTCATATTTCCAGAATGAGGAGAGTATCAACCAGAGTAGCCCCTTCCCCTGGTTCATCTGGAATTGATGGATATTTGAGGTAAAAAGTATGGGCTTGGTTTTGGGTAGGGAGATATCATGGTAGTGCTCTTTGGGCCGTCTCTGGCACCCCGTTATGTAACCTCAGTTGCACGGGACGAAAGACGGAAGCCACAACTTCCTCATCGTATGATGGTTTGGCTATTGTGAAGTTGTCGGTGTCGGCCTAAGAGGTGGTGAGGGCTGCAGAAGTAGGGAAGCTGAAGGCGAAATGATTGAAGAGTAGAGGGGAATTAACAACCCTGAGGTACTCAACAGTACATGCGACGAAAGGGTGAGGTGAACTAGGCATAGTACGGGGTGTATAACCATCTTGAAGTCCTTGAATTTGAAATGGGCCTTGAAATCTTGAAAATACCTTGAGTATGTTAAATTTGTGCCAGATAATAAGAAATTGCCTTGAATTTCATTTTGCACAAATCATTAGGCCTACCTATAGTTACAGGGTTGTGCCAGGTCAGCCAAAGTTAGAGGAAGACTTCTGAATGCAACTGTCGAGCAATATTTTATCCGAATTGTTCAGAATGGTAAAAATATACGATCAAAATTGTTCATTTGTTATTGGCTGTTTACATCATGTAGCGGGAGACTTGGCTACACACGTTGAAACTTGAATTTTGCATCGCCTAGACGCTCAGTTCGCCCGATCGGTGATCATGCCAAGCAGCGCAAACAAGGATAGAAAGACACGAACAGACAAATAGATATTATACGTGAACCAAGAA
>LQNS02000138.1:8821029-8843307 GCA_001587735.2 Parhyale hawaiensis
GCCCTAGTTGGCGCACGAGCCTGTGGTTAAACACAGGAATAGTTCGGCGCGATATAGGCAGTGTGCCACTGAAGCGCTAGTAAAACTTCTACTACTACTACTACTACTACTAGCTACTACTAATCAGATGATCAACTTTTGGTGAAAATCCGTTCATCGGTTTGTTTGTGTGCCTGCCTCATTTTTCTTAATGCTATAACTAAAAAATTATGGACGGATTTTTATGAAATTTACATGAGTTGTTAGGTATGTCCCGAAGAGTAAATGACCAAATTTTTCTGATCTATTTGTTCGTTCGTTTGTTTGTCGTTGCTAATTTTATGCTTGTTAGCACAATAACTAAAAAGTTATGAATGGATCGTTATGAGATTTACAGAAGAGAAGTTGTTACCAATGTTAGAAAACATAAATGATTAAATTTTAGTGATGATCTGTTGGTTGGTTTGTTTGTAAGCTTGACTAATGTTTGTCAGAATGTTTTTTCGCGGCATAACTCAGAAAATTATGACCGGATCTTCAAGAAATTTACTGAGACTGTTAACACTTTTAAAAGGCGCAAATGATTAGATTTTGGTGTGGATACAAATAAAATCATGGTTTCAGAACTATATAATTTAAATTTTTCGTTACCATGCTTGGCGTAGGTATGCGCTCTCAGAGTGCTCTAGTTTGTATTATCTTCTGCCCCTACAACCAATTTGTATTGCACGCAGCGAAATCTTACGCTCGATACTTTCCGACAGAAAGCAAAAAAAAAAAATATCACGGAATTGGGCGCGATACGACTTGTATTCCTGTGCTAGTAACCATGCTACTACTAAAGTTGAATGTAACTTAGATTGGAAGGTTATGCATTAAAAATGGTATTATAGGACGGTCAGAACTTTCATCTAGACTTGATAGGTTGCAAGGAGGCTGATGTTTTCTCCGTTCCCTGACAGGGATTTCTTCTCGTCCTTCCCATCATCTGTTCGGGCAAGTCTTCGGCGGAAGCAGACGGAGCGCCGTGATGCTGTCATGAGTGGTGCTCCTGCTTCACCTTACCTGTCGTGGAGTCCAAAGCCAGCATCACCTCGTTTTTCTCGAGGCCCTCTTACTTCTACGCCCGCTTGTCCATCAACCTTTGTTCAGCCTAATCAGTCTAACCTGAGTGATGGTTTTGCCAGCCCTCCCACTTCCCGGGGATGCTCTCCCTTCCCTTCACCTGCCATGATCCGGGAGCACGTAGCCTCCGCCCATCCAGCTAATGTCCTTCATACTGGCCAGGTTTCTGCAACTGATTTAGTCAGTCCTGAAGCTGCGACAGGATGCTCTCCATTCCCCTCTCCCCGTTTAACTCGGGGTACTTTGACCTCAACCCTCACTGCTCACCCTTCTACTGGTCCTCAGAGAAACTTGACCTGCTCTATTGAAAATCTTGCGGCGGCGAAAGGTTCTTCTTCCACCCTGGTATCCAACTCTAAGCTTCAGCCATATATAGATTCAAAGAATCCAAACCCCGTGCTGATTTTTTCAGAAGAGCAGATGCAAACGAAGCCTTGCCCTGAGCAAGAATCGAGTGATCCTGTTAAGGAAAGTAATGACCTTTCGAGTTGACGTGTATTCTGTTGACTTTTCTCACTCCTTATTAAGTCTCCAATGATTAACATAGTGCTGCTGCCGTTTTTGAAAGTAGCAAAGCGTGTGTCTTGCGCTTGTTTTGATAGTTGTGGACTCTCTACAGCCTGTCAAGGGTATACTGATGATGAGGCAATTGAGCGGTGCGTATACTGCAGCTCGACGACTTTAGTATCGGCCATCGAGAGTATAATTTTGGGATCACTACTGAGCTGGTAATGGTTGTCTGTGCATTGGTACTGTAAAATACATCGAGAACCTTGAAGTTTCAAGTGCTGCTGTCACTGTGGTGTCTCTTCCTAATACGTACTGTGTTACATCGAAGTGCGGCCAACCGTTACTGGCCTAGTTATATTTGCCTGAACATTGGTTTGAAGTAACTTCGAGACCCTTCAAATTTTCCAGTGCTGTTTTCTTCATGGATCTTGGTGTCTCTACCTAATTCTTGCAGTATTTGAGCGAAATGCAGCAACAGTGAGTTCGAGCACAAGACAACTGCGTTACCTGCAAAAAAAATTGTTTTGTGGATTTTTTAATGGTACTTGGCGTACCTGTAATATCTTAGACTGTTTTATACATGCGTAGTTCATTGAATTGTTCACATTTAAAGAGAGTGGCCGCGCTTAGTTTGACCGTGTCATTCAATTTGTGGGCTGTCCCAGTAATTTTATGGCAGTTGAGCTCCCAACCGTTATGATGCTGATCAAAGTTTCTATAAATAGTTACGTGTTTCTACAAAGAATTTTCAGGGTAAGTAGCACATAGCTCGTTCAATTTTTAGAAATATGTATTTTATCCTTATTCATAGTGGAGACATTAGCTTTTGGAATGAGGAAACCTTATCAACCGTGAGCCTTTTACTAGTTGTAAGGTATTTTCGGTGGTAATATCCACTTATCGTGGATCGATTTAACTAATGAATATCCTTTAAGTCTTGACACAAACATAGCAGTTTAAT
The DNA here is from genome assembly GCA_001587735.2 of Parhyale hawaiensis. Classification (NCBI taxonomy): domain Eukaryota; kingdom Metazoa; phylum Arthropoda; class Malacostraca; order Amphipoda; family Hyalidae; genus Parhyale; species Parhyale hawaiensis. Next base: position 8,823,605 of record LQNS02000138.1, read on the forward strand.
AGCGATGCTAACGGACGTGAACTTTTTTTTATCCTCATACAAATTAGCTAATACCTATTCTGCTAACAAAACGTATACTCAGTCGTCGTCCCATTAACTTTGCAGCACAATACCAACTATGCCCTTCCTTATGTTCTGAATTCATTATTGTACTCTTGAACCTCTTCTCTTGCTTTTAAGGAATTTTCAGTGCAATTTGCGATATTTCTTTCCCGGTTTGCTCTTGCCATTTGTAGGTTCATTGTTTTATTTGACCTACCGTGTGCGTCTTTTCATCGTTTCTTTTTATGGTTTTAATCGCAGCGAACTCTGTACAGAGAGTATAGAGACTTTAACAGGGAATATCTATCATAAATCATATTTTATGTATAACGTTCGTCGCTTTGCATCGCTTCGCGTCTAACATATCACTTTTCTTTACTAGGACTATGAGTGCTCATCATACCTATGTCTCACGCAGAATGCGGCCAATATTGTTCAGTCTCATTCGAAAGCTTTCCAGTACAGTCATCATGTAGAGTACTGTACGTAGAGCTCCTTCCATTTCGTGACCGACTGCTCATCTGCGCTCATATTAGAATATATTTAATAGATTTTGGCCGAAAGTCTTTTCTAGAAGGTGTACCAGTTTCGCCGAGCCTTATTCATTTAGGCCCTTAATAGTTTCATGCGTCCTCGTGGTAGCTACTAGAGAACTACTTGCTCTGCAACAAATTTACACTTGAGGCGTAGTGTAGCCCCGAGCGCAGCGTAATGCACTGGTGTGCTGCCGGGGGAGACGGGAGCATTGAGACTGCCGTTTGGCCATCCTCCAAAAGCCTCGGTGGTTTAATGGATGGGGAAATATAAATAGACAGAGCTGGAGCCTCCCTTGTATGGTCCGACAGTGCAGCGCGGCGCTCCCAAATCGTGTCATGATCACATCCCAAACTCAAAGAGCGCCAGGAACGACCAGAAGCAACTGCTTCCAGCGACCCCACTTTGTCGGGTTACTGTTAGCTTTTTTCAGGGTGCGCAAGCCTAACTGGGTTGTGATTGCTTCACGCCTTTGGTGTAGGTAGTCGTTGCTAGGGAATTATTTTTAGCCCTGAAAAATAATAGTTGTGCGTGTGTGTGTGTGTGTGCGATCGCGCGGTATGTGACCAGTTTGTCTTGTGTCGGAACATCCCGAATTATTATTTTTCGTACAAATGTTTGGAATAGCTATTTCACTGGAGGAATTGTTATCATCAGCTTATTTCCATGCATTCGACTGCAAGTTCTCTAAAAAGGTGCATTGCAACTCCTGCCGTTTTTCGATTTTGCTTCAACTGATCAGTTTTTGTACTTAAATGGATGTATTCTCTTTCTAGTAGGTTATTATGTACTTTAACCCGTTATTAAAAATTGTCAATAATTTAAGAATGTAGCCCTCAGACAGTTTAGAGTACTTGCACACTTGCATATCGAGGGCTTAGAGCCACAAGTGGCTATGTCCATTTTTGGCGAAATCGGGTTCCATTCACAAAGTGGGCGCCCGTGAGGCATATTTTTAGCGTCACGGTTGTCTATGCCGTATATGTATTTTCATGTCAAATCTCTTCTTAATGAAGAGATATGGCATAGACACCCGTAAAAAATATGCCTCACGGGCACCCTTTTGGTGAGGAGAACCCGACTTCACCAAAAATGGACATAGCCACTTCTGCATGGTGGCTCATCAGTAACTGGCAGCTTGTCTGTATATTCCTCTTGAGTTATGTACTTCTTTTCAATGTATATGAAAATTTATTGTTCTTCAAGATATTTTACTCAAAGCTTTCACTCTTGCGCTCAAGAGATTTGCTGATATTTTTCTATATGATAGGCGTGATTTTTGCAAAACTCTCAATTGCACAAGAGATTTGCTCATGTTTTTATGTGTGGAATTCTTTACGTAAAACTTTCGCTGATTAGTTTGGGAGTTAGTTTCTCTTAGATTTAGGGATATTTAGTACTGCGTTGCTCTAGTACCTTTCAGGGGGAAAGGGTTAGCTCAGCAGCCACATTTGGACCCTCTGTCCTCTGCAGCCCTCAGGGGTATTATGTTCTGTTCTAGCGGGCCCTTTCCCTGTCAGAATATATATGGGCATCACTCATCCAGGAGCAAAGCTGAAAGCCTTTTCCGCAGAAGATGTTGCACTTTGCCGTAATTGCTGGTAAAGAGGTTAGTTTTGTAAAGTTAGGTACCTAGCTAGGTTCGTTATAGTTCCTCTTCTGTTTCGAGAGATGAGCCGCCGAATGGTGGTGAGCAACTCATCCCCTGAACTCTTTATTTGTTCCCATGTGGAGTGCCTCCACACGAGTGATTCTTTCTTCTGTCTTTTCGTTTCTTGCTCTGTGCCCCATGGTTGAGCAATTTCGTGCAGCCCAGCTGCGTAAGATTAGAGACGCTTTGCGCCTTATTTCCTGTGAGAAATGGTGCACTTGAATTAAATTATTCTAATAGACTCCATCTGAGTTTTAAACTCGACTTTCAAACTATACGAAATTGGATCACCAACATAGCTATACGTCTTCCTATCTGATACGGCGGGAGGAAAATCCTCGATATAACACGGGAAAACCCTTAATATAACAATAATTGTAACCTTTCCTCTGCAATGGATGTTCAGTGAAATTAAATTATTAAATTGAAAAAATTATAATAGTACCTAGTAATCCAGTGATATTTTAATAATCTCCATGTCCATTTTGAATTCTTTATATTCCGACTCTCTTTGTCTGTGGTGTACTCTCTATCTTCTTTAACGATATGCTGTTCCCATGCTCGATGATCTCACATGCTAGGGTGCTTCGTTGTTATTAACATAAACAGTATGTCCCTTCCCTTTCCTGAGAAGCACCGTTGCGTTTACTTGCCAGACGGAAGATAACATACAATGGACAAAATTACAGTTTTGCGATGTGAACTGTTCGCTACGCCTCCACTTTTCACACACTAACTACTCTTTGTTTTGTGTTCAGTTTTCCGTGACTATTGCTCAGCTATATTTTGCTTGGGAGTCTGATTTATGAAATTTAAATTATGTGCATCTTTCACGGCGGTTTTTTATATCTTAGCATTTATTCAACAGTCTTAGGCTCCCCACATTTTGGCATGGTGAATTCGTCTCTTTCAAATTTCATCCACTTATATCGTTTTGCCCTCTCGGTGGTGAAGTGACTACGGCCCGGCATCGCACCAACGGAGGCCCGGGTAGCTAAGGGGCCTGCCGTGCGATGCCTAAATGTGACGCACCTCGTGAGGTCGTAGCTCTTCCGGTCCGCTTCGTGCCGCTCCCTAGGGTTTAACTGAGAGTACACGGACTGCTTCTCCTGCTCTTCACACAACATGTTCTTCAAAATTCTAGAATTAAGGCTTAAAGAAAACCTCGATAGGTGTATCCACTGTACCCTGTATACGAGATATAAATGATGTTTGTTTATGCTTGCGTAAGCAGAAAATTACTACAACGTTGGCAATTTTTAACATAGGTACCGAGTGTCGACCATGAAGTCCATGTGGAATTCGGTTGACTTTCCTTACCAAATTGTGCAAAGATTTAATGGACATACGATATTATTCTAGTGCTTGGTTCACATATCAGCATAAAATGATGCGTATGCTTGACGTGATGCCTTTGAGCAGTGAATATGTCAAGCAGGCAAATTATGCTCAACTATACAATAGTTCCATCACGTTTCTCTTGGCCTTCTTTGTGTCCCTGTTTGTCTTCCTCTCAGTAGATCACATTGTACTCTGTGGGTAAGCAGGCTTAAACTAGGAGAATACTGCTACTACTTCAGTAGTTCCTCTCGTAAAATGGTAATAGTGTCCTATTTATTGTTTGTTTTTAAGAGATGCCAAGTAGTAATGTTTGTGTGTCGTTGTGGAAGCTAACCAAATCAACATATCCCAAGTGAACAACCGTTGCACCCTTTCTGATATGTTCCTGAAACTCTACAGTATAGGGAACGACAGTGATAACTTTTATAGAAACATCTCATTTTTCCTTCCCCCAACTTGACTAGTAGAAGCTGTGTCTGCTCCCCTTATCACTTCCTATGCCGACGACTCCACCGTCTCGGAGCTGGATACGGAGGAGGCTGATCGTCTTGAGCGGCTGAGATCGCCGGCTGGGCCGCCGCGAGCGACCGAAAACCAAACCGACGTTGTTCACCCCGGACACTCACGAGGTGAACATGAACCCGGGGGTCGCCTTGCGCGATTCCCCTATACTCAGGGTAGCAGCGGACGTTGTGTGCTGCACAGTTGTGCTCGGGGCCCAGGAGCGCTCTCTTTCATGACGCTTGGCATGCTGCATCGGCAAATTTGCTCGGTACGCATAGCTATCGTGGCAGTACTTACCTTAGGGTAGGGGGTGGCAGGTCGTTGAACCTTCCTTTCGGCGCCATAGTTCTTAGCGACCCGTCTCGGCTGCAGCTGTAGTTACTCCTCTGGGGCCAGTTGGCCTATGTCTGCCGCCCGAAAAAGTGCATGTGGGTTTCCCAGTGGAGAGTGTAGTCAAAGTTGACTTTACTACTACCTTCTGTTGACAAATACCCCAAATATTTGAGTGTCTATTGGGACCCCAACTGAGTTTCGCTAAGCTCGTCATGGAAACTCATAATCGTTCGTCCTCTAGACTCCGCATCCTCAAAACCTGAATTGATACTATCAAGGGTCAGCACAAGGAAACGCTGATTTTAACATTTTGGGCACTCGTTCGGTCCGTCATCACTTCTCCTGCTCCAGTGGGGTCCCCAACTTCTCGGCCAATTGCATTATTTAGCTACAAGTCGTCCAAAACGCAACTACGCGTAGCCATGGGCTTACACAGCATGGCGTCTGCTGTCATCTACTCAACGAGTCAAATATGCTCCTGATCGGTGAGTCCCTGGAATCCTTAGTTCCACGTTTCTATCGGCACACTATGTGTCCCTTGCTTCTTCCTCTGTTAGATCGCCGTTGCTGTGGAGACGGAGACTTAAATTACTCAACATAATAATAATAATAATCTCCTTAGCAGGCAGTATTTACTGCAGGTTCTTGTTCCCGACCACCTATCGCATAGCACGGTCACCGCTCCCAGCAGCCGTCAGGTCAAAACATATACCCAGGCATTCTAAGTGTCGACCTGCGGTGTCGTACTTACTGATTGATGGCGTCGTCTCGGCCTCCACTCGCAACGCGGCTCTGGCGTCTGTCCACAGGGTTGTCATGGCCTCCTCCATTGCGGGGCTGGAGGTCAACAAACTGCTCGGCACCCGTCCCCCCGCCATCTCCCCGTTCGAGTCAATACTCGCAAGGCTCTGTCGCAGTTGAGGTCTAGCAAGTGAGTGGCCCAGGCTTCCTACAAGCACAGGATCGGGCTTGCGCTCCGCAGTGCCCGCTCTATCCTGCTGGAGAGCAAACTGTCTCGCATCTATTTGTTTGCAGCGTGTTTCCTACGGCCGCCTTTTCTGTCCATTTGTGGGAGGATCCCCGAGGCGTCTCTGTCTTTCCTTCTTCCCACCCTTCCTTTACCTATCTCCCTCCACTTCCCGTCCCCCTCCGGACGCAGCTCGCAGACCCAACCACAACAATTAATATTAGAAATAAATTAACCCTATATCTTAACGAAGCTCTGCTGCCATGACAGAGATATGCTGTTGAAATGCAGTCTTGAGCATCAGTTGTGGTGAAAAAGTTACGTACTAATAATGATAATCATTGACCGTTTCGCCACAGCTCAAATATCAGCTAGCAGTCTATTCAGTACGCTCTTGAGTATCAAATTAAAGAGAAAAACGTGTGGTGTCCACTAGGTGATGTCACATTCCTTCAGAGCCAATCGCCCTTTGACAAGTTTCTCAACTATGGGAAACACGCCTCTTCTGAATGTCTGTGACGTTATCTAAGGCTTTGTTTTGCTCGCGTGAGAGACCACTCAGTCACTTTGCTGATGCTTCATTCAGGTTTCGAGTGTCGTTTAGCTACTGGCTAAGCATACTCGATGATAAACTCCAAATCTTCACTTGTCATTTTCGGGTATGTCGACACCGGACCGAGGCAGCTAAGTGTTGCACGTCCACGCTGTCCCCTTTGCATTATCTTCCGCTGGCAGTTTTATCTTGTTCGAACGTAATGTGCAGCTTTCTGCTGACAGTTTTTTGTCTAAATTAAAGTCCATGTACAACTATTTCTTTGGTTTTCAAAACTTCACTTTTTTCAGTCTCACTTTGTTTTTAGACCCTTTGTTCTTCTGTCATTGACTGTTAATTTTGTTGCTAATTGTAGTTTTACTCCATGCATGAGATCCTCGGTCTGCCACGACATACTATATGTGCCTTCCTATTCCACTCGTGAACTGACTTTATAGCTATTCTCTCTAGGGTGGCTTTAACTGGGTTAGAATGTAATCACGTGCTGGCTTTGCATTAGCATTGATTTCATGAAGTTTAGACCCTACGATGGAAAAATTCTCTAAAGAAGTAATTTCAATGTGCATTTGGAAAATTTTGGAGGAAAATTATATTTTCTGCAGTTGAAAAATTACAGAGTTTATTGATTCTGCAATTAAAAATATTGAGGACGGTTATTTTTTGTCTTATCTGTAGTTGAAACTTCTGAATTTTTTTTTATTATTTACAGTTCAAATATTCTGAAAGTGAAAAGTGTTAGTTTTTCGCTATAGGCGAAACATGAGATGCATGCCTTCACCTCCAGCTGCTACACCTGACGATCCTATCATTTCCGCTTTGTGACAGCTCTTGGGGGGGGGCATATTCTGGTGGGTCCAATCCCTGTCAGAAAGTGTATGGGCTGCAGGACCCCAAGGAATGTCTCGACTGTCCCCGTCGCGGAGAGGTGTTTGATTTGTTAGTATGGTGGTCCAAAAAAAAGTTTTTTTTTCTCTTTCTCCTAATTCCAACCATACATTTTAGCTTGTTACAATAAAAAATTTACAGAGATTAAATAAAGTTTAGAGGTTGCATAATATAAAAAAATTACCTATCTCTCATTAGCGGAATAGTAGAAATCGTCTTAAATGTATAAAGGGACATGTTTCAGCGTAATATATTGAAACTTATTAGGCATTTAGATGCCATACACTATTCCAATTAATATTGAACTACAATGAATGACCCAACAGTCAAATTATTTCGAATTGCTTGTCTTGCACTTTCTATTAATTTAAAGTCATGTTCTGGTTTTGATGGTAATAAAAAAGACCAAGAGTGCTATTCGAAGTGTGTGGAGTTTAGTCCTTTGCTCAATAGTCTCATTTACTGGTCCAAATTACCAGATTTTCGATTTGGCTGTGGGTTTTGGCTTTGTGGCATCGTGACTGCTGAAGGATATCATGTGTTATGGGCCACCGAATCGTGGTAAGCGACCCATCCCATGGAGCTCTTACCTGTTCCCGTGCAGGGACCCACTTAAGGGACCCTACGCGCGGGTGTTTCTTTTTTCGTTTCTCTGCCTGTGCCGCGTGGCAGAACGAACAGCTGTGCTGTGTAGAGTTGGAGATGCTCTGCACCTATTTTCTGCCAGTAGAAGCGCGCTGGCCGCTTGAGACCGATAGAACTTATATAAGTTTGCTTTAATTAAACCTGAGACCCTCCGGCGAACAAGCCGAAACAAAAGTCACTTGAAATTTCGGTGCCATGCGATTTAGTATTGCTACGCTAATATTCTTTCTACTACTTCCCCTATGGGAAGGCGTTTTACATCTTATGCCATGATCTTAGTTGACCATTTAAACACACAGTTGGATTAGCGTATTGTGCAGTTCGTGTAGCGTTGCGTGGCATTGATTAGAATAGTCACTATCATGTTTATGAGTGTTTGCAAAAAGAGTATACAAACGCTCATTTTGCTGGAGGCACTACTGTAATAGCTTTTGTAATTAAGAGTAATCCATTTAGATTTGTACGCTGAAACACCAGTTTTGAACCATTTTATGGCACAAAGCCTAGTCTATATAAGGATTCTTACTGTCATGTGAACAGTAAAGGCCGCTGCTGACGAGAACACAAAATTAAAATATTCTTGACAGCCCTTTTGATGATTACGTTGCCGCGAGCACGGGCTCGGCTCATACATTGTGACTCTGTTTGCATTTTTTTTAAGTTTCAGCTCTTTTGCGCTGTAGCAAATGACAATCGTAAGGTAATCAATGTCTTCTTTGTACTTTGATTCAAAATTCGCAAAATCTTGTACTTCAGCGTGATAGTGAAGAACGTTAAACTCAGGCTCTAGAACCTGGAAGGAACGTTTCACATTGTGTACTCTTCTGAGCAGCAGCCTTAATGTTTAATCCTAATGACGTTTGTGCTCGTTTCGAGACGACATTTTTGATGACTTCGCTGAATCTTTGTTATTGGTAAAACCTAAGGCCAATATCGGACGCTCAAGAAGTGGCTTGAATTTATTTGTGGCTGGTGATGTTTATGCATGCGGGCGCTGTACAAGTGCAATAATATAGTAAGTTGAAATATTTCTGTATATATTTGGCATTGTTAGTGAGTGAAACATTCCAGTTATTAACTGAACTTTCCAGTGTATTGTCCATTCCAGTCTGTTGTCAATCATTCCAGTACCGGTATGAAAATGGAATATTCCTCTCTCTCTCAGTGAAATGTTCCAGTATACCAGTGGTAAGTTACGTTCCAAACTTATTATTGAATGATCATGCCAACTTCGGCATTCACATGCATTATGACTGAAATATTGTAGTAACGATGCCATTGCTGTAAGCAGTGTCTGCCATTCCCAAGCTTCGCAGTTTCCTGGGCAGTTCTTTGCATTTGTCGGCCATCCGTTGATTAGGATAGTTCTACATAATTATGTATTGTCTTCTACAGCGTTGATGTTCATTTTCATCTTATATGCCTTCATGTAACGACTTTTCCTCCTTGAAGCTTTCGTCTATAATAACTTGGGGCGGGCGAAAATGCTTTAGTGCGATGACCCAAAATATCGGTCTATTGCCCTGTTGAGATGTTCGGTAGGTATTTGATTCGGCTCTCTCTTCAGTATATTTAACTTTGAAGTTTCGTTCAGAACCAAATGAAAATTAGGGCAAAACTACTTTTGAAATCTTTTCTAGTCTAAAGAGTCCCATCTTCTAGCGCAGGTATTGAGGTGAGCCTGATCATTTACGTTTTAGTGTCTTCACTTCATCAACATTTCTTTCTAAAACTTTACTAATTTCGATGCTGTTAAACTTTAGAGAGCCTTGTGCAGGTTCAAAATTTCTTCGTTCGGAATACTCCTCTCTCCTCTAACTTGTAGTTTTTCTATCAACATACCGATCGTAGCCGTCGTGTATTGGTGACCCGCAGGGTATCCGCAGACTCGTATCGAAAACCTTCAAAGGTACTGGCTTAAGTAGTTTGCTACATTTACTAATTACCGTGTCATGGTACAAGTAGGATAATACTGTATTTATACCCTGTGATATTGTTCTTGTAGTGCCTTCACTGTATTATGAGCGGTCACGCTTTTCATGTGAACTGTGTACATTTAACGCACATATCACGAAACGCAGCTTTACCACTTTAACGTTGAATCCTGAAATTGTTTAGATGGGTTCACTCACGAGCACTTCATAGTATTTAATTTATATTAATCTTGAGAACATTAGTATTATTTCCTTTTCAGCGTTGATGACTTTACGACACGCAGCGCTGCACGCATTCGTGCAGCCAGCACGGTGACCCGCGCAAGTACAGACGCAGCCAGTTCACTTCTCCAGCAGCCAATCCACACTAACAGATCTCTTCCTTTTCTTCTTTTGATGATTCTGACGTACTGGCCTGAGCTCATAGAAGACACGCTCCTGGCCGGAGTGCAAGTCCCGGATGCTCTATGCGAATGGCCTCTTGGTTCGTCTAATGTCTAATCTAAAATGTAATGAATCCACACAGGCGCGCAGCCAATCCAATAAAGCCATTAAGACCAAGACAATCCACAGCTACTAAGCCATTTCGCCGACACTAAGCCTGGCCAAATATCAATTGGCAGCCCGTCACTCTCCTCCTAACCAATACTGTGATGCAAACATTTCACGACGCAGATGTTGAAGTGCTGGCAGCGAGGTATATGAGCTTCAGTCTTCTGTTCCGTCGTGTAGCTGGGGCTGCCACCTCACAATCTTCATCCGTCGCTTTAAGCAGTGCGTTATCTATTTTCTGAAGGCAATGCTATCATTGCACGACAATTTAGTTATGAGACGTGCAGTGGCACATTGCCGCCACTGACCAAACACAAAATTACAATGTAGCTAATTTAATCTATCTATACAAATCAGCTGAGTCATGATTTTCATATTACTGCCAATGTTCTCTGGTTGTCCTCCATAAATATTTCTTTCTTCTTTCCATGCAATCTGCAAAAATAAACATTAATTTGTTATCGTAAAGGAGCAAAGGATAGGCCTTGAATTTAGGTTCGCTCATCTTAAGTTATGGAGGCAGCGCCCCCGTTACTACCTCCGCCAAGGAGATTAATGTATTTGTCGAGCTTGCCTGTCTCTCTCAGTGTCTGCCACCATTGTGTTATGGACGGATTTTGACGAAATTTACAGGGATTGTTATGTATGTTAGGAGGAACAGATGATTAACTTTTGGTGAAGATCCGTCTATCCGTTTGTTTGTTCGTCTGCCTCATTTTTCTCAATGGTATAACGCAAAAAGTTATGGACGGATTTTTATGAAATTCACAAGAGTTGTTAGGTAGCTATATCACGAAGAGTAAATGACCAAATTTTGGTAATGATCCGTTTGTTCGTTCGTTTGTCACTGTTTTTAATTTTATGTTTGTTAGCACAATAACTCAAAAAATAGTGAATGGATATTTATGAAATTTACAGGGGGTTGTTAGCAATGTTAACAGACATAAATGATTGAATTTTGGTGCAGATCGGTTTGTTCGTTCGTATGTTTGACTCGTGTTTGACATACCGTTTGTTAGCAATATAACTAAAAAATTTATGAACGGATTTCCAAGAAAATTGCACGAGCTATTATTACTATCAAAAGGCACAAATGATTAGATTTTGGAGTTTATGCAAACAAAATTATGGTTTCTGAGCCAATTTGAATTTTTTGCTTGGCGGAGGTATGCGCTCTTGTAGTCCTCTACTTATTATTATAGTCAGTGGTTTAACCCTTAATTGCATAGCGTGTCACATACGGCACGTAGCAAATTACGTTATTCCTACGGGGGTGCTAAGTTGAGTCATACATTTAAGGGTTAAGCACGAAGACGAGAGTTACAGAGGAAAGAACAAGGAACATATAGTATGTCGATAGATATGTAGAACCCATGCACAAGGGTGTCTCCACACTAGAAGAACGCGGGTGGGAACGAGCAAGTGAGGAAAGAAGAGGAAGAACAAAACTATTCGTCATCACTAGGATGAAGAAACAGAAAGGAGCAAAGTGGGCACGAGAGACAAACGTCTCAAAAGGCTTAGCTAATGGCTAAAGTAACATGCACAATCGCCCTGGGGGCGGTGCTCCACATAACATAGGATAGGCGGACCGTCTTAATTACCTAACACTATGGCCTATGGGCGAACAAATATAACTTAGCACTGCAACCCATCCTATGCCCCTCTCATGGGAATAAAATTACATAACGAAGACTGCTGTTGAAACTATGAAAATAATCAGTTTGATTGTGAAGAAAACACGACGAAAAGCTCACCTTCACCAGGACAGCCGATGTAGCAGGAGCAAATACTTTAGCGAGGACACATGGCGTGTCGACCGCCGTCAATAGCGAGAGTGACGCCCGTGATGAAGGACGCTCTGTCTGATGCAAGGAAGCAAACAGGGTCTGCAGCTTCCCTAGGTTCGCCGGGTCTGCCCAGGGCGTGCGTAGTCTTGCAGTGCTCCAGAAACTGATGGAAGGGACAGAAGGCGTGTCCGATTTGTTGAATTTGACTGCAAATTATGCCCTAGTGTAACGGTACCTAATGTGTTTGTAGTAATTCCCCCTTACACATCCGTTTGAAATCCCACGCAACCCTCTTCTGTCAGTAACTCGATTGATGAACGCGAGACACAAGAGAAATAAATAATTGTTCACACTTTATTTCACAAATCAAAAATTAAGAATATGGAAAGATGCAATCATAGACGGTGCTATACTTGACGGCCCTCTCATAGTGCCAAACACATCCTGCGGCTGCTAGATGGAACATCAATATATTTATATGCTTATATATATTTTATTAAATTAACATTTGCAGTGGTAAATCACAACGGTGTGTAGTACACTAAAGAGGTTTTCATTCTGGGTATTATTTCACTAATACAGATGACTCAAACTCACTATTTTTGTCGATAAATTTAGGTAGAATAAGGCATTCCAAGACGTTTTTCAGGAATAACGTTTTCGTCGCAAATACTTAGTTTTCCAGATATTCGACTTTAAAGTTCCCATTGTTTCTCTGTCACATTCGCCATTACAGCTATGTTGACCTCTGCATACCATTGTTTATCAACAAAGGAGCGATGATCGTACGCATGTTCGAACACGTCCCATTAAATCTTTAACTAATTCTGCAATCGCGAGCTTATTTTGTAAAAATAACGCAGCCTAAAAAGTTTTTCACGAATAACGTTTTCGTCGGGAACTTTGAAATTCTGTCTATATACGATTGTTTGCGCGGGTTAATTTTGTTTTTGGATCACGACCAGGCACACATTACTGGAACGTGCATTATGTAGTCTGCAACTGCCGGCAGTGGTGCCGTTTGTTTCTTGCGTTATATATTAATAATTTTACCAGTATTAGTGGCTTTATATGTAATACAGTTCGTGCCACGATAATAGCTGCACTCATTTCAGTAATACTACAGATGTTTCAGCTTTTCCATTGGCTTTGACACTCTTCTGGCAGAAGTGTTTACATATGGCACCACTTTCACCGGAACTGGATTTGAATCCCTACAAGATTTCATGAGTTATTGCAATTAACGTGATTATTTGGTGTGCCACTCATTTGGCTTTTGTAGAAATCTTTAAAAATGGGAAGCACTAGAGTTCTTTCTGAGGCTGAAAAAGCAAAAATAGTGGAAGATATGGCTAAAGGAACACCTGTTAAGGATATTGCTGTGTCAACAGGCCGCCATGTTAACACGGTGAAGCGCTTCTTAGCCGACCCTTCACCAAGGAAAAAGCGCTCGGACTCTGGCGTCCTGAAAGCTGTTAGTACTCGGGATCTTCGTAATGTGAAAAGGCAATTGTTAAACCAGGACGAACGTCGAAGGCTATCTTTAGCGAAGCAAATATCCCCCGAAGTTTCGAAAACAACAAGAGGCCGGTTGCCGAGAAACGCAAAACGACCTCCTCTGACGGCCAGGCACAAGGATTCACGCCTGAAATGGGCTCGAGAGCATATGAAGACAAACATGAAGAGGGTACTTTCACAGATGAAACCAGGGTAACTCTGGATGGACCAGACGGTTGGGGAAAAGGATGGGTTGGAAACGGCCAAGAGCGTCATACTCGTTTCCGTCGCCAGCAGGGCGGAGGAGACGTTGTGATTTGGACGGGAATTATTGGAGATGAACTTGTTGATCCTGTGCGAGCGCCAAATGGAGTGAAAATAATTTCTGTGGCTAATTGTCAGCTCCTTGAGTTGACCTTGCTTCCATGGCAGGATGACGTGCTATTGCAGAAGCGTCGCAGGCTAATATTTTAATACGATAATACCCCGTCTCACTCTGGAAAGGCAACACAAGTGTTCTTGTCATCGTGCACGTGCGCAGGCACAGTTTACCCTGCAGACTAAAGCGTAGTTCAGGCACCCATCTGAAAGAGTTCAGTCACCCATCTAAAATCTCACGTCAATAGAAAACGAAAAAGAAAGAAAAAATATGAAACGTAATTGTTGTAGGAAATCTTTCAAGGATTCCAAAACTGTCTTTGTTTTTATTCTAGCACAAAAACTGAGACAGTTCTATTCTTTTTTTTTTTGTCTGAAAATGTAGATTTTTCAATAGAGGCAATTTTATGTTTTTTTTTTGGTATAAAATAAAATGCAGTATTTCCAAAGGAAATGCCCTTGGCATGTTTCATTTATAGTGCCGCTAGCCCCTAGAAATTTGGTATGCAATAGCCTTTGGTATACTGATGATTTTTTGCAGCAAAAAAAAAGGCAAATTTGGGCCCCCTGTGGACCCATTTCCCCCCCCCCCCCATTCTGGGGGGGGGGGGTTCTAGTGCCGCTAGCCCCCTAAAAATTTAGGACGTAATGCCCCCATACCTGAAGACACTTATTGAGCAAAAAAACAGAAAATTGATAATCTTGACCATTTTCGCCTAAACGACCCCCTTAAAAGGCAAGGAACTGATTTGTAGAAACGTAATTGCCGAAGTACATGGTAATTACACGGTCACAATTATCACCTGGTAAAAAGAAAACTATAATTTACCAACAGTCCCAATTTATCGTTTACAGCCGGTAGTATGTGGCTTAGTTACCTAGAAATATGCGTTAGGTTACAACAGATTAGGTTTGTCAAGACTACTAAAATTTGCACTGGCCGTGTTACACGGTTTTTCGCTAATAATTCTTCAACAAATTATCGGATCACTATGGTATTTTAACCTAAAGCCTTTGACACACCTACTTAATTTATGGCCCACAGAACATATTGCTGTATGTGTTTACAGAGGAGTTTAGTCGCGTATATTTAGCTATATTAGCTGAAGCCAGTTAGTCGCGTCTACACCTTCGGATGACGCCCAACTTGGGGCGTGTTGCAATCAGGCCTTCGGTGTCACCTGTGCTACACCGGCCTCCAATGCGACACAGCTTGGTAACACCGGGTGACACCGACGACAACCCTCCAAAATTGTAGGGTTATGAGCTGGGTAACACTGACTTTGATACTTAACAATTGGTATTAAAAAAAATTTATATGACTGCCATATATTGCTTGAATTGGAGCATTTAAAGCACTTTTATGTATATTTCCAACTTCTTATTCTAAATACAGCCATAATAAGGCTGCGCCACAAATGTTTAGGTACGAGTTTTGTGCCAGTTCCGCAACACTTTCTATGGGCGCTGAGATCGCACGTCGCATTCACCGCTACACGGAGTGACATCGGGTAACACTGTGAGGGTAACGCCGGCGTCTGATTGCAAATATAAAAACATACATTGAGACAAACAAACTGACAGATTAATAAAAAAGTATGGTCATTTGCTCCTTGTGATAACCCAACCATACCAGCAAATTTCATACAGATTGGTTCATAATTTTTAGAATGATGTTAGTGAAAAAAACGAAGCAGATATACTAACTAACGGCAGAACGGATCATCACCACAAGTCAACCATCTGTTCCTCTCAACAGACCTAGCAATCCCTGTAAATTTAGTAAAGATCCGTCCATGCTTTTTGAGTTGTCTTGGTGACAGACAACCAGGCAGGACAGACAAATAGGCAAACTCGACAAAAATGTAACCTTCTTGGCGGAGGTAATCAAACCTAGGCCACCAGTACACCCTCTACATGTGAAGAGACTTGACGAAAACTAAATTCCGAGTAGAATCTGAAAGCACCAAAGAAGAAACCTAACACTTGCCTTTCATTGCTTCTTTGGTGCTTCCACTTTACCGAAAGGTTACATTTTGATCGCGAAGTGATGCCCTTAATTCATGTAGGTAGCACATAGAGCGATTCACACGACAATTTATGTATAATTGAGTCGCTGAACAATTCGGTAAGTAAATTAGTGATGATCGCTATACAAGTAAGTGCTAAGACTCACATAAGCGTCTCGTTCGCCCCTCATACTAGCACGCTAGTGTACATCTAAGCGAGTCGCGATCACAAAAGCGTTTGGGCACCGTACCCGACAAATTTTCGCCGGGAGCGAAAATGAAAGAAATGGGGTTAGCTCTTATGTGAGCGGTTTCTTATTTTGATATGATTTCAAGAAGGGGCTGGCACTGGTGTCGTTCAGGTAACCAACCCTGGGGTTGTGCTTGTAAGAGGTTTTTGCACGCGCCGCTCGAAGACATCGAGTATGTGCTAGTCATATTTCAATACACCAGTGATCACCCTGCAAGTAACTGCTGTGCCTCACCTCAGCGTATTTTTCGTCACTCATACCGGCGCGTTTGTGCACGTTGGTGACGATCACTCCAGGGTTGACAGCATTGACCCTCACGCCTCTGCCGGCCACCTCCAGGGCTACGGACCGAGTGAGGTGGTCCACCGCCGCCTTGCTGGCGTTGTAGGCCACGACGTTTGGGAACTGAAAATTAGAGCAGCATGAAGTGCTAGTGTACATACAATTGAACTTTAACCTTAATCAACAAGTTTGGAAGAAAAAAAGAGAAACAGAACTAAAGTTCGTCCGGACATACACAGCCCGCTGAAGTATGCACCATTATCCTGACAGAAAAAGAAAACTGAAAAACTACAATGACGTCAGAGACAAAGCCTCAGCAAAATTGTACGATCACAACTTCTAGTGACAATTCTGCCTCATCTGCACAGAAATTTCAACACTAACTGACTTTTCCTACAAAAATGGCTAATAAATGCATCGCATTGAGAAGAAATCATTTCTAGACTATAGAATAAAATTCACCGCTTAGCTAGCGCACATAGCACATAATTTCGACTTGTAAACAATATATCAAAACGACAAAAACAATAAAAAATAAGCTGCATTTGCAGATCAACACGAAACAACCACCGTCAATGATAGATTTGATACTGAAATGACAGGGATCCCTCGGACACACAGACAGGCACAAGAGTGATTCCAATACAGCTGTTACTTCTCTATAGCGGATCAAATAAAGAGTGTCGGAAGAAGTTGTTGTGTAGCCTACAAGAAGGTGGAGCTTGACATCACAATTTTGACCGCATAGAGGAAAAAATACTAGCGGTCGGTGCAGCAAGTTAGGCACTGTTGCACATCAAATTCTTAAGGAAAGTGTCCGTGACAAGCAACTTTAAGTCACAAGTTAATTACGATTCCAGGGCAGTTGTCAGATGAAGTAAGGAAAAAGACATAAGACTGGCATGAAAGAACCATGACCCTAAGGCTAAGCCACAGACTACACAATACCTTGCTTGACTGCTCACTGAAATCAGGCCTTTCGCTAGTGGGCCTGTAGGCCGATTTATGTAAACGTTGATAAAATAAGTTCTAATAACCACAGAGACCTCAAACAGAGACAAATTTCCTCGTCGTACAAGGTACGTGTTGCAGAGGAAGGAATCTAAATTCACAATTGAAGACTTTCAATGGTGATAAATATCTTACCTTCGGATATCAAAAATAACTGAAAATTCATCATAATTTTTAAGAATATAAAAATTTCACAGAAAAAATTGGCATATACACGCTACATATAATGCACTTCATTATAACATACAATTGAGTTTTTTTCCAATGATAAATTTGAAAGCAGTAACCCCAGAAATTGATGTATGTAGAGCTTTTAGTAAAGCTCATTGCAATAGCCCCAAGAAAAAAAAAGGTTAGGACTTAAGAAACCCTGGTAATACTAAAAAACTTGATTAACCCTAGCGTGTGTTCAAAAATAAGTATTTATAAAACTGTCCTGTTGAACGGCCAAAAGGCACGCGAGGGCTGTTCATCGTGGCTGTCCATGTCATTTCACATTACTGCCTAGGCATACTACGTCACTTTGTGGTGACCTGCGTTACATCACTTCATGGTTTTCTATGTTACATCACTTCATGGTTGCCTGAATTAAATCACTTCATGGCTGCCTACATTACATCACTACATTGGTACCTACGTTGCACCACTTGCATCACTTCCTGGCTGCCTGAAATAAATCACATCATGGCTACCTACATTACATCATTTCATGGATGCCTGGGTTACACCACTCTCTGGTTGCCTAAGTCAACTCACTTCATGGTTGCAGCAGTTGAATCATTTCATGGTTACCTAAGTTAAAGACATCACGGTTGCCTAAGTTTAATGGCATTATGGTAGTTGCCTACAGTACATAATGGATGATTATGTTGCATCACTTCATGGCTGCCTACATTACATGATTTAATGGATGACTATGTTACATCACTTCATGATTCTTTAAGTTAAATCACTTCATTGTTGCCGAAGTTAAATCACTTCATGGTGGCCTACATTACATCACTTCACGGCTGCTAATGCTATATCACTTCTCGGCTACCAAAGATACATCACTTCACAGCTGCCAATGCTACATCACTTCATGGCGGCCAATGCTACATCACTTCATGGCGCCAATGCTACATCACTTCATGGCGGCCAGTGTCTCATCAATTCATCGCTGCCAGGGCTAGATCACTTCATTGCTACCAGTTACTCCATCTCACAATTCAGCTCTGTAGTCTGTTCTGATTTTCTCGCTTAGCCCGTATACCAAATAAATTTTGTTAACAACTCGATTAGCTGTTTATTTGGCATTTTATAAAAATCGAGCATACCACGAATTTGAGAAGCCTCTGCTCTACATCATGAGCCTGTTTCTTTTACTAACTACGGTATTGCGGAATCAATCTACTCTACTGCAAAAATCAAAGGATGTCATAAACAGTTGATGTACGATATTACACTGCAAGCCTTTATATTTTTATGAATTTGTTGCGTACAGAATACAAATATTAGAACTATGCACAGATTAGCGAATCATTACTGAATGTAAAAGAATTAAGTAAAATATCCGGACAAAGTATAAAAAGTAATGGGACATCATACAAAAATACGTCTGCAGCAACGCAGAGTCAGCCTCACCAGCGAGAAGCGACATCTCCTTTTCCGACAAGTGACTACTCAATGTTCCTGTACTCTATGACCAAGGTAATATAAAGTAAGCAGGTGAACACCATTAAAGCGAGTTATTATTACCTCCGCCAAGGAGGTTTGTGTGTCTTTCAGTCTGTTTGTCGTCAAGATAATTCAAAAAGTTATGGATCGATTTTGGCGAAATTTACAGGGATTGTTAGGTATGTTAGGAGGAACAGATGATTAACTTTTGGTGAAGATCTGTCAAACCGTTTGTTTGTTTGTTTGTCTGCCTATTTTTTGTTATTGTCATAACTAAAAAGTAATGGACGGATTTTCATGATATTTATATGAGTTGCAAGGTTTACTACAGAGAGTAAACGATCAAATTTTTGCAATGATCTGTTCGTTCGTTCGTTTGTTTGTTGCTGTGTTTGGTTTTATGTTTGTTAGCGCAATAACTCAAAAATTATGGATGGATCCTTATGAAATAATCAGGAATTGTTAGTAAAGTTAAAAGACATAATTGATTAAATTTTGGTGATGATTGGTACGTAGGTCGGTTTGTGTGTTAGACTAATGTTTGTTAAAATGTTTGTTAGCGCAATAACTGAAAATTTTTAAATGAATCTTTATGAAATTTTCAGGAATTGTTAGTCATGTTAAAAGACATAAATAATTAAATTTTGGTGATGATCGGCTTATCCGTTTGTGTGCTTGACTTATGTTTGATGAAATGTTTGTTAGCAGCATAACTCAAAAAGTGCTGACCGGATCTCTAAGAAAATTAAGGACACTGTTAATATTATTAAGATTAGATTAGATAGGCGGCAGTAGACGAACCAAAAGGCCCATTCCCAAAAAGACACCGGGATTTACACCCCGATCCTCTATGAGCTATTGCCATTATGTTAGTAGAATGTAGAGGAA
>LQNS02000138.1:8847461-8859292 GCA_001587735.2 Parhyale hawaiensis
CGTGGATGCTTGAGGTCTGCAGATGACTTTCCGATCTTTGCAGCCCTTCTTAAAGGCATAATACTGCCCTTTTATTATTTGATCTCCAATGAGAAATGTTTGTATCGCTCGCTCACCATGAATTGGAGAAGGCACAAGTAATCAGCTTTTGGTGCTGATACAAGAAAATCATGGTTTCAGAGCCGATTTAAATTTTTCGTTACCGCTGTCTTGCATGGCGGAGGTATGCACTCTCAGAGTGTTCTAGTTTAAATACTGCAACCATAGGCCTCCCTGGACACAGATATACAGTGCCTAGACATGAGTATTTACAAACTCTATTTTTTATGTATTTTAAAAAATTTAGGGACTGCTTTAGGATAATTAATACAGGAAGTTTATAGAACATGTAGTATATATAATAGAATATTTAACCAGAACAGTCAAATGTGCACCTATAACAAGAAAATTTAACACAACCAAAAGTAATGAGGGACAAAAGTATTTGACCAAAATAATTACGACATTAGTACTTGGTGGCGTGACCTTTATTGGCAATAACAGCATGGAGACTATTGTAATAGCTGGAAATTAACTTTTCACATTCCTTTGATGGTATTTTTTCCATTCTTCCATGCAGATAACCTTTAATTCAGTAAAGTTTTTGGGACACCGTTTGTGGACACTAAATTTGAAAAGACGCCACAAATTTGCTATTGGATTAAGGTCCGGTGATTGGCTAAGGCATGGAAGAACATTCATTTTCTTCTTCTGAAACCATCCTTTCGTTAAATTCGCAGTATGCTTGGGGTCGTTGTCTTGTTAGAAGGTCCACCTGCGTCGTCCGTAGAATTTTTTGGCACTTGGAAGCATCTTCTTCTCTAATATTTCCCTGTACATGAAACTATTCATCTTGTCAATGATATGAAGATCCCCAACACCATGGGCAGTAAAGCAACCCCACACCATGATGCTGCTATTACTCTATAAGTTAATCACTCACTACGAAGTTGAATTTTCCGTTTACGAGTAGCTTCAGGGATTTCTGTAATTTTGGGCATTGTAGTGAGAGTGTGCGCGACTTCAACGAGGTCTAGAGAGGTGATGATTGCGCCGACTGTGGTTTGTTTACATTGCATTTGTTTCGAGACGTTTCGTGAACGTTCTAGAATAATTTCCAAACTAATTTATTCAAATTATACTATTAAATATCAAATATTCAACATCATATTTATTTTGGTCAAATACTTTTGTCCCTCATTACTTTTACTTGTGTTAAATTTTCTTGTTATAATTGCACATTTGACTGTTCTGTTCAAATATTCTATTATATATACTACATGTTCTATAAACTTCCTGTATTAATTATCATAAAGCAGACCCTGAATTTTTCAAAATACATAAAAAATAGAGTTGTGCAAATACTATGTCTAGGCGCTGTAACTGTGAGTCACGTAGAGGAAGAAAATAAGAACAGGTACATAGTATGTCGGGAGAAACATGGAACGTCTACGAGTGTGTTCCCACACAAAATCCAGGCTTATTGAAATTCCAGTGGATGTGATGTTTCCGTTGTATATTCACATAAATTCACTGAAGTTTTACAGAAGAGGCGTGGCAACATACCAAACCACTTTCAAGGGTAGCTACAGTATAGGGCATAAGCAAGTATGGGAAGTCACTGTTCCAGGAGCAGGTTGACTACATAATATCCACTCACCGCTCTCAGACCGGTTACTGAAGACACGTTGACAATGTTACCCTTGCTGGCAAGCAGGTGAGGGATGGCGAGCTGCATCATGAGGTACACGGAGCGTGTGTTGATGTTCATCTGCTTATCGAACTCCTCCAAAGGGAGCGTCTCAATGCCGCCAGATACCAAAATTCCTGTGAAAAAGAGTAAATTGTGAATGAAACTGGACTACCACTAATATTCACGCAGCTTACTGATGTGGTATCAAATTTGGTATCATAGGTACCTACAACTAAAGCATGAGTAGTATACAGGATATAGGCCATAGCTAACTAGCGCAGAGATGCTGAGCCGACGATACAAGTAATTTATCGCAGCATTTGTGCCGCAGTCGCAATTTGAAAGCAAACTCACGTAAGCTAAGAACGCGTAAACAACAGAGCAGTGTGCTGCTGCTGCTGGCAGAAACTATCTTACAGACGTAAAAACGGGAGCGTGAGAGAGCGTCTCTAACGAGGTCCTCCACCAAGGAGCACCATGCCGTTGCTTCCCTCGGACGACGACCCGCCACAGACCAGGAGAGGCAAGGGAGGCTTGTCTACCAAATATAGGAGTTAACTTGACTCCATGGACTGTAGTCTAGCTGGAGCCGAGACAGGTATGGCTTACCTTCTATATAAAAAGGTTCACAAATATTCTAATGGGCAGGACCTGTCAGAAGCGTTACGTACTTCCTGGGGACAGTACCATCATTATACAAGCCCTAAATGTTGTAAAGGTTCGATATGTGAAGCAGGGGTTCCACGCTTTCTCTGCGAAACCAGTGAGCTATCTAGACCAAGTCCCATGGTTTCATTGCTTATTCCAGTTTAACAAAGGCAAAAGATGGTATAAGAGGTTCCCTTCCGGTGCGGTAAACCTTTAGCTTATTTATTTCAACCAGTTACCGCCGACCAACGGATCCCCGTTTTAGTGTTCAATTGGTACAGAAATGAGTAGATCCATATGGGTAAGGGTCAGAAGCTAGGATTCGTGAATTACGGGGTTACCAGCGGCACACATGAAGCAGCAATAATAACTAGTATACTTGAACAAGTATACATAAACTAGGTTCGATAGCTTACAGTGTCGCTGCACCAAGTTATCAGAGAAGCCCAATCCCAAATTGGTTTAGCAGCTCAATAGAGCTACACACAACCAACATGCGTCAGTGGCATTAGCATTACTACCATTGACCGAAGTCAATGAGTCTAATTACTGACGCGCGTGATCTAGGGGATATCTGTACACTAGTTTACGTTTGATCAATCGACAAGCGAACAAAGAAGAAGGTCAGCAACGTTCGCGCTAAACTAGTAGCAAATTATCGCCGTTTAAGAATACTACTGTAGATTGACTCCTTACGGGTAAAGTGATGAGTAGTCGTAACTCTAAACCAACGGAATTGCGATAATTAGATCAGTTTTATACCAGCGATATCTATGATTTTGAGGCAGTGTCACTAGAGATTATATTCGTCACATGAGTTAACATGAGGTAACGTTATAGGAAGATGAGATTATTCAAATTATTATACTGAATTGTTTAAACCTCCAGAACAACGGCGATCTAATAGAGGGAGAAATAAGGGACATGCAGCATGTCAATAGAAACGTGCAACCCATACACAAGGGTGTTCCCACACAGGATCAGCGCGCATGGGTACAGTAAGTCGGGCAAGAAGAGGAAGAGCAGATGAAAGTAAGATCAGTAGGAGTATGAAATCGGCAGGAAGCAAAGTGGGCAGGAAAGACAGACGTCCCGAAGGCCTAGTTAACGGCTCAGGTACACTGAGAAAATTTCTGATGCACGCATACGTTTCACAGAGAAGCATCAGAATGCACGCAGGTGTTACATGGTGTGTCATCGCAGCCGGCAGAAAGACATATATCAGTCCGGAAAACATAAAAACAAAGTGAACCAAAGCTTTGTAGTTTTGTTACACGTGCGAAGCGAGACGCGGTTATGTACTAACACGCAGATCGCTATTATTTTTCAAGTTTCGTCTCTTCAGGTGCATCAATTTTACCTGTTTTTGATGCATCTTGGGCTTTGTCGCAAAACCCAAACACATAACTACATCAATTCGTGCCAAGTGCATCATACGACCCTATATGCATCATCATGATGCACTTTATTTTTATGATACACTTGCGTGTTTCAGTTTTGAGACAAAAATGCTTGTACTTTTGATGCATTCAAGTGTATCAAACTTTCTCTCAGCGTAACCTACAGGGTCCCCCTGGGAGCGCTGCTCCCCATGACAAAGGATGGGCGAACTTAAACTTAAGGCCTATGGCTCATCCTATGCCCCCTGAGGAGGGGGGGGGGGTTCGGACCACTCCTAATCGGGAAAAATACCAGACAGCGGTTTGCCTATTTCTGATTTGGATAGAAAAGAACTGTCTGCCGGTAAGAGGCCGCGGCGCACTTCAACGAAGGAAATGTTTTAACCAGATGCAAGTGCGCTACTGGTAGATAATGATATAAATATACATATACTATTAGTGTAATAGCACGATAACGAACACCAGTAGTATTAGTGAAAACGATGGCTAGCGCAGCGTTTCTATGCCGAAAGTAGAATACTTTATCTAAGCATTTCTGCCGGAAGGTCTGGAGTTGACGGCGAACTCGCATAAAAAGTGAGTTCTAAGCCCAAAGTACTGACCACTGCGCTACTATTGGCCGTAAAATAAGGCGCAAAAAATTTCAAAGAGACGAAAGAGGAAAAGAGAACAAGAGAGAGGAAAGACCCTCGTGCGCACGGCCTCTTCCGTGGCCCTCCACACGGGAGAAGGTAGTAGCCCAGATGAAAAGGTAGGCCACCTCGATCGGCGGCCCACCCAACGGAGTAGAAGAAGTAATGAGAACCTACGTAGCCTTATGCAACTAACATTCTCAGCATCAGCTGCGGCCATACGCAACATCCCATGAGGAAAAGTCACTTAAGAAAAAAGCACCCAAGGAAATAACGAAAGCCTAGGCAGCTAAACGCTGTCTCAAAGTCAATAGACTCAAATTAATGCGACCAGCCGACACCACCTACCTGCACTGTTGACCAGCACGTCCAGCTTGCCGAAATGTTTCACAGTGTCTGCAACGACTCGCTTGCAGTCATCCTCCTTCACTAAATCAGCTACCAGCTTTAATACCTGCAGCAGAGTCAGAATGGTAGTTATTAATAATAACTTATTATTTTACTTCAACAGTAACCACAACACAAAAATGTCCGATTATTATAAATAAAGCAGATCAAACACTCACCACAACAGATACAAAGAACCCAGTATCTAACGGGCACAGAGCGGCAACCGAATGTTTCAGAACAGCGTCATACCAGTACCGTTAAGGCCCTTTATGCATTCCGGTACCGCCTACACAAATGCAGCTAGTCTTAGAATGACAATCAAATGACACCTACGATAGGAATCATCGACTGGCAGGTGAAACTCTGCTTCAGAGGCTTGGCTTGTCCAAAATTTCAGACAGGACAAGTGAGTTCCTTACAACACGGAATCGGATATTAGGCGGTAACCTATAACCAACTAACCTTGAGATTTCGGCAAACTCAATGTTGGTTTAAACAATGAAGTTATGAGCCATCTCATACGAAAATACGTCACTTCTAATACCTGGAACATGATTCACAATGGCGAAGCTCACGCTACTATCTGGAGCAGCAGAGAAGTCACACCTCGTAGTCTCAACGCAACTTTGGCGATCCAACCGACGACACCGTTACGTACCTCACTGATCAATGGTCTACCTGAATACTGTTAGCAGTAAACATTTAAAGGTAAATGATCTGACGTACGGTAGGTAGGAACTTGCTGAGTAAGTTGAACATCAATAATCTACTTCGTCAGTTTGTTATTTTCCTAAGGCCCCGTTCGTGCATGTACCACACCACGCAACGCAACGCGAGCGTCTGTATCCGTGTCTCGCGCTGTGCTATTCCTACCGCGTGTGACGGCAGCCGTTCGCACATGTGCCACACCACACCACGCAACACCGCTCAACAGTTTGCTTGTAGACATGACACGACACACGCTGCAACAAGGCTCAACACGGTGCCACAAGACCGAGATCCGGCTCAGTGTTAGTGTTATATTTTCTTATACAATTATAAAACTGATCAATTTACATTGTTGCTATTGAATATACATATAATATTAACAGCAGATTTGAGTGCTGAATGGAGGCATCTGACAACTCCTGGCTGGTTTTATTTCATGAAATGAAGATGTGCAGGACTAAATTTCTTATTCAACTGCACCGCAAACGTAATTAGCAGTGCTGTGGGTAATACGACAAACCTAAGTTTATTCAAATGACAGTGGCTTCTTGTGTGAGCGTTTGAACAGAAGGAATACAGATATAAAGCTGGATTTAAGGAGCAAGCACTGGCGTGTTGTGTGGTGTGGTACAGGTGCGAACGGGGCCCAACAATGACCATGTGCGGCTGGGTCAGAATACGAATGCGAGAAGCTATACAAATTATTAAAAATAATCACACAAAATCGAGTAAGGTTTGATTCTGGTGAGTAATATAAACGTTCTCATACATTTAGTACAGAGTTGGTTAAGACAATTATAATGGAGTAAACTTGAACACTTGTTGGGTTTGAGCAAGAGGTACAGATTCTGTCATGCATCTGACGTGAAGTCAGATGGTCACATCCCACCTGCTGGGGCTGGAGGCCAATCTTGCAGCACTCGTCAGCAGTGGCCTGCAGCGCCGCCTCATCTCGCCCTGTGATGGCCAGGAAGGCGCCCTCCGCTGCAAACGCCTCGGCGCAGGCGCGGCCAATACCCGAGCTGGCGCCTATACAAAAATAACCAGTCAACTAGGCATTACTTTCACTACGTAAACCCTGTAATCATACTAGATTTCGAAATTCAGAGGCGCAGTTCATGGCAAAGTTTGCTTTAAAACAACGACAATGGCATCGGACAAGTTTAAAGATGTGCAGATATTAGGATAAGTGACACCTACGGAATTCAGAACAGCATGTGTGAGAAAGTCACAAGACTCCCCTATGAATAGGTCCGTCTTCATTACAGTATTGTTTACATTTAGTGCACGACCACCATTGTACACAGTAACGATCATAATAGGAACACGTGGAGATTTAGTGTTATGGATGCAGCGAGGGCAAACACAAAGTAAAATATTTATCAAGTTCGGTTGTAAAAGAAGACACAATTTTAAAACCAATGTTAAAGCGAAGACGATCGATCTAAAACGCATGTCTTTTTAAAAAAAAATGGACGTTTCGACCATACAGGCCATTATCAACAATCAGAAATATAAAAAATTTCATAATAATAATACTGATGATAGCAATATTTTAAAATTGTTGCTT
Source organism: Parhyale hawaiensis (assembly GCA_001587735.2). Classification (NCBI taxonomy): domain Eukaryota; kingdom Metazoa; phylum Arthropoda; class Malacostraca; order Amphipoda; family Hyalidae; genus Parhyale; species Parhyale hawaiensis. The sequence continues at coordinate 8,854,542 of LQNS02000138.1, forward strand.
ACAAGCTAGGTTATACTATTGAGGGGCCATATTCAATGGATATGAGGATTACATTTAAGTTAGGCTTTTCTTTGCTAAAGTCAGTAAGTGAATTTGCAGAGCCTATGATTGAAAAGTTTTGCTGGAAAATTGGAGAGTCACACTGTTCCCCATGAGGGCGCATTGATGAATGTGACGGCTTTGCAAGTTGGTTACCGGTCCTAAAGCTCCTACCCATATGCTCCAACAGTCTAAGCCTCGAGGCGCGCGTGGATGACGTACACCGACCCACACGATGGGCAACTGTACTTATAAACAATAGAGGAGAGCATAGGGGCAGGTAACTTATCCTTAAATGAAAATAGAGTCCCTAACCTCAAGTTGTTCGCTAAAATAATTTGTAGGTCTATACACATGAAAAAAATTGTTAAGTAAGACTGTTAAATCTTTCTTCAGTTTCGCCGACTGATGCCAGAAGAAAGACAAAGAAATAAGGAACCTCACTTTCTTTACGGTCAACATTTCAGACGTAGTAGAAAACTTATAATCTAAAAACTTCAATATACAATCGTTCACTAAATGAAGAGGACACCCATTTTTTGAGAAGTACTGCTTAAAAATTCAAATTCAGTGCAATGATATTAAATCGGAACAAACTTCATAAGCGCGAGATAAAAGGGTCTTAATGCTATTTACCTTCAATTGGAAGGGGCAAAAACTAAAAGAGCTAACGCCATGCCAGTAAAAGTATCTTTTCTATATGTAGAAGAATTGAAATTGTTGCCTTTGCGCTGAACTAAGCAGTCTAAAAAAGAAAGCCTATCATTGTTCTCAGTTTCCATGTTGAAAGTTATATTAGAATGCTTTTTTTTTCTTCAAAGAAGTGTGTACACACTTTTAAAATAACAGTTGATGGCAGTCCACCTCGTCAAATCCGAAAACATATCAGCAATGTTAAAAACAAGAACAGTAGGTTGCTACCCAGGAAATGACTCGGAGTATTTTCTGATAATTTGCTTGGCGCGACTGATTTTCGTTTCTTTCCTTAGCTCGATTGGGCTCATATTCCATACTTTGATGGCCTTGCTGAGAAACCAATCTCCTCGGGTGGACGACTGACAGGGAGGTCTTATTTGGTGGTTGGCANCTTATGATAGGTAGTCCATGGTTTAAGGAACGCCACAACTCTAATAAAGTAGCCTCAATTGCGATGTGATTCAGTGATGGGAGTCCACTCCTGGCTCTAATGGTCTCATTGGAGATTTTATCTTTAACTTTCGCACCTGTGATCAATGGTCCAGCTTCGTTGAGCATCACCTGTATTCGCTGCATATTGGAAGCAACTGGATCATCTGTCTTCAATCTCAGGGTTGAATATGTGGTAAGACCATAACTTATTTTAGAGACAATGAGACAATGACAAAGTAGTCTAAAAATAAATTAGCATGGGATCGGTCACGGAAGAAAATAAAAGTATCATCGACATACCATGGTAAATACTGGTTTAAACGAATCAGGACATTCATCGAGCCATCTTTTCTCACGATGACACGTAAAAATATTAGCAAATGTCGGACCTTAAGGTAACCCCATCCCTTCGTTTGTTGGTAAATACTTTCCATTAAAAAGAAAAAACCGAATGTCTAACTGCAAGGTCAAGTAGGGTCTTAAAAACAGTTTTGTTCATACCGAGCACTATAGCATTTGCATTAAAAAGTCGAGTCAAGCATATTTCTATTGTCTCTGTTAATGGCATGTTAGCCAACACATTTTCAACGTCAAATGAGGTCAAGTACAAAGAGCTAGCGTTTTGAAAAGCACTGATATCGTTTACAAACGAACCAGTTTTAGTAACACTATATTCATTTAAAGTTTGGGATAAGAAATGGTAAACAGGGCTTTGTATGCTGCAAAATAGGTCTCAGCTGGAATTTTGATTTAAAGTCTGGTTTATGAACTTTCGATAACCCATACATAATCCCCGGAGTCGTGCCAGTAACAAAAAGATTATTATACACAGTTTCAGAGATGCCCCTTCCAATTTAAGGTAAATAGCATTCAGATTCTTTTATCTCGCGCCTATGAAGCTTGTTCAGATTTTATATCATTGAACAGTGAATTTGAATTTTTAAAGCAGCACTTCTCTAAAATGTTTGCCCTCTTCATTTAGTGAACGATTGTGTGATGAAGTTTTTAGATTATAAGTTTTCTACTACGCCTGAAATGTTGACCGTAAAGAAAGTGAGGTTCCTTATTTCTCTTTCTTCTGCCATCAGTCGGCGAAACTGAAGAAAGATTTAACAGTCTTAGTTAACAATTTTTTTCATGTGTATAGACCTACAAATTACTTTAGTGAATAACGTTAGGTTAGGTACGGTACTCTGTTTTCATTTAAGGATAAGTTACCTGCCCCTATGCTCTCCTCTATTGTTTATAAGTACTGTTGCCCATCGTGTGGGTCGGTGTACGTGGGGTCATCCACGCGCGCCTCGAGGCTTAGAGTGTTGGAGCATATGGGTAGGAGCTTTAGGCCCGGTAACCCACTTGCAAAGCCGTCACATTCATCAATGCGCCCTCATGGGGAACAGTGTGACACTGCAATCCTCCAGGGTCATTCCACCGTTACGGTCGTAACGTTTGGAGCAACTTTTTTGTACACTTTGACTCAGACATCTAGAAGTATTGCAGTTAGAAATTTTATTTATTATTATTTTATATATATATATATATATGTATATTCTTTTATGGAACTTTAACTACGCAGCTTGAATTGTTCTCTTAAGCGACTTTACTAATTTTATTGTGGACAAAAATTTAGATTCTAACATTAAATTAAATTCAATCAAATTAAATAACTTTTAATTAAATGTGACACTCTCTTCAGCTTTTACCACTTTACGCATGACCAGTGTTCTTTTATATTTTCACTGTCTGCTTTCCGCGAGCAGGGAGCTAATAAAAACTTTTACTATATACGGTATATATATATATATATATATATATATATATATATATATATATATATATATATATATATAGAATATTAGGAAAACCAGTCCTTGCCTACCTAACCCAAGGTTCTCGGAAGGGGATGTACCTCTATCAGGCCATAACGAAATATATATATATATATGTTTTCTTGAAATGGCATAAATGTAGATATCGATTAGAAGCAGCTGAAGAAATTTAGATACCCACCTGATGAGCTGGAGAACAGCGAAACGCGCGTCGTGGGTATCTAAATTTCTTCAGCTGCTTCTAATCGATATCTATATATATATATATATGTATATATATATATATACCGTAACTACATGTAACACTGTCATTTCAATAAAATAGCCGTTTCTCAAAGGTCGATAGTAAGAGTGTGACAACCAATTGAAAAAAAAATTGGTACAATTTGCAGCAACCGACGCTACCAATACGTCTGACTATGAGGGAGAAGATTCTCGAAATGTGTCGGCTGCAGATAACGTTGCAGAACGGAAACCAAAAGGTTCCTCTTTTGGAGAGGTGCAAGCTCTGCTAGAAGCACTCATTAATAAGCAAAAACAGTCCATTACGGTCGTAACTTTCGGAAGGAGTTACGAGAGAAACGCCCAAAAACGTTAAGACCGTAACGCAATTTATAGAAAACGGGCATTCAAAGATAAATGACAAAGCGTGCATAGGTACCCCCCCCCCCCATGTGGCCGGACGATAGAATGAAGTTATACTGAGCTGCTCCAAATATTCACTGGCCAATGTAAATAAATACCGTATTTCCGTTACGGTCGTAACATACAATGTGGATATTTTCAATTAATTATGAGACATTAATGAGGGACTTTGAAACAACATGAACATGGTAATTACCTAGTACGATGATAGCTTATTATTGTGTAAAACTGGGAGTTTACTCAGAAGCCTTTTACTTAGTGTGGCAAGGTTATGAAAATTTAGCTACTTCGAACTACACATATTTACCAAAATGTGTCACGTTTGACAACCTCTTGAATAGTGGTTTGATATTTTAAAATTTTCTCGTCAGATTATAAAAGTAGAGGTCTTTAGGTTTTATTTTAATATCAGGTTGACATTAGCGAGGAATGACTGTCCAGCAAACCTTTTTTTCAATCATAGGCTCTGCAAATTCACTTACCGACCTTAGAATGCTTCAATCATTATTTATAAGCAAAGAGAAACTTAAAATGAAATACAATCGTCATATCCGTTGAAAATAGCCCCACAATAGTAAACCTAGTTTGTAAGCAAGTATTTCTAAATATCATTCGTAAGATCAGTATTATTATGAAATTTCTTATACAGTATTTCAGATAGTTGATAATGGCCTATATGGTCGAAAAGTCCATTTTTTAATATGACATGTATTTTCCATCGATCATCTTCGCTTTAGCCTTGGCTTTAAAAGAAAAGGATGTCCTGAAGGCCCAATACAAGCGAAGGCAGCCTATGGAAATTCTTTTAAGGTGCGCCACTTACAGTGAAAGAATATGCTCAACGAATCAAACTACGCTAATCCTATGGCATAGCGTCCAACTAACGCCTCTTGAGGAGAGTTAGCAGTTATGATGAACAGCCTTAATGGTCCAACGTCGTAACTGCACACAAATTTTTGTGAGAACAGCAAAATGTAATATGAGGAGTAGTATAGAAAGCGACAGTACCGAGACAACCGTTCCTCTTCCGCTTTTCGCTGCAGAGGAACGCTTATCTCGATACTGTCGCTTTCTATACTACTGTTATCTTGATAGCCTTGTTTATTATAA
>LQNS02000138.1:8863672-8874635 GCA_001587735.2 Parhyale hawaiensis
TTGATATATTAGATGTATCAAGTAATAAACACACTCCAGTAGTATAGAAAGCGACAGTATCGAGATAAGCGTTCCTCTGCAGCGAAAAGCGGAAGAGGAACGGTTGTCTCGGTACTGTCGCTTTCTATACTACTATGAGGCATAACGTTCCTGCACCGTTAACAGATAAAAATATAACACGCACACAATGTGTAAATTTAAAGAAATTTGGGCAATACTCACCTGTAACAATGACCACCTTCTCTTTCAGGTTATAATCAGGCATGTCGGCTATTCACTGCTCACTATAAATTTGAATTCAAAAGAGTAAATATGAAAGAAAAAATCTTGCTCTAAGAACCTGAAAATATAACAAATATGACATAAGCAGGTACCGAATTCCGTACACTTTCAAAACTTTTAAAGAACTGCAACAACCGCGCAAAACGGTTATTCTCTAAGACACATTGATAGCATTGTTGCACTTTCAAAAATAACCCAGCTATTTCGAGTCATTCACTGCAGCCGCAACCCATCCTACAGCTACTGCTACCTCTCATGATAAAAAGAAAAGGAATGGGTCCACTGGGAAGGTGGTCCGCGGGAATTAATACATCAGTAGAGAAATTAAAAAGAATAAACATCAAGGATATGAACACTTAATTTTGTTTGCGCAATGCAACTGACGTCAACCTGCAGGGACAAGACACGGGAGTTCAAGCCAACACCTTCGATGAAATAGTATGATAAAAAAAAAAAACGGGAGGTGATAAACCTTGAATATTCAGGCAGGCAGCAACTATGACATTATTATCATTATGCTGAGTAGATTAAGCCTCCGTTTCCACAGCAAGAGCGATATCACCGAGGGAGAAGAAAGGGACATATAGTATGTCGATATGCACGATGGTGTTCCCCACACAAGATCAATGCCCATGGGAAGAGCAAGTCAGGAAAGAAAAAGAAGAACCAAACAATGCATCATCAGTAGGAGTACGAAAATGGAAAGAAGCGAAGTGGGAACTGACATCCCGAAGGCGTAGCTAATGGCTAAGATAACCTACACAATCCCTTTGGGGTCGCCGCTCCCCCATTACCTAGGATGGGCGAAAACCAACCTAACCCTATGCGCCTATGCCCCCTGGGGGAGACACTATAACAATGATGACCAGCATATACCCTACCTTAGTGCAAAGCTACCTAAGTGAGAGCCGTCAGTGCGTAGGGGAGCTCATCCGTCTACCCTGGTAATTAAGTAACCCGAGAAATCACGCAGTTGCTGGTCCTGACGAACTCTGCACTTATCTAGACAGGGAGCTCATCCGTTCACCTTTAGGTTTAATTGAAATGTAAGCGCTTGAACCGGGAACATCCAATTGCAGAGTAGACACTGGGTGTGCCTGTTTTGCTTTCAAAAGTCTTTTCTTTGGTGTTGGAGTATCGACATGGAAAACTGGAGGTGCCGGTTCGAGTTATGGTTGCATCCTTGGTATTTATTTCAATTAAACCCAATGGTAGATGGGTGAGATGCCTGTCTGGGTATGTCAAGGGTTTTGGGACCAACAAATGGGATATATATATAAATATATGAATAAAGATGCGAATTGACTTTGTAAAGTTTGCACTGGGACTCTACGCATCATTCCATAATAATATACAATATTATGTGTTGTAGCACGCAGTGTTCATCGTCTGCCACAGAGCGACTGTAGACAAAGCTGCGGTAGTATTGTGATGGTCGCGCCAACAGGTTATTCTCGTAATCTTTCTTTCGCTCCTATTGACTGGTTGAGAGAAATCAATTACAGGATTTCTGATGGTATAAAAGCGGTGTTTATAGAATAGTAGAAGGAAGGAGGGGGGGAGAAAGTAAATGTTAAGAGAAAATAATCTGAGAATGGGCCTGTTGGTCCGTTTATTTGCCGACTAATTTACTGTTTGTTGGGGATATATAGACGTTGATATATCTAAGAATTTAATGTGAGGAAGCGTTCTATGCAGATTTTTGTATGTTGTGCGTTGATTTTAGTTTCGCGGAAAAATATTTTTTAAGTCAGTCACCATATTTGATCTCATACAAATACCAACGAAGAGCCTGTCACAAGACGCTACTACTGGCGGGAAGCAACACCACAAAACAGACTGGGGGCCGGGGGAGCGTCTGCCTCCCCTTGTAGGAATGGATAACTCGAGGCTTAATTTCACGAGTGCCGCAACCTTGGGAATTCCCATACGGAAAATTCATTGGCTACTTTAGGCGCATTCGATTCACCCACTTTGGTTTAGAATAAATTTCTGCGATTCGCTTGATCATGTCCGGGGACCGGAACTCCAATAACGAGCGTTAGATTCGGCACTTTGGCTCAGGTTCAAGTGTTAATTGCAAGCTAACGGAAGAACTCGCGAAGGCCTCAACCTTATTCTCCGAAGCAAGTAGTTCCGAACACGTTGCAGCTACTTGGATAATCTTATCTCGATTATCTCAACCCAAGTAAGCCAATCGAACACACCACGACGAAGAGGGTTGCAGCACTTGTGGAATTATTCCTTCAGTTAGACTTCCTACTCCCCTGCGGTATCAACAGTACAGCAACGATTTGTTTATTTTTTACATCTCTGTATGTAATGTAAGGGCTATTACAATAATTTTAAAATCGCGCTCACATGTTATTATCGACCTTACGGTTATTCCTGATATAACCTAAACTTTAAACACAGTTATACTAATTACATGATTTATTGTTTGAATTTCAACATTGTTCACGCCTATACTCCATATAATAATCACCGTTGGAATTATAGCTATGCCATATTCTCATTTGGAGACACAAAGGAATGTTCTAAGGAAGCGTTACAGACAGGGTTGTATTTTGTAAGACAAGCATGACAACGAGCCATATGCTTTCTCTTACTTGTAAACGTTATTTGTATACAGCACTCAGTTCTCTACCTTACATAACTTACTGTCAACTTCGACTGGCTAAGACTTAATACTACTGAAATACGTAAAAATGTAATGTTTGAATTGTAAAACATCATTGTCAACACTTACCCAAAGAGTAGATTTACGTTGATAGAGTAAAAAAGAAATTACGGTACGAATATATATACATATATATACAGTATACATAAAACGAAAAAACACGTAAATTCATTCTCAGCGCTTAACAGTAAAACAGTGTCTAAACCCTGTACTAGAACAATTTACAGTCATCTTAAACAATGGAACTATCCTTAATGTTCTCATGGACGCAAGAACGTCGAGCTCTAGGCTCCCTTTCAAAGCACCCTCCATAGCGTGTTGTAGTTACTGCGCTAAGTCCACACCGCATCCCAGTTATTGTCTAGGCAGCGTTCGTTTGGTTCGCTATAGCGGCCGTGGCCTTATTTTTAATATTAACCATGAGTTGGGTATTGTCCGGGGGTGGCCAGGGAAGCAAGTCTTACTATCATCATGAAACAGATGCACAGTATGAGCAAACGTTGCTGCTCTCCTACAGACAGTGTATTCCCATACTGCACATAAAGATTTAGATATTACTGCTCACAGATCTCGCCGTCACGTGAAGCGAATCATTATTTCAAATCGGATGACTATTCATCGTGACGATGCAAAGATAATGCTAGATAGAACAGTCTGCAAGAATTTCCTATCACAGACATAATTCGTAAATTTTTTGCCTTTCCAAAATGGCATGAGCCAAAGCAGCGCGTATTCTGTATGTTATTCCGTGCACATCGCGATATAACAGGCGCGTGCAACCACGCTACTTGACGAATGCATCAGCTGTGAGACGAACAGGCGGTAGGGCCAAGGCCAAACTATTGCAAGCGCACGTGAAATTCGTTCGTGCGATGTCAGCAGAACAGATGTTGAGAACATCGTTGCTGACGCGTCGCATACTAGTGAATATGAAGTTTTTGACACACTAATAACTTATATTACTTATATTTAGGACTGATGAAACTATACGTAATCACTGCGAATGCAGGGCTGTAGCAAATGTACTGCGCCAGTTGACTTGGCGGTTAAGATTTTAACTACTGTTGGGTAGAATGCAGTAGTGTTTACATTTGGACGAGTAGCTGAACGTGTTCAAACACTTCTGTGTCTTGAACAGTCCTCCTGCTTTCCGTATTGAGTGCAATGGGTCAGACCATTTTGTTACATCCTTCCGAGAGCATCGGTGTCGCCAGTAAGAACTTTGTAAAAAATATTAAGCCGTCAAGTCAATTTCCTCAAACCATTGTCACTAGTAAATTTCGAGAGATCTCTTCGGATATGCAGTGAATTAGAACTCGGAAGCAATGTACTTTGCCAAAGCTTAAAAGGGAGCAATAGTATACGAAACCGCTTTGTACTGCGTGAAGGAAATAAAATAATAAAGGGTCAGCCTAGCTTGACTCGTAGGCTACACCGCTCAAAAATATCCAGCACGTTGGACACGCGCAAAGTTGCGCTATGCCGCGGGCAATTAGCAGCAGTCTGCTAAAACGCGACGGTGTGAACACATTTCTCAGGTAGTGTGGACGGGGCTCAATTCCTAAGGCAAAAAACTGCTAACAACATACGCGTCACGACAGAAGAGAGTAGCAGGAGTTAGTTGGCAGTCCTTTTAGCCGAGCGCTGCAGATCTGTAAAATTAGCAAAATTTGTTACACACATAGCCTATACTTCACCATAGTTACTCCACTAGTCAATTCAATGTCCAAAATAGACGCAATGCATGGCCCTATTATCAGTAAGCAGATAGGGAGATATGGCTCAGATAGTAATTTCTTTACTTTTTCAGTCACTCCAGCATTGGACAGGCTGTGGTTACGTCCACTACGGAGGTAATTTACTGCTGCATTTTTAGTTGGTCACAAACTATAATAACTTCATAATAAGTGCAGCAGGAGACCATTATGCACGTCGGACCGTAAGTAAGTAGTTTGGAGTAAGCAGCAATTTTTGATGAAAATCCGATCACCTGTTTGTCTGTCTCCTTATTTTTTCTTAAGGCCATGACCCCAAAAACTATGAACGGATTTTCATGAAATTTACATGAGTAGTTACGTATACTATGAAGAGTAAATGACCAAATTTTTGCAATGATCTGTTGGTTGGTTGCCGTGTTTGATTTTAAGCTTGTTAGCACAATAATTCAAAAAGTTATGGAAGGGTCTTTATGAAATTTACAGAAATTGTTAGAAATGTTAAAAATGAACAAGTTTAAGTGATGATCGGTTGGTCCGTTTGTGTGTTTGACTTATGTTTGTTGGCAGTATAACTCAGAAAGTTATGGACGGATCTTCAAGAAAATTAAAGAACTTCATAATACTATCAACAGGCGTAAATAATTAGATTTTAATGTTGACACAAAGAAAATCATGGTTTCAGAACCAATTTGAGTTTTTCGTTACCGTTGCCTTGCTTGGCGGAGGTATGCGCTCTGAGAGTGCTCTCTAGTTAGTAATTATATTAAAAAGTACTAGCAGGATCCGTGGAAATTTCACGGTTTGTTAATGTCCTCACTTTATAAAACGAGAAAACATAAGCTAGGCTATTATGACTCATTTAAGCTCTTCTAACCTAACCTACCCCGTAAAAACACCAGTCACTTCATTTTGACGAAATGCGCCTAACCCCAAGTCTGCTGCACACGGTAACGTTTCTCCCTACCCTTCCGAGTACGCTGCCATGCATCCAGCTTCCTCTTAGCTAATATTATTGTGTTCAATAACTGCTTTAACTACGGGGCAGCTATTCTGCTACAGCCCGTTCTCGTAATTTCTACTTGAGTTTATAATTCTCAATGGTTCCCATATGGAATCGGCATCTATTCATAGATTAAGCCAGTATCACGCGCACAAAAACATCTGTTCCAAGAACATGAAGCGCTGCCGTGTTCCGACTCACGTGCAGCAGACCTATAGAGGTAGCCCGTGTATGCAAAGTCATAGCCTGTTTTTTAAGTCAACCCATGCAGCCTATCAACAGTACCTATACACTAAGATATCACGGTTGGATCTCGCAGATGTTTGACCAGCAACGTTTTTGCTTTTGAATATCATGATTAAACCTCATAAAAACAAAATGTAGTAGCCTCATTTTTCGAGAGTACTTCTCTAATTGCTCTTCCTCCATATGTATGTATAAGCCTTCACTAAGCTGTGTTTCTCATCGTCTAAAAATAGGGGGCTGTGCCAGCGCCCTTACAGTTCTATAAGATGACCCGTGGCTGCTCTTTAACGCCTCAAGTTGCTGCTCTATTTTATGCGATAGCTTCACCACAATATACACCAGACTAAGCGCACTTTTTCAATAGTAGATTCTTGTGGTCGATCCCCTCTTTTCGGTCAGTTTACTAGATTTTTTAAACATCATGCTTTCACTTTAAAAATAATTTAGAATGGAACTGTCGAGAGCAGCTCGCTTTGCGCCGTATCGAGACTATGGATTTTCCCATACATAGAACGTCATGCAAATATGTGTATGTATGATACGTGGAATATGAACTTCATGTCTTTGCATCGAAACTGACTGAAAATTTCTTAAAGAGCGAGCCGAAAGAAAACAGCAATGGTTGAACTTCCTTCTTGAACTTCCTTCATACAAGTTGAAGTTTCCGCTTATAGTGAAAAGTGTAACGTGCAGACACGGGACGGACGGATACAGCCTCAAGCAGAATAATAATATAGATTTTCGCCATCACGGACTACAATGGCAATAAATCATGAATCTTTTTCGATACAACCCACAAATTATGCAAATACGCTTTCATAATTGCAGGTGAGAACTAAGTGAACCCTTTTTAACTTAGTATCTGAGAATAAAAGGTATGCCAATTCAAGTCTGTTTCGACATATGTAGAAAAGACACCAAAGTAACTTTAATCTAATATTTGCATCTATTTATCAGCATCCTATTATTTTGACAGTTTTATGTAGGAATGTCACTGTATCAAACCGTCACTCCAATCGAGGTCACCTGTCCTGTCATTTCAGCAGTACTCAAATTGTTACGCTATTGGAGTCATGGTATCATAAAACGGCTACGTTTATCGGGGACCTCCAGTATCTCATTTCCCACTTTCACCACGCTACACAGCTACCACCCAATTACACTGAACAGTCAGAGGAACCTCTGAGAAATAAGCCATCAACCTATTAAAGATAAGCGACATATAACAAAACGATAAGCTGATAACCCACCGCCTCATCAAAGACACGCAATAGTTAATAAGGTATCAGTGAGGACACAAGGTGTGTCGACCGCCATCAACAGCGAGTGTAACTCCCGTAATAAACGAGGCTCTGTCTGACGCGAGGAAGCACACGGCATCGGCAGCTTCGTGAGGCTCTCCGATCCTGCCAAGGGGGTGCAAAGTCTTGCGGTGCTCGAATGTCTGAAGAGAAAAGACTTCAGAGGTGCTACTGCAGCTACCGAGCCAAGGAGAGTGTGCATTAATACGTGTATTCTCCTACTTGAAACCTCCCTATCCACATACCGTACTAGTACACTGTGATACAAAGAAAGGAAGAAAGAAGGGACACGAAGAATGTCAAGATATACGTGGAACCCATGAACGAGTCAACGCGCAAGGGAACAGCAAGACGGCAGAGAAGAGGAAGAACGGATCAAAGCATCAAATGTAGGAGTGTGAAAATGGAAGCAAGTAAAGTGGGCATCCTGCTCCCCATAACACAGGATGAGCAAACCTAACTTAATCCTTTGGCCGAGTGTGTATTCCATAAGCCCGATGCATCGTACAACTTTTTCACCGCCCGCTGAGCGAAGTGGCTGCGGTAGGTGTGCTGGAATTACCTTGGCACCTACTCGTGTGTAGGAAGAAGGCTACATGTCATCCCAGTATCTAACCTGCTATTGTCGAGGTTATTTGTTTTGTGTTGAACAGCAGAAACATCTCGTTTGTTTTTTTTTCTGTTTTTGTCGCTACAAGTTATTATCATTTGTTAAAATAACGTATCTGTATGCTAACTTTGGAAAACATTTAACCGTTTACCGCCAATAAGGACTATCCGGACTTGTCATGTAAGTCAACAAGTACATAAACTACGGTAGACAGCCGTCAATTTGAAGGAAACCATTTCTGTCCTCGCAAGATTGTTCACAAGGTATCGCTGATATTTCTTTCGAGATAGAACTAATTAGCTCTTTCAGGTAAGAACCAGGGATAGAATTTTATTGCAAGTGAGGCAGACGCATGTTCAAAGAGTACTCCTTTGCAAAAATATTGAGAGTGAATTTAATTTATAGCGCACATAGTGCCCAACTCGCGAAAATGACATAGTCTCCGAGTACATTTAATTTTATCGCTATCAAATACAACTTCCAGATCAAAAGAACTCATCTATGTGCTTACGTTGTAAAGGCAATGACAGCTTAAGGCTAAAAAATATCTTTCAGGCCATGTAAGTAAGCTTAGTGTATTGCTGAACTGGATAGCCGCTAGCTTGATGGTAGGCATTTTTTAAACTTTTAAAATCATATCCTTGCAGCGAAGGTCAAATTTGTGGTCTATTTCTGCAGCTATTTGGAGGGAAAAACAGGAAAAGTCGATGCTGAAATTTCTGCGCACGAGAGGCAGACATGCGTGCAAGGGGCTATTTATTGGCCCGCATGTTGACCGCGAATGTCCGTGAAATTATGAATCGCGACATTTTATAATTTTGTTGTTTTGTCTATATTTTCTGGCAGGGTGATGGTGCATGCCTCAACGGGCTGTGTGCTTCCAGACGAAATCCAATTGAGTGTTGCAGTTATCATGAAAAAAAAAAAAAAATCTTTAAAAATCGCCGATGAGTGAAACTCGCATCACTCGAGTTTTTTCGCTGGTCAAAGATAAACGCGGCTCAAGAGCTTTCATATCTAACAAGCAACTCATAATTCTGTTGGACTATTTGCCATAAAAGTCACACTAAATTTCTTAATTAGCTGACACCAATTAAAACCGCGGAAATACAGGTTGGACATCAACTCTAGTCCTATTCGAGACCATCACGAATTTATAACAGAACTAACGACCTCCTAACGAGACTTAGGCACACAAGCACCGCTTCTTTAGGTCTAGTTGAGCTCAAGATAGTAGCGTGGTGTCACTTTTTCATCTTACTGCTGCTATTACCACATTTTAGCTTCAAGCTGAATGAGTATCAACGGCATGAAGTTTTGCGTTGCAGGTTATGCATTAAAAATTCTACATCGAAGAGAGTGGCTACGTTCAAACAAAAATACAAATGAAGATTCAAGGTTTGTATTATTTCAAAGTAAAGGGTTGGGTTTAATATCTCAGACCCATGTGAGATGCTTACCCAATTCCTCTTAAGTAAGTCCTTGTGGTATAATATAATTGATGAAACTCCGCTAAAACGTTTCCCAATCAAGATAGTGACCTGAATATAATAAACTGTTCTTGCTGACACAAGGAATGCAGCGATTGGCAGTCAGCACGCATACTTGAGCGCTAGTCAATGGTAATAGCAGAATTAATTTTGATCTTGTAGAACATTTTGGTGTCACAAATCCAATAATTGTCGCCCATCGTTTACCTAAAGTTACAAATTTATGTTTTTGCAGAGAAACACACTTTTCACATTACCACGAGCAATTTACTTTTGTTTGCGGTCCCTTTTTTAATTAAAAAATATTTTACGGAGTTTCAGCTATCAGCGTTATAACGTTCTCGGGATTTTGAGTAAGCCATCAACGATGGTGTTGTGTAGAAGTGGGGACCTTGTTTTTGCTGAGAGAGATATGAAAGTTGAATATTATAAGAGGCATTTACAGTATTTGAGAGCCATAGAGTGCTTTCAAATACTGATTACTACTATGATAAATGAGTCCATTTTTTCAAGTATGACTAAGAATTGTTGAGTCAAATGATTATCCGAATTTATTCTTTTTAATGACGTTGTAGTGACACTAACCGATAATCAGTTCAATACGGTATATACTTCCAAGAAGATAGCTGCATACTTCTGCTGATGGAGTTGTAGTCGAATTGCAGCTTGGTAAGATTAAGATTCGTCCAGGCACTGGGGCTTCCATTGGTTAAATGTTAACCGTATGTGGGTCTTGATGTTTTCCGAATGTGAGAACAACTTTACATAAATATACAGAGCCACACAAAGTAAATACGGCAATACTCCTGCGCTGCAGAGAGTGCTTATGCGACTAGAAGCACATTCTAAGATTTAAAAATCACTTGGTCTATGGATTGAAATTTTTTCATTTCTGTCCACTTGTTTTTACTTAACAGCTCTGCTGGTCAGCGATCAAGGTCATCCAAATCTTCGTTCAATCACTTGAATTTAATCACCCACTTGTCTGCGGCTCGAAGGGTCAGCAACTTTTATCTAAAAATCTTTTATGGTGACATCAGGGATGTAACCCGGGCCAGTTGCATCCCTTGCACACTCACCTGGAAGAGAGATAAACTTAAATAAAAGGACGAGTGTGCTCACAAAAACGGAGCGTGGCGAGTTACAACAAGCCAGCTAGCTACTAAAGATCACCATGTTCAGCGGTAGCATTTGTTAAGCACGCATCTTTAACCTGTCTCAATAATTTCCCATTACTATTTGCATAATCTTTGTAGCAAAACAGGCAGGGATGACGTTCTTTTCAGAAGTCTGCTCACCACGTGTACCGCTCCCGCCAAGAGCACAGACCTACGTTAAAATAGCAGTGGAACTACTGATTAGTAATAGTGTTGAGAAGTGTTAGCTGATATCTTACAACGTATCTGCGAGCCACATGCAGCGATCAAAAGAGATATAATACCTAGCTAGAGAGCCACAGCTTCCCGACCCCTGGAGCAGCCCACGGCATGAGTATCATTACTCTGAGTTCCCGTATCATAGTTAGTTATAAACTTTGTTTAACCTCCGTAGCCGCAACTCAGGCGTTCCAACAGAGATGAGTGTGTAGTATTTAAATACCACATAATTTGTCGCGTGGCCTACGTGCGCTACTACG
>LQNS02000138.1:8909764-8927988 GCA_001587735.2 Parhyale hawaiensis
TTGTTAGGTATCCATTAAAGATTTTATTAGGTTTTTGAAAATGGGAGAAGTATCCCGAAACGTCAAGTTTTAATTATTGGTTCGTGTCGACTTTTTTAATTTTATAAAGAAATTGTATTTGCATAATCAAAGGTAACACATGTAGAATAGCTGATGTTTATTAAGGTGGTTAAATTATTAGCTAAGTGGTAAACACACTGGCGTTAATCACCTAGAAGACTAACTGCTGTGCCTCACCTCAGCGTATTTTTCGTCACTCATACCGGCGCGTTTGTGCACGTTGGTGACGATCACGCCAGGGTTGACAGCATTGACCCTCACGCCTCTGCCGGCCACTTCCAGCGCTACGGACCGAGTGAGGTGGTCCACCGCCGCCTTGCTGGCGTTGTAGGCCACACTATTGCGAAACTAAAACGTAGTACAACGTTAACTTCAAGAGGAACTCCAGGTAAAGTAGTTATATCTGCAATCGTTACTTACTTGTTACTTGTGAGTAGTCTTCAATTCTCCGCACCGCTGCCGACGCAGCGCTCTCAGAGCCTCCCTCATACAGGTCAGTCAGCATCTATAATCTTGTGTGATGCATTTCTCATCCAAGTTGTAACATTCGGCGAATAAGTGAGATTTCAATTTCTTTTTAAAATTCTCCAAATTATCGATGCTTTTTATGTGTTCAGGTAGCTTATTATAAAATCTTGGTGCACTCGTCGCAAAAGCTCTAAAGCCGATATCCAAATTGTATCTCGGCTCACTCAGTCTATGACGATCCGCACAATGTCTCAAAGTCATCAAAGTGTCAAGTTGAAAGCTCTTCAATAACTCGTTAATGTACATTGGTTTCCTAAATTGTAAAGCTTGGTAAGTCATAAGACATTTCTTGTACACAATTCGTGCCTTTACCGGCAGCCAATGTAAATCAATCATCGCCGGTGTTATTCTCTCTCGTCGGCGAGGCAGACCCCTGACCAATCTGGCAGCTCTGTTCATGACATTTTGTAGTCTTCTCAGCAGATAGTTAGGTAATCCATAGTACAGCGAGTTACAATAATCTAATTTGGAGATAACGTAGTTATGGATAAGCATTTTTATAGTTTTTTCATCCAAATATTTCTTGATGAAGCTAATATTTCTTAAATGATAGCCTGTAGTCCTTACAAGAGCATTGATTACCTCCGCCAAGGAGGTTATGTTTTCGACGGGTCTGTCTGTCTGTTTTTTTGTCTCTCTGTCTGTCTGTCACCAAGATAACTCAAAAAGTTATGAAGCGATTTGGATGAAATTTACAGGGATTGTTAGGTATGTCAGGAGAAACAGATGATTAACTTTTGGTGAAGATATGTCCATCCGTTTGTTTGTTTGTCTGCCTCATTTTTCTTGATGCCATTACTCAAAAAGTTATGGATGGATTTTGATGAAATTAACATGAGTTGTTAGGTATATAANTGTCACTGTTTTTAATTTTATGCTTGCTAGCACAATAACTCAAAAAGTTATGAATGGATCTTTATGAAATTTGTAAGGGTTGTTAGTAATGTAGAAAGACATAAATGATCAAATTTTGGTGCAGATCGGTTTGTTCGTTTGTATGTTTGACTCATGTTTGTCATAACGTTTCTTAACAGTATAACTCAAAGAGTTATGAACTGATCTTCAAGAAAATTGAACAAGCTATTATTAATATAAAAAGGCACAAATGATCAGATTTTGGAGTTTGTACAAAGAAAATTATGGTAGTGCACTAGTGGATGCAAAAGATGGGACCTCCCAGCCCGCAACAAACCCCAGTGGCAATGATGTGAAATACAAAAGATGGTGGGAGTGAACCAAAATTAGTAGCAACCCTGTCCAGTATGCCACGGTAACACAAGAAAGTGGTTCTGTGCAGAAGAAATTCCGGGAAGGGGACCGTTTGCCTCCATAGCCACCACAACGGTGATTCACGGGAAAAAGCAGAAAGGGATAGATACGTGGTAACTCGAGGAAAATGGATAGCACTGCAAAGACGCTGCAGGAGAGGAAGAGAAAGGGACGCACAGTACGTCAATAGAGACATGGAACTCATCCCAAACTGGATAACTTTGATGGAAACAGCAGATCGTTAAAGAAGACGAGCATGGTTGAAACGAGGCCTCAAAATTTAGCGAGGGAACTTACGTATTGTGAACATTTTAGTCTATGTATCCGCCACCAAATTGGTGGAAAATTGGCTATGAGTAGCTACAATCTTTACCAATGCATCAAGCGTCACAAATTGCTCAGGTCAAGAAATAAAACAATGAACAGATACCGTAATTGCACAAAGGTCTATGACATAGCTTTTGAGTACTGGATTAAAATTCGCTTTATAGCTATACCTTGAATGGATGCGATAATATACATGGGCATATTGCGGGACGCAGGTCATAATCGTAAGTAGGCAGCCACTGTTCCAGGAGCAGGTTAGCTACAGAATTCCTACTCACCGTTCGTAGACCGGTTACGGAAGACACGTTGACAATGTTACCCTTGCTGGCAAGCAGGTGAGGGATGGCCAGCTGTATCATGTGGTACACGGAGCGTACGTTGATGTTCATCTGCTTATCGAACTCATCCAAAGTGAGCGTCTCAATGCCACCTAACACTAGAATACCTGCAAGGAAAGTAAATGAGGCTACACTTCTAAACGTCAGGGGACTTACGGCATTGTTCTTAACAAATGCAGTACCATACACATGAAGAAATAGTATGCATAGAGCTTAGTAGCGCTGTAGGACCGAAGATGCATAAGTACATTGCTGTTTTCCCGCTGTTTCCGAAACAATGATCAATGGCCCGCACCAAAACGTTGAGAAGTAAAATTGAACTTATACGAGTTCTATTAGTATGGAAGTGGTCAGTGCACTACTACTGAAAGAAAGGAGCAAAGAATCTCCGAGAGATGAAAAGAAAAGATGAGCCGACAGAAGAAAGAAACAGCCGTGTGAAGGGTCCCTTCCACGGCCACCCACACGGAAGCAGGTAGAAGTCCCATGGGATGGGTCGCTTAGCACTGTCGTAGGGAGTGGCACGTGGTAGGAGGCCAGGGAGTGGGTAGAGCGCACTAGCACAACCACAATAACTACTAGAGCTGCTCCCACCGGTGGCCCGCAAATTCCAGCCACACATGACTCCCTTTCCACCCCACGGGTACCTACAACAATTTCAGGGAAATTCAGTGCGGTACTGATCCCAAATTCCTGGCAAAGGAGCCCCAGTTCTCACACAGTACAGTAATATACACGCCGTAAGCAGAGTACAAACGACAAGCGTTGATCCTCAGCCATTGTGTACCGAGTGCACTGTAGACCCTTAGCGCCTATATTAGATGAGTCCTAGCACGTAGCAGAAAAGTACACAATTTATTGACTTCTAATTTATTCCAAATGTAAAGATATCCTACACTTCACTGGTGACACTCACTATCCCAGCCCATGTGACGGCCACTACTATCAATTAAAACAGACGTTGTGCACACGTCGGGACCTCCCAGCCCGCAACAAACCCCAGTGGCATGGATGTGAAAACAAAAGATGGCGGGAGTGAACAAAAATTAGTAGCAACCCTGCCCATTATGCCAAGGTAACACAAGAAAGTGTTACCTTGGGGATCGTTTGCCCCGAACAAACACTTCCCTGAAAAAGGTTCAGACGGACTGACTATACACAAAAACGGTGAAGACTATACAACCTTGCGCTCACTCCGCGGGCAGTATTAAGTCTTGTAGAAGTCACACTGTTGTGCTCGTGTGGGGGTGCCATTGAGCCCAACGGCGATTTTCGTCTGGAAGAGGTTCCGGAGGGGGAGGGGAGAAGTGGAGAGATAGTCAAAAGATCCTACCAGAGATGCACGTTGGTGATGGGGGTCGTCGACACGTTACATGAAAATAAATAGGAGACTGTTCGCTCTCCCGCGTGACAGAGCGGGCATTGCGAAGAGGCCGCAAGCCCGAAAGCCACACAATGGCCAGACCGCAACTGCCAGAGCGCAGTAGGAAAGGGGCGGGCAATGTTGCCTTCGTCGAGGAGATGTCTGGGGGAGCGACGCCGAGCACTTTGATGACCTCCTTCCTCGCAATAGAAAAGGCCACCACTTCCCTGTAGACCGTTGCCATGGCCGCCGATAGAGAGGCAGCCGGGACGACGCCACCATCCAAAAAGTACTACAATGAAGGCCGGTACACTGACGCCAAGGTGTGTTCCATGCTGTGACGGCCCCTGTAGGCGGTGAGCGTGCCAAGCGACAGCTGGTCGGTTACCAGAGCTTGCAGAAGATACTGCGTACTGAGAAAGCCACGGGACTCTCAGACTAGGCGCATTTGAATCGCGTGGTGGAGTTGGCAGTGAAACGCCTGATGGCACAAGCCGGTGGCTGCACGCAGAGCCATGTTTTGGACGATTTGCAGTTTGCCTGTGGAGAAGGCCGAGACGTTGGGGTACCAGACTAGGGGAATAAGTGATGACGGACGGGGGTGAGGACCCTAAAAGTTAAGATCAATAGTTCTAATTTTTGAAGATCAGAAGTTTGGACACGGCTCGATTTTAGGTTTCCGTAGCTTGCCTAGAGAAGTTGTGTTTGGGGTCCCTAGCGACACCCAGGATTTTACGGTTACAATCTTAAGTGAGAGTGGAATCAAGCAGGATAACCTTTGCTTTCTAGTTTACCTCACGGCTAACCACCGAAGTATACAGCGTGGGCTTGGATTTGGGTAACAAGAGAGTAAGGTTGTGCTCTGTGGCCGAGTCGGCGATCTCCGCAGCACGATACGGGAGCTCAGAGGCCGAGGTTTCCACCTCAGAGGTCTTCTAAGCGACAGTAAAATTGTGGTAGTAAGACGTGACGAGGGTGGTGGAAGTGGGGTAGAGGATATGAGCTGTTTTAAAGAAGGAAGGGGGGGGAAGGATATAGAACCCTAGTGCAACAAAACATTCGGACGTTTAGTACTGTGCACGGGAACCGAACAACTCTCGTGTGAACCACTCTTCAATTGTTCACTAGTAGTAGTAGTAGTAATAATACAAACTTTACTAGCCCATCAGGGACACAATGTCAATATCGCGCCGAACTATTCATGTGGTTTAACACAGGTTCGTGCGCCACTAGGACGCGAGGTAAGTCTCATTTTAAATTATCAATGATTTTTGTTTCGGCTTTTCTGCCGGTAGGGCTCAGATGGTCAGTGCCCTGCTGACAGGAAAAAGGAGCAAGTTGTGCATCTCCAAGCCCTGGGCACAGCTGAACGCTTTCGCTCAGCTACGCCGCACAGGGGAAGGAAACGAAATACCGTACATGAAGATAGAAGTCTAGTGGGAATAGGTCGGCTACCTCGATCAGCAGCCCATCTCCCGAAACAGAAGGGGAAGTATTGAGAGCCTACCTCACTTTACAAAACTAACCCCGTCAGCAGGTACTGCAGCAAGCTGCAACTTCTCCTGCAGAAAAGGCACTAGGGACCCTAGGGTGTGTGAGGCCCAAATATATTTTGGCAGTTAAAGGGCCCGCCACAATATACCCCTGAAGGTATCAATTGTTCACCAAGCCAGTGACCACATTGTTACGTTAATAACACTAGCCCGTTAACCGCCAGGGCAAATTATTGAAACTTCCCGATAGGGCCAAGAATATCCCGCTCATACAATGGTTCAATTCTCTGACAGCAAACACACAAACGGTAAACCGATCATCATCAAACTTTGGTCATTTGTGTTTTTTACGCTCTGTAACAATTCCTAGCAATTTCATAAAGAAATGCTCATCAGTTTTTGAGTTCTGTTGCTAACAAATAAATAGAAGTTTTCATAAGAACAACCGGGGGTACATATGCCAGCTATTGGAAGCTTGCTGTGTTTCACCGGTGGTACATACGGTGCTTAACGGGCTCTATTATCACTATAACAGCACATAACTCCGCCAAGCAAGGCAATGTTGAAGACAAATTAAAATTCATCCTGAAAATAGGATTACTTATTTATTATCACCAAAATTTGATCATTAGTGTTGCGGGCAGTAATATCAGCTTCTGTAATTTTCTTGAAGATCAGTCAGTAAGCTTTGAGTTATGTTTTGATAAACATTTTGTCAAACGTTGGTCATGTATACAAACGGACAAACCAATCATCTCCAAAATTTGGTCATTGGTGGCTATTAACATTTACAACAATTCCTGGAAATTTCTCCAAGATCCATTGATCACTTTTGAGTTATAGTTCTTCCATAGACCGCAACAGTACTTGACTCTTAGGTCTGACGCTGGCGGCCAAAATTCGGTAACGGAAAAATGGCATTTTCTCAAGAGCTACTTTCTTTTTCCCTTATCTAATACTGAAGAAAAAATTCCGATGTACCCAACATTTTTCTTGGGGAGAAGGTATCTTGGATACGGCGGAGACGCACTTGGGCGCTTGCCTGCATGACCGTGTCTGGACATGTTCATAATAGCTCTTGAGAAAATCCCATTTTTCTCATTTTGGCCGCCAGCGTCAGAGGCCACTTGGACCTAAGAGTCAAGTACAGTTGCGGTCCATGGTTCTTCCATTGTTCACTTTTGAGTTATAGTTCTTCCATTCTTCACTAATGAGTGATAGTTCTGGCAAATAATTTAGCAAAATTCGTATTAGTCTGCAACACAACACACAAACCAATTATAACCAAAATTTGGTCACTTGTGTATTTTAATGTGTTTAGCAATGCCTTTAAATTTCATATAGATCCCTTCATACCTTTTTGATCTATGTTTCTAACAAACACAGAAACAGATTAACACCAAAATTTGGTCATTTGCTCTTAGTCATTATCCCAACAATGTCTGTAAATTTCATAAAAATCGACATATAATTTTTGAGTAATGCCACCGAGAAAAAAGAGGCAACAAAAGGTTGAGCGGATCTTCACCGAAAGATAATCATCTGTTTCTCCTGACATACCTTACAATCCCTGTAAATTTTGTAAGGATCCATCTATAACTCTTTGAGTTATATTGGTAACAGACAGACAACCAAACAGACAAACAAAGAAACAAACTCGACAAAAAAATAACTTCTTTGGCGAAGGTAATTATTCCGGTGCAACCGTTTTTAAGCCACCCGGGAAAGAATGAAATGGGTGGCGTTGTGATTGTTATAAATATGATGAAACTAAAAGATTATGGCCATTGATTATGGGCATGTATGCAGATAACTGTATGATAGATACGGTATTTATGGCTGCTACACACGATAGTAAAAAGAATGAGTTTCATTTCCGCGTACGAATGCGTTGATGTGTCCATCTAAATAGCATACACTTGCAAAGAAGCTTGAGGTATATTTGCCTCCAAGTTTGAAGAGACGCTCGAAACTGAACTAACAGCACATTCTGAGCAAACGCAACGAACGGCTAACATCTTTGCACCTTTTTTTCTAAACTCAAAGCTGTGTTTTCGAGGGCTCAACAAACCGTTCGAAAGATTAGCTGAGGAAATTAGTTCTTTTAACTAACTTTTATGCAGGCTACGGCATAAAAACTTCGAACTATAAAATATACGAGCCAAACCTAAATTTATGTTTGAGAAAACAAGAATTCGAGCAACTCACGCGTCACTAACGTTGTGTTCACATCAACCGAAAAGTTTCGACTGCATCGCCGCTTACTGAAAGATTTTTTACATCGATAAATAATAATATAATTAGGAAAGGTGCGCGCAAAATCAGCTCACTTTAGATTTTGACGACAAGATGACGTCACTGACACTCGACAAAAATCCTGCTGAGAAATCCAATGCAGTTTTTTGAGGGCATACCTAAAAAAATTGATGCAATAGTAACGGACGTTCTACAGAATCTGAAGTCTATTAAACACATACAATATATATCTGTAATGTTAGCACTCGTTTAAGCCAAGCTCACCGGCTTCATGGTTCATTCCAACTCCACAGGGCATAACGTACAGAGAAGGCCTTAGAAGTTTGAATAGGGCAAATACGTAGTGCCCACATTGCCCAAAGTTCCTAAACACTCGCTGGTTAAACGCGAGCAGCAAGAACCGGTTCTGACCTGCATTGTTGACCAGCACGTCCAGCTTCCCGAAATGCTTCACAGTGTCTGCAACGACTCGCTTGCGGTCGTCCTCCTTCACCAAGTCAGCCACCGCCTTCAGAACCTGCAATAGAATGAGGTTACTAGCTATACATCTTACGAGAAAACACAGTACGTTGACTGCCACTACATAGGTTGTTCGTTTATTAAAAGGAAAGAAGGTCACAGGTTCAACACAACAGCCATATGTAGCCCAACATTTAATAATTAGGTAGATAGACCGACACCACTCGGAGTAAGTATAGATGGAGGAGACATTAGGGACCGAAGCCTAAGCCCCTATTACACGGGCGAACAGTGCGTGGCAAACAGGAGGAATTGCCCGGCCGGCGGGCGGCACAGTTTGCCCGCCGCTCGGCAGACATTCGCTGCTGCCAGAGGTTTGCTCACTGCGCGAACTTTGCCTCCAGAACAGCGGGCATTCTGAGGTGAACAACCAAGTTACTTGTGTTTAGCCATTTCAAATTGTTGCTAAACTAGTTGCAATAGCTGTGGCACTCCAATACTTGCAGATTTTGCTCACTGTGTAATCATATTCAAATGAAAAGTATATAACTTAAAGCTGCCCGACCGTCGTGCCCTTGAAATTTCACTGTCTCGTGTTATAGCACCTCAATGTTCGGTAGGCATGTTCCCCGAGACACTGCCCGCTGTTCGCCAGACATTGCCCGCCCGTGTAATAGGGCCTTAAGATGCCAGCCAGTTTGAACAAGAAAAAGAGACTAGCTGGCTGATATATCGTCTCCAACTCTAATTATTGGAGGAGCTGAGCTGGCAAAGCACGACCACATCAAAACCACCCTGTAATTTTCATATAGCTTCCTTACCCGGTTTATAGTGTCGCAACATCTACACTTACTGCAAAGACAACTAGATGTTTCAAATCAGTGTCATTCCTGTGCCGTTTATTCCAATATGTATCCATAATAACAGCAGTATAGCCACGCTGAGTCACAGGATATAAGCAGCTATCCTGATCAATAAATGCCGTACCAAGAAAGATAATACAATGATCAATGTGATGTATACGATGACTATTGACGGTTAACACTTTACGCAAATATCTTAACTATTGTAGCGCTGGGAGTAATCAAAATTATATATGGCGTCTTTGATTTGCCACGCTGACTCGCACACCATGGATTTAGAATATTCAATAGCATCATCAATGTGAGATATAACAGTAGGTTTTCGGCTGGTAGCTAGTTGCATTATGCAGAGTGTCAATGGGACTGTATAACAATCTAGAGCAATCTTGAGAACCCATACATACCACTGCCAAGCAATGCAATATTAACGAAAGATTTAAATTGATCCTGAAGCTAAAGATTACATTTTATTATCACAAAAATTTGGTCACTATGCCACTTGATAGTAGTAACAGCTTCTATAATTTTGTTGGAAATTCATCAGCAACTTTTTAAGTTATTTTTTGACATACGAGCACATTTGGACGAACATTAATCAAACACACAAATGGACCAACCGATCCTAACCAAAATTTGGTCATTTGTGTCTCATAACATTTCTCACAATTCCTATAATATCATGAAGGTCCATTCATAACTTTTTGAGTTGTGTCACAGACAACTACAAAAACAAGCATGGCGACAAACAAACAAACAAACAAACAAACAAATAAACGGACAAACAGATCAAAAGAAAAATTTTGTCATTTGCTTCTAGTAACAACCCCTACAACTCCTGTAACTTTGATAAAGATTGGCCCATAACTTTTTGAGTTATGCTACCGTGAAAAAGAGAGGTAGAGAAACAAACAAACTGTTGAATGGATCGTCACCACAAGATAATCATCTGTTTATCCTATTATGCGTTACAATCCCTGTAAATTTTTGAAAGATCTGTCCATAACTTTGTGAGTTATCTTACTGACAGACGGAGGAACAAACAGACACAGTCTAGGAAATCCCAACATTTTTGGCGGATGTAAGTAGGTTTAGAAACTGCTTTCGAGCTACAGTACGGCATTTTCAGAACAATAGCCCAAACTTAAGCTAGATGAAGAACAGCGATACTGTGGCGAATGCATCGGCTACAATCTCAGCTGGAAACCGAATAAGGCAAACACATCGAGCGTGCCTTGAAGTATTCAATCCCAGTCGATTTGTTCCAATACAAATGGGAATGTTGGACCAAGGCATCCGTGTATCGTGAGAATAGGTCAGTGGCTAACCAGCAGTACGACATACTAAAGCGAGTCAGACCCATAACAAGCACGGCAGAATGTGAGCAGCGCACAATCTTGCCGTGAGTCACAGGCTGGCTGAGGTGTCCATTGCGGCAACCAAGCAGTAAGTGTTCTGTCAGACAAGCGCTTTTCGACCGCCGGCGGTCAAAGCCCCTAGTCTATGTCAGACGGCGCTTTAACCGCTGCGCAAACGCGGCGCTTGAAGCCCTGTAAAAACGCCCGCCTGACATAGTGTAGGCGCTTGCGACGGCTGCCAGTTCAAGGCGCGCCGTTCAAGTGTTCGGTTGTGTTGAAGATGTATAACCTGAGATTATAGACTACTATGGAAATTTGTCTTTCAATTGATGCTGGTATGAAAACTTTAAGGGAGCGTCTTGTTTTTGGTTACGTAACACTTTCATTTTTCTACACTTTCACTGTCTCATGGAATAAAACACAAATAAATAAAATTAATTAATAACACAAATAAATATAACACAAATAAACAAAATACAAAAAAAAAACTTGCGCCTTAGGCCGCTAACAGACCGGAGCAACAAGCGACGCAATGCGATGTTTACGAGAGTCGTGTTGCAGCAACGCACGGGCGTCGCGAGGCATCGCAGTTGCGGCGGTGGGGGCAGCAGACTGCTGTACCCTCCGTCACATTTTGTCGTGCAACGAATTTGTCGCGTTGCACGTCGCTTGGCTCGTCGGTGGGGCGGCGGCCTTAGGAGACACACACACACTGCGTACACGGGAGAGCCCTGCAGCGTAATGAGCTGTGAAGCGCCCGGAAAGCGCTCGCCTGACATAACCAGGCGCTTCTACCGCGGTGCTTTGAAGCGAGGACTGGCGTTACGAGCGCCGCGTTTGAGCGGTGACAGCGTCCGTGTGACACCCCCTTACTTTTTACATAGAGTTAATAGGAATCTGTTTCAAAACGTTTTCTCGGTGCTCCAATCGCTTTCAAAACGCGGTGTCAAAAGTGCTCGTCTGACATAGCCCTAAGTTTTACGCGTTTGCTGCACTGCGATGAGTGGTAAGACGCCGTGGCACACCTTGCGTTAGGTGAAGTGTTTACTTCCAACCTGCTGGGGCTGGAGGCCAATCTTGCAGCACTCGTCAGCAGTGGCCTGCAGCGCTGCCTCGTCACGCCCTGTGATGGCCAGGAAGGCGCCCTCCGCTGCAAACGCCTCGGCGCAGGCGCGGCCAATACCCGAGCTGGCGCCTAAACAAACAAAATCAACGCTGTCCCCACTGCACGGATCTCACAATCATAGAATTGGAGCTTAAACTTTAAATAAAGTTGCATCAAAGTCCGTATTAAGATCTCGCAGGTGATATCGGAGTGGTTTCAAGGTAGGGAAAGTGACACACAGACGGCTGCCAACCGAACATGGCAAAGCAAGTGAGACAAACACATGTCACTGCTATAGCAGTTTCCAGTATTGTCTACACTAAGTGTGCGACAACTGTATGTATAAGCATTAATGATGGGGATGAAACTCAGCACGTGCATATCTAGTAATAGTGGGTGAATGAAGTATAAATATAGCAGAGGCAGCCGCACATGAAAAGAGAAATGTTCTGAAAGTGTAAAATTAATACAGACTCTAGGGAAGAATTCATTGGTCCGTCTATTGGCACTAAGAACGGACCTAGGTTGAAAAAAAAACTAACGACTCTAAGTCTGAGGTCTACAGTCCATCTAAAGCGCATTGAGGGGGATTTATACCACGGCTGTATGCACAGAACGATGCCAGCGTAGTGCAATATATCTAAACATACAGCACAATAGGCGTGCAATAACGGTCGCTGTGACCGTTAAAGGGCGAAGCGCCTTCGATAAAAAAAAATTTACTGCGTAGTAACGGTTTGTTACAGTACTCACCTGTTATAATAACAACTTTCCCCTGCAAGTTATAATCAGGCATGTCAGCTCTTCAACGTTCAGTATAAAATAAAGGGAAGATAGGACGCAGAGATGAACAAATGTTTTGCTCTAAGCACCTGGGACTGTAACTAGTGGAGCAATTTTGATCAGTGCGGTATCCCTGGAAAATCATTAGATTAATCGTTAAGATAAATTCACGGCATCGCTGCACTTATCAACATACTCCTTCACTCATTTCACAGAACTAAAGCTTGCCACAACACATCCTAGACGTGACAGCTTTCAGTAGCAGAAACAAATGCAGTGGGAAGGTCATCCAGGTGAACGCACTCTCTTCAGATAATGGAGCCAACAGCAACGTTCACCGGGAAGGGGAGCTGCGTTGAATAAATGAATGAAGGTTATTGACTGCATCAATGGAAAACTGATACTTCAGTCAAGAAAACGAAAATATTGAAGAGCAGGACTGCAAAAGTAAACATATTCCCTCACACTGCTATAAAATTACAGCAGAGAAAAGTTGTACGGAGATATATCTCTGTCTTCCTACTGTACTATTTCCTTTTGATTGCTCGAGGTACAGTAGGACTATATGTGAGCCTGTTGGTATACTGGGGTCTGAGCTCTGCGCGCAACTTGTATTATAATTATTGTTACAAGCCCCTAGGCCAGGCCAGCTCAAATGAAACGCTGTGTCTCAATCATATTGTACAAGGATAATCTGTTAAATTCTCTGTTCCAATGCAGTCAAGAGCTCTTTCTCTCTCTCTTGTCTGAAATTGAGCTGCACAATGCTATTCGTGTCTGCAGGTGTAGGCTGAGTGTATCTATTTATTCTCATTGTACGTGGCCACCAATATTGGTGACTGGGCCTAATTACTAGGCTGAATTTTGGCTACTTTGGTTGTACTTGTAAGCTTGTAAGCATATTTTGTGAACCCATTGTGTTCTTAATAAAAGCTAATTATTATTATTATTATTAATAATAATAGTACAAAGAAAATGGTGTCTAACGGTTAAAGACAGAAACGTCATTTCGCTCCATGCAATACAAAAAGGATTGTTATCTTGGCTTTGCTACCAGAGAATCTCAAACTGAAAGCGACTTGAGTGAGCTCCCTTAGCCCTAAGACCCACCAACACGCTACTACTGGCAAGAACGCAACTGAAAACTAACCTGACAGCAGCAGTTGCAGCCAGATGTAGCAACCTCTGCGGTAAGGCGCTAGGGTTACGTGGGTGAGTGAAACCTTCTGACAGGCATACTGATGTTTGAAGACCCTCTCATGAGTCGAGGACTACTAATTAGTAGCTAATTCCCATACACAACCTCCCTGGAACAGGTGTATAACGATATGGGAAAATGAAATTAAAGGTTAAATCAAGGTTTTCAAGGCTGATCTCGGGAAAATTGAAGGCTCTCGTACCTTTACCTTTCCAAGACATCAAGATGAAAAATGTGAAATATTACTGTGTGATGTGAACAGCTAATGACAAATGAACAATTTTGATTGTATATTTTACCATTTTGATCAATGCGGATAGAATATTGTTCGGCAGTTCTATTCAAAAGACTTTCTCTAACTTTGCCTGCCCTGGCACAACTCCGAACGATAGGTAATGATTGAAAAAAATAAAATTCAAGGCTTTATCTCATTTCTAGCACAAATTCGACAAATTCAAGGCATTCTCCAGGTTTTCTAGGCCCATTTCAAATTCAATGAGATTTCAAGGCGTTTTCAAGGTCGTTATACACCCTGTGAAACGTTACAGCCAAGGTTTACTAAGATGCTCTATGAACTCTGCCATAGCCACCTGGAGCTCAGGACATTCAAAGTGTATGGTTAGAACAAGGCGCGACACCTCATCAAGGTTGTTCATTGTTGTAATTTGAACGTTCTTTCCAAATCTAAGTCATGCATCATGATTGGATGGACATTTTGGTATAACTGAAGAGACCAAACTCCATTTTCAAAACTTTTTTATAAAAATCCCCAAATAAAAAGTGCATATTACAGCCAATGATATGAATTGCGAAACCGTGCTAAGTTATTTCTAGTCATTGGCTGTAATGAGAATAAAGTACCTTTTTTTGAGGTGTGGGGGGGGGGGCTTTTTTTTTAAAGAGTATTGAAAATAGAGTATGGTTTCTTCCATTATACCAAAATTTCATCCAATCATGATGCAGAACTTTGAGTTTGGAAAATATTTCAACAAATTAAAACCCATCACACAGTCTCTCATCGTGGTTAGGCACCATCCTCCAGTACCGCGACGGTTAGTAGAAAAAAAAAACTGAGTACACATAAGGATTCCAACAAATGGGATAATGTGAACACTATGAAAGAGAGGATAGTGAGAAAACGAAAAGATTCAAAAGTTATACCCACAACAGCAGCATGCCATGCGTGCCTGACTCATGTGCTCGAGGTGCCGAGTTCAAACGACAGGCCTGTCACGGGATCTTTGTCGCATCCGGTGCGCTGAGTTGGCAATTGTTTGGTATGCGGAAGCTGGGTGGGGGCACCTGCCTGGCCAGGAATGGGAGGTTGGGGGCTCGGGTCATTGAGCCTTCCGTTTCGGCAACATAGTTCTTAGCGACACGTGGTCGGCTGCGGCTCAAATCAAAGGAGGTGTTAGGCTCGTCGAGAGTCAAGGGAGGTGTAAGGCTCGTCGAGAGTCAAGGGAGGTGTAAGGCTAGTCGAGAGTCAAGGGAGGTGTAAGGTTCATCGAGAGTCAAGGGAGGTGCTAGGCTCGTCGAGAGTCAAGCGAGGTGTAAGGCTCGTCGAGAGTCAAGGGAGTGGTAAGGCTTGTCGAGAGACAAGGGAGGTGCTAGGCTCGTCGAGAGACATGGGAGGTGTTAGGCTCGTCGAGAGTCAAGGGAGGTGTAAGGCTCGTCGAGAGTCCAGGGAGGTGTTAGGCTCGTCGAGAGTCAAGGGAGGTGCTAGGCTCGTCGAGAGACAAGGGAGGTGTTAGGCTCGTCGAGAGTCAAGGGAGGTGCTAGGCTCGTCGAGAGTCAAGGGAGGTGTAAGGCTCGTCGAGAGTCCAGGGAGGTGTAAGGCTCGTCGANTAGGCTCGTCGAGAGTCAAGGGAGGTGTAAGGCTCGTCGAGAGTCCAGGGAGGTGTTAGGCTCGTCGAAGCAAGGGGCAGGAAAAAAGATGAGCGACTGGACTGTTAGCTTTTTGTTGCTGCAAGTTCGGAATTGCAGGGACTAAGCACATATAGTCCTATGCCTGAGTGAGGTGGAGACACGCAGTTCTCAAATCTTAGCTAAAATTGCACTGAATGATACGACGGAGGTAGAAATGCCTCATCGAGAAAGATGGAAACGTCAAGGATTTTGTCGTCCTCCATGCCGGAGGAGTCGACCACTTCGCGATGCAGAGTAGCAAGGGCCGGAACATGGGAGGGGGCTGGAAGGAAGCCGCCCACCAAGCAATACTGAATCGTGTTCGCACTATAATATAGACAATACGGTATATTGATTCAATTTTTTGTTTTGGTTTTACAAAAGAATTATTATTATTATTACTAGTGCACCAAACGCGACCCTTCTGATGAATAAGTCATAGAAATATATATTTGAAAACATCTTAGCTCAACAAAAGGTTTGATAGTCTATATAGATGAGACGTAATTAAGTGACATCACCCGTAGCACCGTTGAAAATGAACATGTCCAAACACGGACATGCAGGCAAGCGCCCAAGTGCCTCCCCGTATCCAAGATACCCTCTCCGGTTGTTTTTTCAACCCATCCTCGGAATTTTTTTCTTCAGTATTAGATAGGGGAAAATAAGGCTTCGGACAGACGGACGGACGGACTGACAGACAGCTCTCTTATTATAGTATAGATTATTATATTGGTATTGTCCCGCTATTTCTGACAATAACGATCTAAGATGATTTACTCGGCTTACAGCCGGAGCCACAACTTTGTGCTCAGGTGGCATGAAATGAAGGACGAAAAGAGAAGAAGACAGAAGAAAGAAGCGCCCGTGCGGACGGTCCCTTCTGTGGCTCTCCGCACGGGCGAAGGTAAGAGCCCCGCAGAAAAAGTCGGTCACCTCGATCGGCGGCCCACCTCGCGGGACAGACAGGAAATATAGAGAACCTTTCCTAACTCTACAAAACTTACCTTCTCAGCAGGAATAGCGGCCAGATGCTACAACCCCTTCGGAGAAGGCACTCGGGACCTTCGGTGCGTGACGCCCAAATATATTCTGGCAGGGAAAGGGCCCGCCAGAATAAGCCCCTGATGCCAGAAGAAAAATCTGGGCAAGTAATTACCCCGTTTGATGACTTGACGACATACAACTACCAACGAAAACCCAGCAGAAAACGCTACTACTGGAAGGAAGCAACACAACACAGACTGGGGGCCGGGGGAGCGTCTGCCTCCCCTTGTAGGAATGGATAACTGGAGCCTTAATTTCACGAGTGCCGCAACCTTGGGAGTTCCCATATGAAAATTCATT
Source organism: Parhyale hawaiensis (assembly GCA_001587735.2). Lineage (NCBI taxonomy): Eukaryota > Metazoa > Arthropoda > Malacostraca > Amphipoda > Hyalidae > Parhyale > Parhyale hawaiensis. The sequence continues at coordinate 8,926,414 of LQNS02000138.1, forward strand.
GACTACTTTAGGCGCATTCGATTCGTCTACCTCGACTAAAAAAATTCTGTGATTTACTGTAAGCTGTCCGAAAAAAATTCAAACACGGGCGTTGAACCCAACCTACCGCGCCTGAAATGGCCTCACAGTCAATTCCCCAGGAAATCAAATTTGCAATTAATGTCTGATAGATAATTCCCAGTCGTGGATTCAACAGTACGGATTAAAGTTCGGGACAGATCAAAACTAGTCGCATTAGGTGATCTCGACCACAGAGGGCAAGTTGCAGCCCCCCCCCAGCAAGGTTTACTGCACTCGTGGAATAAATCCTCTAGTTAAGCTTCCGACTCCCCTGCGGTGGTCAAATAATTACAAAAATTTCTTAATCATACTTCAATACACGGAAATGTCATGACTGTTACAGTAAATAATTTTATAATAGAGGTATCGATATTGTTACAGCGTCCACAATAACGCATATAATAACTAGAGCCCTGGCGGACCCAGAAGCCGCAACATAGCACAAGTTCCCAAAGACGCTACCTGACGGGTGCAGATCGAGAATAAGCTATGCCAGGAGGTGAGATACACATGCATACACACCTACACATCACACTGTTGCCTATATATCCTCGCTTTCGCTTCACTACGACAGCCAGAAAGTATAATTTGTGCACTGAGTTAGCGACTCTCATTACGATAATTAATCATTACCCTTACAAAAATAAAATATCGTCATGTGATGAAATGTTGTTACAACTGTCGAGACTCTTCTTTGTAGCAACAACTGAATATTTCAACAATGCACAGTAGTTAAGCATCTTTTCTGCGCGGCAGAGGAGCTGCCTATATGCATGACAAGGTGCGCAGCTCGAAGCTGTTATATGCATTTCGTCATCTTCCAAAGACCATTTCCATTATCGTTTTTTGCCTGCAGTTTCGCTAGAGCGGCCATGACGGTTTCAGAGGTAGTTCTACTTACAAAGCATTACATTTTTCTACCCGACTCATACATCCCAGTATTGCATTGGAGTGTGCCAAGTAGTTTACGCCTTCGTTTCCACTACTAAGGTGATGTCACAGAAGAAGCAAGAAGGGACACAGTGTATCGACAGAAACGTGGAACCCATGCACAAGAGTGTTCCGACACAGAATCAACGCGGCATGGGAAAAGCAGGACGAGAAAGAAGAGGAACACCAGTAGGAGCATGAAAACAGAAAAAAGCAACGTGGGCACGAAGACTGATCTCCCGAAGGCCTGGCTACGGTAACCTACACGGCCCTTCCTGGAGAGCACCAAAATTACAATACAACCTGAGTTAGAAGTACTTGAAGCAATGAAGGAGTTTTAATCAGAAGACTAAACCAAAAATAAGCTACTGCGATACGAAAACGCAACTTTTAGGGTGCCCGCAGACCAAAATGACTTTGAGCGAGAGAGCAAGCAAGACTGAATGACATGAGGCGAGAACTACCCCACACCACAGTACAGTAAAGGAAGTAGGGAAACTTCTAAGGGGTAAATTAGCGCAACATTTGGCTGATGGGCGTGGTTTAGAGGCCTACGTCATCGTTCCTCTACGCTGTGATTGGCCA
>LQNS02000138.1:8954328-8977562 GCA_001587735.2 Parhyale hawaiensis
GGAAAAAAGCGACAACAGTCGCCAGATTTTGTCTAAGATTTTCATTCGATCTTCGATTACCCAATTTGATTGCTAGCTATACGCCCGAGCAGATGGTGTCTCCAATGGTTCTTCCCCCGGGTGAAGGTAAAACCTGGCGGTGTAGGTCGGCCACCTCGATCAGCATAAGTAATGAAGGACAAAAGTATTTGACCAAAAAAATTAGAACATTAGTACTTAGTGGCATGACCTTTATTGGCAATAACAGCATGGAGACGATTGTTATAGCTGGAAATTAACTTTCACATTCACTTGATGGTACTATTTTCCATTCTTCCATGCAGATAATCTTTAATTTAGTAAGGTTTTTGGGACACCGTTTGTGGACACCAGATTTAAAAAGACGCTACAAATTTTCTATTGGATTAAGGACCGGTGATTGGCTAGGCCATGGAAGAACATTTATTTTCTTCTTTTGAAACCATTCATTCGTTAAATTCGCAGTATGCTTGGTGTCGTTGTCTTGTTGGAAGGTCCCCCTGCGCCGTCCGTAAATTTTTTGGCACTTGGAAACAGCTTCTTCTCTAATATCTCCCTGTACACGAAACTATTCATCTTGCCATCAATGATATGAAGATCCCCAACATCATAGGCAGTAAAGCAACCCGACACCATGATGCTGCCCCCTCCATGCTTCACGGTGGGGATGGTGTTCTTGGGGTCATAGGCAGTACCACGTTTCCTCCATACATACATGCCGAGCTTCGTTTCGGCCAAAAAGTTTTATTTTAGTTTCGTCAGACCATATAACCCCTTCCCAAAACTCATTTCCTGTGTCCAGGTGGTCTTTGGCAAATGTTAAGCTGTTCTTGACATGTTTTGCTGTAAGAAGAGTTTTGCGACGAGTGTAAGAATGAATGCCAGTACGGTTCAATTCCCTAACAATAGTTTTCTTGCTGACAGGCAGTCCCTGAGACGCCAGTTCACTCTGAAGGTCAGCACGAGTTGTCATGGGGTCATTAGTCACCTTACCTAGCATGTAGCGCCGAGGATGACCCATAATCTTACGCGGAGCTCCAGCTCTTGGCAGGTTAGAGACCGCCCCAGTCACTTGATGCATGCGGACTATTACTCCAACCGTTGAAAAAGGAACATTGGCAAGTTCTGCTATTACTCTATAAGTTAATCCCTAACTACGACGTTGAATTATCCGTTTACGAGTAGATTCAGGGATTTCTTTAACTTTGGGCATTGTAGTGAGAGTGTGCGCGACTTCAACGAGGTCTAGAGAGGTAATGATTGCACCGGCTGTACTTGTTTACATTGCATTTGTTTCGAGACGTTTCGTGAACGTTCTAGAATAATTTCCAAACTAATTTATTCAAATTATACTATTAAATGTCAAAAACTCAACATCATATTTACAGTATTTTGGTCAAATACTTTTGTCCCTCATTACTTTTACTTGAGTTAAATTATCTTGTTATAAGTGCACATTTGACTGTTCTGTTTAAATATTCTATTATATATATGTTATATAAACTTCCTGTATTAATTATCCTAAAGCAGTGCCTGAATTTTTTACAATACATATTAAATACTTAAGTCAAGGCACTGTATTTCAGCAGTATAGGCCTAAATAAAAGTTATGGCTGGGAGGGTGAGAGTTAGGACTCTATCGTCATGCACGACAGAACACGCAACACATCATCAGTTTTAGATCCGTCTGTATAGAAGTACGAGACCTCAGTGTGTGTTGTACAGTGAGCGGGAAACAAACGGTTGTCAAAATTGGGAGAAAGAAATCTTTTTGGGTAAGAACAGAGTTCCGAACAGGCAGAAAAGGTAAGGGATTGATCACCGTTTCTTTTTGAAAAATATTTCAGATTACAAGCTAGGCCACCGCTCGAGGTATCAGTGGCTCCGGAGCTCCGCCAGGCTGAGCAGCACAGCCATCAGCTAAGTGGCGTCCAGCCAGCCGTCTTCTATATAGAGGGTGTGCTGGCTTGGCTCTCGATGCCCACGGAAGCATTTGGTCGCGACAGGGAGGTGGGAGCGTCCACGGTGTCAAGTTCGCTGACGGTGGGGAAAAAAGGGCGTGTTCCAGCGCCCTTGGCTTGTCACAAGCATATTATCCCACCTGTCGCTCATTTGACGCCGTGTAGGACATATTATTTAAGGCCCCCCGAACGGGTATAATGGATGAGGACGCGACCAAAAATCAGATAGTAAGGGCAGAGACTAAGGTATATAAATTTATAAAGTGATGTTTTCAGTTCTGGGGAGACACAGTAGGCTTTAAGAACTTCTATATTGAGACACCGTAACTATAGACTTGTTTCATTAGCTGGTGGAGCAGATAAAGAAGGCGAAGGGCTCTCTCTGCTCGGAAGCACTACTTGTCTTGCCAAGACCACTCGCTATCTGGGTAGGGGAGCCGATTAGTGGCACTGAGGCTAGTTTGATGGGCGGCAGAGTCCCATGAAGTGGTGAAGAGGATGATGCCTGGCCTGAGAGCGAGAAATACCTCTCTTATTCGGGATAAAATAATCACAGGGCAGTACAGTGCCTTTAAAACGGGCAACAGGGATCGAAAAGTCATCTGCAGACCTAAAGTTTCTACTCCTGAGGTTATTCTTTTCTTGGATGAGCTCCGTTGCAAGCCCATGAATCATGTTCTCATCCATGCTGAAACAAATGAACTACGAACTCCTTCCGAAAGACAATTAGAGCGTCTCAAAAAACTCATTGATGCTGTTAAGGAGAAAGAGCTGAATGTTACTCTGACAAGTATTCTGCCCCGTCTCAGGGCTGAGGGACGTTTAGACTCTAGGATCCGTTACATCAACAGGAAGATGAAAAAAGAGGCAGAGAAGAATGGGCTCAACTATATTGACCTACTTCCCTTATTTGAAGGACGAACCGACACTATTTCTACCTAATGGGGTTAACTTGAATGGCGCTGGGCACCATTTCCTCGGTCAACTGCTGCTCGACGGCTTCAGCTCTCCCGGCTTTGGATAGTAGAGAGTACAAAAGCCTTCAGCCCGAAGTTCAGCAGCCTTACCAGCCAGCCCCCCGTTCACCCACCCCCTAATGATTGGCCACTAATGGAACAAACGGCTGCCCATGTCCCTCCAGCTCAGTCCCTGCTACCTTACTTGCTGCCATCCCCTGTGATCCAGGGACCTTATCCCCTCGTGGGGTCCAGGTTGAGGGTTTATCCAGAAGCGATGACGCAATCATCATCCGAACGCTTCTCACGGACAAAGAGGAAATAACTCCGACACCGGATGCATCAGAGCAGATGTCACGCCTGGGTCCTCCACCTCTCCTACCCTACAGTCTCTACCCTCGTGCCGAGTGGCCACCATGTGTCTGGAGGCAGCGATGTAAAAACACCTTCCGACGCCTGTAAAACCTCTTTGAATTCATCTAAAATTGAACGATCGAGTCCGACAAGCGTTTTCCAGGCAAGATCACAGTCCCAGTTACCTAAGGCCAAAAAACATGCATCACTGCCGAAAACACAACAACTCATCAGGGAAATTGCAGTTCCCGAAAGTGAAGTGCATATAGCATACTCAAGTCCAATTCTGGCCCGCCGCCACAAAACAGAAAAACAAGATCAAGGCAAACTCGGTGGGAAACGACATGTTGTCCGCCAACAGACGCGGACGTAAAGCATTCTGTTGACTGTCAAGCCAGAATACAAACCTCTTAACCCGCTCAACTTCAAACCGGAACTTTAACTGGTCCTGGCAATACCCTTGATCAGCCATCCCTTATCTTTTCTCAAGAATCGGACACTCCAAATGCACCATTAAACATGAGGAGCTAAGCAAACATTAGCGTCAAATTTTTATTTGGTAACATTCAGGGTATGATGAACAAGATGAACGAACTGCAAGCTATAGCAGCCATTCTAGCCTACGATATTATAACTCTCAATGAAACATGGATCAACCTTTCAAACAAAAATCTTAAAGGAGAAGTTGTATTAAAAGGCTACAAATGTTTCGATATAGATCGACCCACAGATAGTGGCAGAGAAGGGGGGTCCATCATCATGCATATCAAAAATCACCTCAATCCTCTCAGTAAAAGTTTCGCAGAAACTAAAGAATATGAATTTATCACTACCCATGCTCGTCTCGGGATTCGACAGCCGTTGAATATCAGGCTCGCATAGAGGAGCCCTCGTAGTACCGCTGGAACTGATATGGCACGTTACAACAAAATCGAAAATGCACCGATTGCTCAGAATAAAACAATTCTAATAGGAGACTTCAACCTTCCCCAAGTTGATCGGAGTACATTGCGCAGCCCAGCCCCAGGCAGTAAACTGCTCGAACTCCTCAGCCACCACAGCTGACCCAGTACGTTAATGAACCCACGAGATACGGTAGTATTCTAGGTCTGGTATTCTCCACTCCTGATTGTAAAATTGTTGACCTAGACATCCTAGAGCGGCTTGGGGACCACAACATGGTTGAATTTACGCTCAAAACTGGCAATGAATTCACCACTAACGAGAGTCGTCTCAAGCTGCCAGACTATCGATGAGCGAATTTTAAGGAAATGGCAACTGAAATTGAAACAACTGACTTCGAAACCCCTATGAAAGATGCCAGTGCTGAACAATGCTTCCATATTTTTAAGACGAGCATCCTGAGTGCAGCTGAACGAAAAATCCCAAATAAACGAGTTCCTGTAAGTAATGAGCCACTCTGGGTGAATCAGACAGTCAAATGCTGCATTGCAAGGCGACAAGTGCGTTACAAAGCCTGGAAGCGTAATCGAAGAGAGGAGAGCAGGTCCAGTCACTTAAGGGCATGTCGGGATGAAAAGAAAATAGTCAGGACCACAAAAAAGGAAAAAGAAGTCTCCGTAGCTGCTGTGGCAAAACGGAACCCAAAAGGCATGCTATAAATATGTAAATGAAAAAAAAAAACTCAAAAAAGAATCCACAGGTCCGCTCAAAAGACCTGACGGTGCAATTACCAATGACCTAAGAGTCAAAGCCAAAATCTTGAACGACTATTTCACCTCTGTATTTACAATTGAAAAGTTGCGAATATCCCTGAACCAGCGTCTAAACACATGTTTTCACGGAGATCGAGATCCTTCAAGAACTAACCCACCTAAATGTGTACAAGTCCACTGACCCTGATAATCTTACTCCCCGTGTGCTACGGGAACTGGCTCCAGTCATCGTGAATCCACTGATCGAAATATTTAATCGGTCTCTAAGAACGGGAGAAGTTCCGCAGGATTGGAAACTAGCTAACGTGATACCGATAAATAAGGAAGATAAGAAAACACCCAGCAACTAGCGACCAATCAGTCTTACATCGGTCATCAGCAAAACCATCGAACGCCTCCTGAAAAAGAGCATCATTGGTCACATGAGGATGCATCAGCTCATATCCGACATTCAGCATGGCTTCCGAAATCGAAGAAGCTGCTTAGCAAACCTACTGGACTTCTTCTCAAAAGTTACAGATATTAAAGATGAACAAAAGGGTGTAGACTGTAGACGTTGTGTATCTAGACTTCCAAAAGGCTTTTGACAAAGTCCCCCATCAACGGCCAATGAAAAAATTGGAAGCCCATGGCATCCAGGGAGGCTATTTACGATGGATCAGGGTATGGCTTACGGGTGGGCAGCAACGAGTGAAGCTTGAAGGAGAGACGAGCGCCTGGACGCAGGTTTCATCAGGGATTGCACAAGGTAGTGTGCTTAGCCCACTTCTGTTCTCAATTTACATCAATGATCTCGATCTTAACATCTGTAGTAAAATCAGTAAAGACCTTGACCACATCATGGAATGGAGCACAACGTGGCAGATGAGCTTCAATGTCGACAAATGCTCAGTAATGCACATAGGGCTCATGAACCTTTCACTCCCACTGAAAATGACGGGGACGGTATTGGCTACTGTCACTCAACAACGTGACTTAGGAATCACTATTACAAACAAACTACAACATAGTCAGCAAGTTCACAAGAGTGTGAAAATGGCAAGCAGAAAACTGGAATTCATCACCAGAAATTTTGAATACAAGTCCAAGGACATCATCGTTCTCTTATGCAAGGCGTTAGTGCGGCCACACTTAGAATTTGCTGTTCAATTCTGGTCGCCATATCCGTGTAAAGATATCGATCACATGGAAAGCGTCCAACGGAGGGCAACGAAATTGATAGCTCAGCTGTGAAACAAGCCGTATGAATGTGGCCCAAAAGAACTGGGTCTGATCTCTCTCGAGCAAAGACGACTTAGGGGGCAACTAATGAACATTGAAGTATTTGAACGGCTTCAACGACGTACCTACAACAGGGCTCTTTGGAAGAGACCTCAATGATCGCTTACGAAACAACGGTCAAAAACTCAAGCATAAGCTCGAAGAACGACCTTAAGTCAGCAGTTCTTTCCATATTTCATAGTAAGCATTTGGATAGACTCCCTTCTGATGTTGTCAGAGCAGAGTCAGTCAATGCGTTTAAAAATCGTCTTGACATAGCTACATTGGGAGAGACATCCTCTACAGCTAAGAGCTCATCCTCTAGGAGTAGCAAACTCTTGACGGCCAAAGCTTCAAAGGCCACCTTAATCCGTCTTCTTTTCTCTCCCGCTCCAACTACACAGTTTGACGTCTCTAAGCTCCGCATATCAGCGGCTCTTTATTGTGCTTGTGTGCATGCAATCATGATCGTCTCTTTGGCAGGAACTCTTCCCCCCCTTTTTCTTCTCTTTTCTCCAGTCCTCTATATCTTACTAACATAATGGCAATAGCTCATAGAGGGCCGAGGTGTAAGTTCCGGTGTCTCTTTGGGAATGGGCCAATTGGTTCGTCTACTGCCGCCTATCTCATCTAATATCATCAGACGAATCATAGGCGCTCGCCACGGACCCCAGACTCAGCGACAGCATGCCCCTCCCCTCCTCACCAGGACCACACTGGGAGTCGGTGACCGTTAGACCATCACTCCCAGTCTCCGCTGTGTATTCGATTTCCATGTTGCAGATAAGGACACACAGTCACCAGCTTCCCCCGCCCTCTGGCACATTTCACATTATGCAGGGCGGGGGAGCAAGTGCTACCCCACCCCAGGGAAGTGGCGTGACAGTATTGCACCTGCTCTTGGCGGGACTTATAGGGAACTTATTATTTTGGGGGGAAGGGAAGGAGGGGGACAGCTAAAAAAGAAAGCCCTCAGCCCATCATATACCGCAAGAAGAAAAGAGTAAAAATTGAAGTAAATAAGGGAAAACGGAGATGGGCAGGAAATATAATGTCTCCGTAGCCACCCCTCTACGGCACTGATGTTGCAGGTCAAAATGGATGTTCTTCTAGCTAACACCCGCCAACGAAGTGAAAGAGGCGATAATATTTTCGAGCTATATGCGTCTATATTTATTTGTCTTTCCACAAAAAAAACTGCCAGATGAAATTTAGCTATCACCACAATCTCTTGTAGGTGGTTACCAAGATATCAAGGTGCCAAAACGGCCGGTTCGGCTTTTCCAGCCTCCCACTCCGCCCCTTCCCGATCGCTGTTGGTCATATGCCACGATGTGTTGTAGTATGTGATTTGATTTCTCCCCTTGAAACTGTGAATGTCGATCTAGGGAAGGAGGAATTAGCACCTGATGGAGAATCACAATCCAGCGGATGAAATGGATTACTAAAGGCGACCCACCGGCATTGTTGACCAGCACGTCCAGCTTCCCGAAATGCTTCACACTGTCTGCAACGATCCGCTTGCAATCGTCCTCTTTCACCAAGTCGCCCACCACTTTCAGCACCTGCAACAGAACAAAGTTACAGACGATACAACAATTTAGCAGAAACCGCCACGATTTACTACAAAGCTTAATTGATTACGTATTATGCTAAGTGAGGTATTCACTCCCCACCTGCTGGGGCTGGAGGCCAATCTTGCAGCACTCGTCAGAAGTGGCCTGCAGCGCCGCCTCGTCACGCCCTGTGATGGCCAGGAAGGCGCCCTCGGCTGCGAACGCCTCGGCGCAGACGCGGCCAATACCCGAGCTGGCGCCTGGTTACGAAAGAAATTATAGAATATATTATAGCAGCACGAAATCATTGATTTACGAAATACCGGGGGGAGTCCGAAAAGGAAATTATTGCTAGGACAGTGGTCGCAACAGGCAATATTGCAGAAACATAAAAAAAATCGTATAGTGTATAATAATCCATTCAGAAGAAATACCAGACATGCATTGACGCACGGGCAACGGGACAAACATTTCGAACAGATAGTGTAAGGTTGGTTTGATAAAACATCCTTTACTCCGATATTCGTTTCATTTTTCATTATGACATTACTCAGAACCAGAAATATTCTGCATTAACTAGGCATCAAGGTTACATTTTAAGCCTCGGGAACGTTGACTGAGGAATTTTGAAATATTTGGTATCTGTGAAAAATGTTTACCTGTACGTCCCTGCCAGCTGCCTCAGTTGGTACCTCCCGTTTTCTAACACCCGGGATAATGTATACAATATAACATATAGCTACAGTGTGTAATATTCCCCTAGTTGGGAGATAAAAAGTATATTTCTGTATATATTAAGTTCTTAGAATCTTAGAAGGGGACAGCTTCACAACGACAAAAAATAGCGCATGTCCTCCGTTCCGTTAGTATACTTACAGTCTTTATATAATATTCCTACCGTGTCCTTTTCTTCTACCTATTACAGGTATATATATTCCGCTAAAAACAGCCTTAGGGGGTTAAAAAATCGTATGGGGTCTCATCGCAATTTGGGGAACAAATTACGTCACCCGGTAAATCTCGTGCGCATGAAATTTTAAAATTTACGAACTTCAGAACGTCATTTCCAAGAAGTCCAGCGAAGTTTACAAACTTCACAATGTCGTTTCGCAACAGATGAAGTAAATGTATCAGTGACCTCCTAAATCACCACTCAAGGGAAAATATAAACTGGCCCTCATAAGGTTAAGTAAAGCAAAGACAGGTTCCGCTATCGACCCAAATGAGCTAACTTTTGAAAGAGCGTTCATTCAGAACGTTAGCGAACCAGTCCTTGCCTTACAAAGGAGTGCAATACCGGGGTAAACGAGCGAGAGTCCCTCTAAATCCCTAATTAACGGAGTATATGCACATATACAGTGCCTAGACATGAGTATTTGCTCAACTCTATTTTTTATGCATTTGAACAAATTTAGGGACTGCTTTAGGTTAATTAATACAGGAAGTTTATATAACACATATATAATACAATATTTAAGCAGAACAGTCAAAAGTGTACTGATAACAAGAAAATTTAACAGAAGCAAAAGTAATGAGGGACAAAAGTAATTGACAAAAAAATGACATTAGTACTTGGTGGCGTGATCTTTATTGGCAATAACAGCATGGAGACGATTGTTATAGCTGGAAATTAACTTTCCACATTCACTTGAGGGTATTTTTTTCCATTCATCCATGCAGATAACCGTTAATTCAGTAAGGTTTTTGAGACACAGTTTGTGGATATTATATTTAAAAAGACGCCACAAATTTTCTATTGGATTAAGGTCCGGTGATTGGCTAGGCCATGGATGAACATTTATTTTTTTCTTTTGAAACCATTCTTTCGTTAAATTCGCAGTATGCTTGGGGTCGTTGTCTTGTTGGAAAGTCCACCTGCGCCGTCCGTAGAATTTTTTTTTGCACTTGGAAGCATCTTCTTCTCTAGTATCTCCCTGTACATGAAACTATGTATTCATCTTGCCATCAACGATATGAAGATCCCCAACACCATAAGGCAGTAAAGCAGCCCGACACCATGATGCTGCCCCCTCCATGCTTCACGGTGGGGATGGTGTTTTTGGGATCATAGGCGGTACCACGTTTCCTCCATACATGCCGAGCTTCGTTTCGGCCAAAAAGTTCTATTTAAGTTTCGTCAGACCATATAACCCCTTCCCAAAACTCATTTTCTTTGTCCAGGTGGTCTTTGGCAAATGTTAAGCTGCTCTTGACATGTTTTGCTGTAAGAAGAGGAGTTTAGCGACGAGTGTAAGAATGAATGCTAGTACGGTTCAATTCCTAACAATAGTTTTCTTGCTGACAGGCAGTCCCTGAGACGCCAGTTCACTCTGAAGGTCAGCACGAGTTGTCATGGGGTCATTAGTCACCTTACGTAGCATGTAGCGTCGAGGACGACCCATGATCTAACGCGGAGCTCCAGCTCTTGGCAGGTTGGAGACCGTCCCAGTCCCTTGAGGCTTGCGGACTATTACTGAAACCGTTGAAAAAGGAACATTGACACGTTCTGCTATTACTCTAAAAGTTAATCCCTCACTACGACGTTGATTTATCCATTTACGAGTAGCTTCAGGGATTTCTTCAACTTTGGGGATTGTAGTGAGAGTGTACGCGACTTCAAGGAAGGCAGAGAGGTAACGATTGTACCGGCTGTGGTTTGTTTACATTGCATTAGTTTCGAGACGTTTCGTGAACGTTCTAGAATAATTTCCAAACTAATTTATTCAAATTATACTATTAAATATCAAAGATTCTACATCATATTTATTTTGGTCAAATACTTTTGTCCCTCATTACTTTTACTTGTGTTAAATTTTCTTGTTATAAGTGCACATTTGACTTTTCTGTTTAAATATTCTATTCTATATGTTATATAAACTTCCTGTATTAATTATCCTAAAGCACTCCCTAAATTTGTTAAAATGCATAAAAAATAGAGTTGTGCAAATACTTATGTCTAGGCACTATATATATATATACAGATATTTCTACAGCACTGTAGAGGTACCATCGATTAGATCGGTGAAACAGACTTGAGCTCAGCCCGTAAGGCTTAACTCGTCCTGAAATTTCGACAGGTGGGTCGGTTTCGCTTCGTTGCATCAAATCTCAAACTCTAACCCTAAATCGATAAATTTCAATCCTACTCTGCACAATACGAGTTTTTAGCAATCTCAACCCTAACCAAGTGGCTTCCAACACCTGTAACACGGCCCAAAGTGGAAAAACCAACGCTGCTCTTTAAAATTGAGGACAACTCAAGTTTATGGGCGAGGTGTATTAGGCTTAGTTTATTAACGTGCCATCGCCGCGCAAATCGAAGGTACTTAACAGCCTATAGCAGAAACCGATCTGTGCAGAGTATTTGAAGCAGCTTGTCCAAACACTACGTTAAATAAAGCGTTTCAGTATCAGAAATTTATTAGTACGTTGCTGATAGAGCAATTTTTTCTGAGTTTATGTTTCACCATCACTGCTAAGTCTATTTGTTTCTCAATTTCTTTTCGAGATATCTTGAAAACGTTGCATAGACCAAACGTGTATTCTCACCTCCACCCGGAAAAGTGATCACGTATCGTCTATAAACAAAGAAAAAAGATGCACCTTCACACGTCATGGTAAAAATAATCCGTTCTCAAACTAAAACTAAGGAGTCAACGAACCGAAGGGACTTTTCAAACACTCACCCGTCACTAGAACAACTTTTCCTTTCAAGTTGTAGTCAGGCATGTCGAATTTTCAGTGTTCCGTGCAGCGTGAAAATATACGCAGAGAGTGAGCCTGTAAATGCAACAAAAACCATTAGATTTTACGTTCCAATGATCCATTACAGTACTGAACTGTTCGTAATTCGTTATTTCAATATATTACAATTTCACGCCGATATAAAGTGACGACAGACGCGGTTGTCTACACTGCTTGTAGCCAGCTGTTATTACTATATTATGTGGTTAAGTTTCCCCAGATACATCTACTGTATGGTGATTCAAGAGAGGAAAAGGAAGGAACATGTAGTATGTCGACAGAAATGTGGGACCCATGCACGAAGGTGGACCAACGCACATGGAGACAGTAAGTCGGGAAGGAAGATGAACAGACGTAAGTAAGATCAGTAGAAGTACATCAGGAAGGAAGCAAAGTGGGCATGAAAGACAGACGTCCCGAAGGTCTAGCTAATAGCCAAGATAACCTACACAAAGCCACAGGGGCGCTGCCCCCCTAACATAGGATGGACAAACCCATGGTATAATAACGTACGTTATCATACCATGGGCAAACCTATTGGAGCCAGCTGCAGAAAAGCGAAAGCGAGGTCGTGTAAGCGACAGTATGGAGCTCTCCTTTATTGTGTCCACGTTCCGCGTGCAATGAGTGCTCGGGGGGCTCAGTGACACGTGGGCTTTCGCGAGGACACTACAGTGACTATACAATCGTAAAATGTGTCCCCGCTAGACTCCGTGCGGTTGCTTAGCAGTGACGCTGTAATAAGTTGTCTCACGCTCGCCGGTGTCATGGATGGACTAACTTCGATACTAACTTTAGTAATAATATTTGAGGCCGCCGCTCGGACGAGCAGCACCTGAATTACGACTTTTGTTTCTGCGACGGCTCTAATTTTTGGTAGGGTCATTCTATGTAGGTTCTTTGTCATTATTATTATCATTACATCCGCCAAAGAGCTTATGTTTTCGCCGTGTCTGTCTGTTATCAAGATAACTCAGAAAGTTATGGACGGAATTTGACGAAATATGCAGGGATTGTTAGGTATGTAAGGAAGAACAGATGATTAACTTTTGATGAAGATCCGTCCATCCGTTTGTATATTTGTCTGCCATGAGTCAAAAAGTTATGGACGGATTTTTATGAAATGTACCTGAGTTGTTTGGTATATCACGAGGAGTAAATGACCAAATGTTTGTAATGATCTGTTCGTTCGTTAGTTTGTCAATGTTTTTAAGTTTATGCTACAAAAACTCAAAAAATATGAATGGATCTTAATGAAGTTCATTGGAGTTGTTAGTAATGTTAAGAGACATAAATGATTAAATTTTGGTGATGATAGGTTGGTCCGTTTGTGAGTTTAACTGATGTTTGTCAGAATGTTCGTTAGCAGCAAAACTCAAAAAATATGAATGGATCTTAATGAAGTTTATTGGAGTTGTTAGTAATGTTAAAAGACATCAATGATTAAATTTTGGTGATGATAGGTTGGCCAGTTTGAGAGATTAACTGATGTTTGTCAGAATGTTCGTTAGCAGCATAACTCAAAAAATTATAAACGGATCTTCAAAAAAATTACTGTAGCTGTTAACACAGTTGAAGGGCACAAATTATCAGATTTTGGTGTGGAAAAAAAGAAAATCATGGTCTCAGAACCGATATGAATCATTCGTAACCGTTGTCTTGCTTGGGGGAGGTATGCGTTCTCAGAGTGCTCTAGTCATAATTATATTAGTTGTTTATGCCTCCCTAGACACAACTATTCAAGAGAGGAAAAGGAAGGGACATTGAGTATATCGATAGAAACGTGGGACCCATACACGACGGTTAAACAACGCGCATGGGAACAGCAAGTCAGGAAAGAAGTGGAAGAATAGAACAAAGCATCATTAGTGAGAGTATGAAAAAGGAAGGAAGCAAACTGGGCACAAAAGAGAGACGTTCCGAAGGCCTAGCTAATGGCTAAGGTAACATAGATATAACATCCCCCTGGGTCGCTGATCCCCATAACATAGGATGGACGAACCTAACCCTATGGCAAATGGCCCCTCCTATACCCCCTGAGGGGATGTAGGTTCGCTCCAGCCTCCCTAATCCGGCATAAAATAGCGTTTCTACGGTAGCCGCAAAAACAAAATTTACCCCTGTGCCACAAAAGGGTAATTTTTTTTTTTTGTGGCCACTGTAAGTGTAAATAAAGAGACCTACGGTATGCCAAGAGAAACGTGGAGACCATGCGCGAAGGTATCCCGACACAGGATGTACGCGAATTAAATAAATAAAAGTCAAGAAAGAATAGGAAGAACCAAGAAAACATTAGTAGGTTATGGCAACCAATGGAAATCCTAGGGGCGCTGCTACCCATATTATATCGAGCAGTTTAAGCCTCAGTTTCCACAACAAAGGTGTCATCTCACAGATGAAAAAAGAAGGGACGTAGCAGGCCGATAGAAACGGGGAACCTATGCACGAGGGTGTTGCCAGAGAGGATCAACGCGCATGGGAACAGCAAGTCAGGATGAAGAGGAAGAACAAAGTCAAGAATAATTGGTAGGAATGTAGAAATAAAGGAAAGCAAAGTGGGCGCGGAGGAAAGACTCCCCGAAGGCCTAGTTAGCATATCATACGACGGGCGGACCTAACTATGACCTCCGGCCCATCCTATGACCCCTTAGAAAGGAATGACAACCTAGACAGATACAAAATATATGCACTTTATTATTTTAACACTTTCGCTAAGGAAATTCTGCACATATTGTGCTCATTACAAATACTGCCACTTGACTAAAAAACTCCTCAACATTTTAACTTTAAAGTTTTAAGAGTAAACAAAAGCTGGCAAAGCTCTTTGATTATATAGCTATCAAAAGTGTCGGTGAACTTCCCAGAGAATGAAACAACACTCGGGCGAGTGCTTAAAGCTAAAAAGTTTTTGTAGGCAACTGCAGTTACCGCCAGTATCCACAATACATGTGACGTACCCCACCGGTGAATCGCTCGCAATGCTAAAATTATGGTGAAGTGAACGCAATAAATAGCAGGAAACGCGTTACACCAGTACGTCAATCCGCTCATGATCTGATTTTTCATAATCCGGGTATTGTTGGTATGATTCATAATCATCGTATATAGTAATGTGGGGAGCTCCCTATTATCGCGGTCTATGGTTCTACGTGTAGAATATACGTATTTTTACTAGCGGGACCCGTGGAAATTCCATGGTTGCTTCATGTCTTCAATTCTTAAAGTAAACCAAACCTAACCTGGGCATACTATTACAACTTGCCTCAGATTCATCCAATGCAGATCTAAAATAACGCACCCCGTACCTAAAGAGCCTGTCACTTCACCCTAACGAACTGTGTCTAATCCAACCAAGTCTGTCTACTCTAACATCTATCGTTTATGCTAACACCAGTCGTGAATCCCAACGCTCAATATCTATCTTGAACCATGTCGGACCACCTACTGCTCATTTAGCATGGCGTACCTCATTTAACCTAACACGCGTCATAAAACTATTACTTCTCATCCAGCCTTCAAACGTCATCTAGCTTAACGCTTGTTATCAAATCCAACGTAGTTCTTTCAACCTGATGCTTCTCATCTATCCTACTGCACATCCTTCAATCTAACTATTCTCATGTAAGTTAACGCAACTGTGTTGTACCTCATCTACCGTAATGCACTTCATCTGACGTAACGCTAATCTAACGTAAAGCTCCTAATCCAAAACTTCGCTCTTCATCCAATTTGACCTTCTTCATCCATCCTAACGCTCCTTATCCATTTTAGCGCTCATCTAATCTAATACTCATTGAAAGGCCTGTCTACACGTTCGTCTTCAGAACACGTTCACCCATCTACTCTCGGCCGAGCGCTTTCTAGCGTCATTATCTACACAACTTTGTATGCGCCACAATAGTTAGTAAAATGTAAGCCGTCAAATCTATTTTCTTGGCAGCTGTCACGAGGCAAGTTAAGGATGTCACTGCATAAATGGGATGAAATATAATTCAGAAAACAGTACACTCTTTTGCTGTTTCTACGGTACAGTAGTAACGCATTCGGACGACTGCATGAGTGAACACGTTGAAAGACTAACGGAAAAATCGGCCATAACATCTAACTTAACGCTCCTGATCTAACGTAACGCTAATCGCCTAACCTTTCGTTTCTCCTCCAACCGTACGATCCTCCTATAACATGACGCTTCCGAAATTAAATAATGCAGCTAAAGTACATTCTACTTATTCTATTCGTAATAGCTTAGTTTCCATAACTGCGTTTCTCCAGTCTCTATTTGCTTGCAATGTCTCATGAATTTTCTGTTCTTTCTTTATCACTTTTTCTCACACTCTCAATAGCGAGACCTAATGAAATTCCTCTGTAGTTACGTATTTTTTTATTACTTACGTATGCATTAAATAGGCAGAATACATTGATTCACACCTAACCAAGTTATCAACAATTTACTTTTGTTGTTAAACGTTGGGGTTTTCTCTTTCGTGCAATTTCTCGCTTACTTTTGATATTGCTGTCGCGTATCACAATTGCTGTAAATGTGGGCAGCTCATAACTAGCGAATGAACATAGCCAAGTATTCCATAAGTATTTCGGAGAAAACGGCAAATTCTTTGGCACGGTTCTGCTTAGTATATATGAGGGTCCTAGATCAATAGGGGCGTAAGCGACAGGTTTTTAAAAAGTAGCTTTTTTGCACCATCGGATAGTACAGATTAAGACCTGTCGTTCTGTGAAGACAGAAAGGCGTAAATCCGAGTAGAAATGGTCGAGAATCGTATGTAAAGTCGATTATTTTGTACCTTATTACACCAGTGCACTGTCTGTAAGTGGCTCTCCTGTATATTTTAAAGTGTCGCTTACGCCCCTATTGTTCAGGGTCCTCATATATATATGTTCGTAGATAAGATGCTGCCTTTCTAAAGACAGTTCCGGTCGTGCGAAACTTCGATGTACTCCCGCGATGAAGTCTGAAAAGCTATAAGAGAGCTGCCAGTAGCTGGAACACGTGAAAAATCACCTAAAGAAAAGCACTGCTCATAACTCTCAGACAAGTGTTATGTGTAAGAAGTGCGAAAATATGTTCCATATCAAAGAGTAAATATTCAATGACCTGCGAGCAATAGCAGCTTAAAAAATGCAAAAATGGCTCCTGCTCTTCCCTACCGAGATGGGCTCCAAGATATCCTTATTTTTCCCTATCTATATCAATATTTTCCCTGCTCTACGTAACCACAAACTAGGGACTGATGATTAGGCATTCTTTATACTACCAGCTGCACTGTAGTGAAAAAGCGATACAGAATTACTATCTTGTGCATTAAAATTATAGGATGGAGAAGCTAATGAGCACAGTCTAGATCAGTGGTTCTTAACCTTTTTTGAGGTACCGAATCCCTCAAGTTCCATACATGCATTCGTTGAACCCTTCGTAGCAGGAAAAAAAATGCGCGTTTATTTTTCTTCAGACTCAAAGCATACGTACATAATCATATACTGTATTTGTGCCCAAAGTGTGCCTTACATTATTTGCACACAAAATCACCGCATTTAAAGAACAAAACCAGCGAGCAGATCGTGACGTCATGAATCACACGAGTTGGGTAAACGAAATCGCTGAACCCCTGAAACTGAGTCACTGAACCCCTGGGGTTCGATCGAACCCAGGTTAAGAACCACTAGTCTAGACCAACAAAATAGGGGCACTGTCAGCTTCAACATAATTACATAGCAGAACTATAACAATCAAAGAAATAATCACTGAAAATGTTTCATATACAAAATTTTTCCAATTCTAAATTTACCGCCAAGGCAGGTCAATCGCAGCTGAGCGCGCTACTGCTGGCAACAAGCAACGCCCGAGCAAAAGACACCTACACTCACTACGTAGTCTAGGTCCCCTTGTCTGAGACTAGGGCCGGGGGAACGTCAGCCTCCCCTAGTAGGAATGGTGCTTCCTACTCCCTTGCGGTGGTGCGTACAAACACGCGTAACAAATTTGCGTTCGTCTTTACTGT
The DNA here is from genome assembly GCA_001587735.2 of Parhyale hawaiensis. Taxonomy (NCBI): domain Eukaryota; kingdom Metazoa; phylum Arthropoda; class Malacostraca; order Amphipoda; family Hyalidae; genus Parhyale; species Parhyale hawaiensis. The sequence goes on from LQNS02000138.1 coordinate 8,971,871, forward strand.
CAAGAGGTACCGCTTCTAATACTATTTGCTGATGGCAACTGTCGTACCAGTTTACACAATTTCTTAGAGTTTTACATGCCAAAAGATGACATTTATGCCTTTAATATCTGAAGATACCGAATGTAATAGGCCGAAACGTTGTATTGAATTTTAATAGTGATTTATTGCGTAGACAAATTTTATTCCCGTATCTTTTCGGAAAAATTGACAAGTAGATGTCTGTTAAACTTCCGGAAGGTGGAAAAAGTACTTAAAGTGAATTGCAAACTGAACGCTGATATTCAATCTTTTGAAAGTTTCTAATGTGAACTCGGTTTTACTGGTAACTTCAGCTACCGCCAGTATCCACAATACGTGTGGTGTAGCCCACCGGTGGAGGTCTCATAATACTTAAGTGTGGCAGATTGCCTAAGCGACTTCACTTACTTTCGCTCACAGTTCATTTACTACAGATAGTTACATGTATGTCAGAAAATACAGTCTGCAGTTCAAGCATAGTGACGTCACACAAAATGAACCAGCCAAAAGCGTCATTCCTTTTGCAGCGGGGCATCCTGGGTAATCCCAAGACAGAGGCATCTTGGGTAGTTTCCACAATGACGCCGAGTATGCGAGAGGTGAAGTGTGTGTCGCGATTGTTTATTACCTCCGCCAAGGAGGTTATGTTTTCGTCGTGTTTGTCTGTCTGTCTATTTGTTTGTCTGTCTGTCATCAAGATAACACAGAAAGTTATGAACCAATTTGAATGAAATTTACAGGGATTGTTAGGTATGTTAGGAGGAACAGATGATTAACTTTTGGTGAAGATATATTCATCCGTTTGTTTGTTTGTCAGCCTCATTTTTCTCAATGCCATAACTCCAAATGTTATGGATGGATTTTGATGAAATTAACATGAGTTGTTAGGTACATAACAAAGAGTAAATGACTAAATTTTGGTAATGATCCGTTTGTTCGTTCGTTTGTCACTGTTTTTAATTTTATGCTTGTTAGCACAATAACTCATAAAATAATGAATGGATCTTTATGAAATTTATAGTATTTGTGAGTAATGTTAAAAGACATAAATGATTAAATTTTTGTGCAGATCGGTTTGTTCGTTTGTATGTTTGACTCGTGTTTGTCATTACGTTTAACAGTATAACTCAAAGTTATGAACGGATCTTCAAGAAAATTGCACAAGATATTATTACTATCAAAAGGCACAAATGATCAGATTTTGGAGTTTATACAAAGAAAATTATGGTTTCAGAGTCAACTTGAAATTTTTGTTGCCGTTGCCTCACTTGACGGAGGTATGCCCTCTCAGAGTGCTCTAGTTATATTAACGTTGGTAAAATTATTCAGTTGGAGTTTATTGTGCTTTTCATGCGTGTATAACATTCTACTTTATGACATGTTGCAATGCAAAGTTTTCTCGGTGAATGAAACTCGCCTAATTTTGTCTTTTTAAACCTATGTGAATCATTCTATTTCGCTCAAAGCATTCTCTTTAACTTAGGCAAACATTGTCGGATGATTTCCTCAGTTTTTTTTATGGCACTGGAAATCAAGATGAAATACAATACATCAAATCTATGGTCTATTATTTTCCTTTACCTGCGTAATTAAGTGTATGGGTAGTTCCAATTTGAGGTAATAAATGATAAACAATTGGCGGGAAAGTCAGTCTGGTATACTGCAGTACAACGAGCCGACGCTCGCGGCCTCAATTTTTTTTTACACCACCTTAGTGATGTGGCTGTCGCCCACTGGCTGAAATTGACGCCAGTCACAGCGGTCGCTGATTCGCTGAAATTGGGCGCCAGGGTGTTCGCTTAGAGCTGACATAACAATCTGTAGTAAATGAACTGTGCTTTCACCTACGCCAAGTGCCCGCCTGCCTTAAACCTCCTCACCAAGGAATAGAACAAGCTGACTAGGCATGACAGGGCGAATGGGCTCGTTGGCGATCAAGTGCTTTGCGAGGAAAAGATGTTCCTGTCATCTGGTGTGGTCACCAATGTGTCGGGCATTAATTTTGCCAGTCTCGAGCCGAATGTATAGCGCACTTTATTGGTGAGTTGGTCTTTGTCGGGCAGGCTGTGCAGTTTGTGCGGCCAAGGCGATCGGGTAGGCGTTGTGTTAGATTTCTGGAGGCCATTCCCTACCCTGAGGTCGTGCTCATGGAAGTTCAGCTCCCGTGACTTAGGCCCACCACTCTGCGCATACTGTAAATACTGCTCCCAGGGTATAGTGTTTAATACATTTCAAAGTGTTATCTGTTTTAGATTCTGCCATCGAATGCCAGATTGAGATAGCCTAGGGTAGACTGGGGGTCATAGTCTTCAGCTTCAGTACCAGAGCTGGGATTCGATTTTTCTGTATCGCCAGTATCGGTATTCGGTAGATGAAAAGGTCATTCGGTTTGGTATTTCGGTAGATTTCCAAAAAAATCTACAGAGTGATTCTTTATTATTATTAAAACTTCGCGCCCGGGCCCCCCACGGACACGAAGCATAAGACAAATGAAGCGCTTTGCAACATCGGGGGAATCCCGAAACGCTGCTTAAGGAAATCCAATAAAAGTCATTTACAGCTGACTTTACGCCTGCATGCCAACACGACCGAAATCCGATGCCGGTAGTGAGTTTCAAACCCAAACAGACCAAGGTACGAAGCACCGACCAAACTAATTGGTTCGGCACCTAACAATCTCCAACGTGAAAGAGTGCGCATCGATAGCAGCACTTGTAATTCTCCTAGAGACATTGAGGGCCGGGACAGAAGAATACAACCAATGCCTTTCGTTATTGTACACCTTATTAAACATACAGAGCTCGGCCACCCCTCTCCTGTGGGACAGGTTCACCAGATCATTATCTGCGCACAGCCTGCTGGTCGAACTAGTAAGTCGGTCCAACAGACGTAAGTGACTATCAGCAGCTGAAGCCCAGATCGGTGAACAATACTGCAACACAAGCAGGAAAAAAGCATAAAAGCATCTGCGGACCTCACTCTCACCAAGCACAGAATTCATCTTAAGCAGGAGCCTAATCTTTGTGGAAGCACGTGGCACCAGTAGCCTAATATGCGGCTCAAAAGTAAGCTTCTCATGAAAGGCAACACCAAGAACCTCCAAGGAGATAGACTCCAGAAGCAAAGTAGTATCTATCTCTTGATGTGAATGCTGCGGTACAAGTGTCCGAGACGGACTGATAACCATCGACTTGGTCTTACTGGCATTCACTTTCATACTCCAGGCCGAGCACCATGTACTAATGCGAAACAAATCCCTATTCAGAGACTGGGCGACAGCATTACGCATGCGGGGAGCAGGTAGGTATCACTGTTATCAAAGTGGAATCGTCGGTATAGTTGATCGTGTTTTCCAGTGAAGAGAACATATCACTAGTATACAGAACGAATAACAGTGGGCCAAGCACGCTACCCTGAAGGACGCCAGACTCCACTACGACTGAGGCGCTCAGAACGCCGTCAAGAGACGCACTGCGTTCGCTCAGAAACAAAATCACGAAAGATTGACAGAACCCTACCACCCACACCACATGACTCAGCTTGTATATTAGACCTCTATGGCTGACCCTGTCAAGCGACGTGCTAAAGTCCAACTGTAGATCAGACCGACAATCCAGCGCAAACTGTAAATGGTGTGACACCGACAAAAAGACATCACAACAACCCAAGCCAGTTCCATACGCAAACTGAACGGCAGGCAGCAAACTCATAACCTCAGCAAAACGACCAAGCTTACAAGTGACCAATTTCTCGAACAATTTCGACAAAATGGGCGTCAGCGTAATAGCCGGTAGTTGGCGACATGAAGCGACACTGAACCCTTAGGAATGGGAGTAATATTCCCAGTACACCAACAACTAGGAAAATTTCCTAACCGACACAGGCGCCGGAAGATCACTGCAAGCTTAGGGGCATGAACGCCAGCAAGCTGATTATAAAACATGGGAAACATGCCTCCCGGGGAAGTAGGTTTCAAAAAACTCCTTTTATATACTGTATATGAATATAACAAAAAAAAAACTTTAAGAGCCTTTTAATACATTGTAGAGCCCATAGAACACCTATGTCAAGCCTTTAACTAAATCATCCACTGGCAGTTCACGCTCCACTAAGCTCGGAAGGACGTGACAGTTGAGTGAGTGAAACATTGACACACGACGTCCAATTCTCACAGCGCAACGTCTCTTCTCTTCAATAAAGTGCAATAGAGCGTGAAAAAGCTGAACTGAACGAAAATCAACGGGATTTTCCTAATGCGTTCCATGAAGAACGGTGGGTCATAGAGGACAAAGAATCTTCTTTTGTGGGTGCGAGAAATTCAAATGTAGCTAAGAAAGTCATCCGGTACGTCCATTCGGTATCGGTAGAAGATTGAGTACAGATCCGGTATTTCGGCAGATGAAAATACCGACGGTACTAATAAAATACCGAATTTGATTCGGTAGTCCCAGCTCTGTTAAGTACTCTTTAGCCAGGCTAATGGAAGTGTAACAAACAGAGCGGAAAAGCTGGGTAACGGATAGGTATCGAACTCTGAGCTCTACAGTCGCGTGCACTAATTTCACCGTTGTGACCACCACAAATCAGGAACTGTGCCCCAAGTTCCAAAGAGTGTACGTGACAAAGCCTTAATTTCGATCGTTTGACCTTCAGCTTAGAGAGTACTTTTTGGACAAGCCAGGTTGTCACAGCTCGGCAATTTCATTACTTCGCGCGCTTATTTTAAGCAAAGGAATGGGTAAGCGTTAACTTTCGCGGAGGAATTGGCTGGTATTTTGTGCCTTGGCTAGCTAGGATTGCCATACTACTTCCTATCTTCCTGATCGCGTGTAGCAACTACTGCCATTTGTGTTTTGAGTTCTGGAATAAAGCCTGGCTAGTTTGATCAATTCCGCCATTGATTGGTTCAGCTCCACTGGGTGAATCTCAGGTGATTTGAGACAGTTAGGCCCGTGAGGCACACTGTAGTAGTAGCATGTAATGCTGTTAAATCTCAAGTTTTACCCCTCTTCAACATTTTTATTAATGATGTAACTACTCTTGGTATGAAGTGTGTTCTGAATGCAGATGATGCAGTGTTCTACACTACTAAATGCAATTTTCTCTCAGCCATAACTGATATTCAGCATATTCTAAGTAAATTGCCGCAATGGTTAACTCATAATAGATTGATTGCCCGTGAGGATAAAACTAAGCTGATGTTATTCACTCCACGTTCTCGTCCTGACTTACCGACGATTCCTTTTAACGGTAAAGAATTGGAATGGGTGTCTCAGTTTCACTATCTTGGTTTGATTCTGGGTGATAAACTTAGTTTCAAAGCCCACATTGAAGAGTTAGTCCGTAAGCTCAGTAGAGTTCATGGTATAATATATGCAGTGTCTAATTATGTCAATCGTGATTCGTTGAAACAAATTTATTATTCATTAGCCTATTCCTTGTTAATCCAAAATAATATCATATGGGGTTACATTGTTACATTCGTGAACTGGAAGTTGTGCAAAATAATATACCTACTAAGGCGAATGCTTCGCGTTAAACGAGATTGAAATAATATATTATTATTATTATTAGATTCAGTGTTTAACCACCCTAGACGCAACGAGGCGATTCAAGAGTGAAGCTCAACCGAAAATAATATTACGCTTTTCATCAGTTGGAATATTTTATCTCG
>LQNS02000138.1:8980980-9012072 GCA_001587735.2 Parhyale hawaiensis
CTTCATTGATTAGTTGACACACGCATATTTAATAGCTTTAACTCAAGTTGTTTCAGATCACTGCTATTAGTAACTAATATTGGTTTTAGATCATTAAGCTTGTAATAGATGCTTCCGTTTCTGGCACTCGGGAACCTTGGGTGAGTGATGCCCAAACATATTGTGGCAGGGAACGAGTTGAAATAATATACCGTTGATGAATCGTAGTGATATGTACCGCGATTTACAAATGTTGCAATTTCAGGATGTGTATAACTATTCGCTTCTTACGTTTTTCCGATGGCTCATACATAACCATCCTCTTGTCTTTCAGCAATATTATGGATCACTCCTACCCCATCAAAACTACGAGATGAGACGCTCCATTCTAAATCTTCCAAAAGTGCGTGTTGATGTAGAGAAACGTTCAACTACTGTATTTTCTAAACAGTATCACTTGTTAATCGAATTCCAACACACCTATTAAATCCTATATCTAATGACGCTTTTAAAAAGCGGTATAAAGATTATGTTATGCAATTGTACTAGTCTAATTGCTACTTGTTACCCAAAAAAAGTTCCACTACTTTTCTATGGGTTATGCAGATATATTACTGTACGTATATTGAACTCAGAAAGTTTTCATTATTGTAATGTTTTATCTGTGTGTAATAAACCTATCACTATCAGGTAAGGTTAAGTTAGGTTACGTTAGGCAAGGTTAGGTTTAGTAGTGCTTTTCGCGAATGTGGCGCGGCAAGAACGCACGCACCGTGATGAACGTACACAGAATGGCGAGTTTGGCGCCAGTGCTGACCGGGTGCCTGTTTTATTGCCAAAAACACTTTAAATTCGCTTAGGCCTTTTTTTTTAATTTGAATACTAGTTAGTAATTTGGGGTTTAATAAATGTCCCTACCAGCAACTAGTGTGATCCAAGGCCATCAGGAAACAAAACGAGAGATCTACAAGTAGGGGCAAGCCGTCAACAGGTTGCTATCGGTGCGAACAAGACAGTGATCAATGGGCTAGGTCAGAGTGGTCAGGCCAGCGAGCTTAAAAGGGCAGCAGAGAGCCGTGAGGTTGAGGTTGAGGATAGGAGTGAAGAGTGCAGGATAAGAGGCACAAATGTTTGGTCGGGAGGTTGAGAGATGCCCTGTGTGACCAGAGTGTGCGTCGCGGCGGGGATAGCAACAGTAGTAGCGAGTTGCGCGCTGAACCCACACCCCTTACGTCCAAAAGGGCACACTGTCGGCCACGAAAATTATAGCTAAATTAAAGCAAGAGCTGAGAACGCGTAACACTAGTCAGGGTGGCGGAGTCATAGATCAGAAACCTACGAGCTACAGGACATGGAGTTACAATTGCGTGCCCGAGTCCGGAGAAAGACTTCACCAAATAGGCAGTTTAAAATGTGGAAAATTTCTTCATAGTTACTGGGTTTGAGCTGTAAAACTAATGAAAGACGTAGCAAATATTACAAATATTTCATATTTCCTTGCTCCATGTGTTTAACACTGACACTGAGTGCCTACTTGCCTACTTGATCCATGCAGTCTTACCTAAAGCAAATTATTTATAGCTTATAAATTAATAATTTCAAATTATAGAAGATGCAAATCCTAAAAAATTTTTTTAATACCAACAAATGACTTTCTTAAGCTTAATACTGGTTTATATTTTTGGCATTCAGTACTTAGCCAATAGAAATAGTGTCTTTGGCTGATAATTACCTCAACCAAGAAGGTTAGTTTTTGTCGGAGTTTGTCTTTCTGTTTCTTTATCTGTCACAGAGATAACTCAAAAAGTTATGAACGGATTTTTATAATATTTACAGGGATTTTCAGATATGTTAGGAGGAACAGATAATACACTTTTGGCGAAGATCCATGCTACAGTTTGTTGTCTGTTTTTTCCAGAAACATTACTAAGAAAATTATACACGGATTCTCGAAAATTTGCAGGAAATGTTAGCAGTGTTACGCAGAGCAACTGACCAAATTTGTGTGGTGCATCGTAACACAGTTTGCTTGTTTGACAACATGTCTATCTTACTGTTCGTCAGCAACATAACTCAGGTTATGAACGGAGTTTGATCACTTTGGCAAGAACTGTCAGGATGTTTGAGGGATGTTACGACGAATGGATGACATATTTTGAATGATCAAAAAAAATCTGGAATCAAGACCACTTTGAAGTTTTCATTGTCATTGCATTGCTTGGCGAATGTGTGCGCTATCCGGTTGCTTCTCTAGAAATTTAAGAATTTTATATAAGTGAAAATTCGAGGTCCCAAAAGGTATTATTGATACCAAATATTGTAAATATGAAAAAATGCTCTCTCCAACAATACATATACGCATATTTTGTTAGAGAGCAGCAGCTGGATAAAATTAATGGTCATGCTCAATGGAAATTGTATTAAGACGTCGAAGTCGGATCAGAAATAACTGGATGACAAGTGTTGGAGTCGCAAAAACGGGGCTGGGTGTGGTGAGAGAGGAGGAGGAGGACCAGGAGTCGGAGTTGAACTTCATCCCTCCGACTCCTCCGCAACCTTGATACTCTAATACGAAAGCGTTAATCCACTCAAGTGTCTGACAAATAATAAGCCGGCGAGTGTTGTAGTATTTCCCCATCATCGTCCAATGGGGTGCGCTTCCCATTAAGCGGTGTGTGGTTCTACGAGAAGAAAATCTATCCGTAAACGAGTCCCAAACTCAATGAACGTCTGCTTGGAAGCATAGTTACATGAACGATACTAAAGAGGAAGGAGACGTAGCATGGAACCTTCTGGGTCAACATAAAACTTCATGAAGCGAGATAAATCGTGCAAATTAAAAAAATAAGTATAACCGATTCTGTATTTGGAAGTGGGTTCAAAATGGAAAAATTCGCCGTCATTTGGAGACTATCCGTTTTACTTTTTATCAACTACACGATTTGGATACAAAGATAGACTATCTTGTGCATTAAATTATCCGACTGATGAAGCTAACGGACACCGTCTAACCAACAAAACAGGGGCCATGTCTGTTGCGACAATATTATACTCCAGGGATAATAGTCAAAGAAGTAATCATTGAAGATATATCATGAACAAAATTTTTCTAATTTCTTAATTCACCGACAAGGCAGGAGAATCGCATCCGAGCGCGCTACTGCTGGCGAGAAGCAACGCTTGAGCTAAGGACACCTACACTACGTTATCTAGGTGCCCTTGTCTGAGCACGCACTAGCATAGACTGGGGCCGAGGGAACGCCAGCCTCCCCTAGTAGGAATGGTGCTTCCTACTCCCTTGCGGTGGTGCGTACAAACACGCGTAACAAATATTGCATCCGTCTTTATTGTCAAAAAGGTTTCTTTATAGGGCTTACTGTTGCTAATTTCTGTATAAGTTAACATAACTTTTAAAGGAGGGATTTACAAGCCATTATACATTGGACATTTGCAGCACATTAAGCGCACGAATCTGCTGATGTGCAAAATAGAAGGCTCATTTTAACTCATTAACGCTCAGTGCACCCAACTGGGCACTTCCTCAATAGGGCTATGCCCACGAGAAAATTACATCTAATTTTTACGATAATGGTTTGTTTATATTACAGTAGAAGTCACACAATAAATGTTTGCGAAAGAGATTTGGAAAAATTCGTCTACAGAAAGTAAGCCATTGGCGTTTTTTATGTAGTTAGTAACCAAACGCATGAAAATAATTACAACTAAGCTAAGAGAACAAACAGGAACATGCGCACAAAATTTGTGCTCAAAAAATAAACTTCAGGGCTGTGCTCTAAGTTTGAAATTACTGGAATGTATATCAACCATTATTAAGTAGGAAATCCTTCATTTTTCGGCGGCACTTGACACTTCGTCGTCCTCAGAACAATAAGCTCTTGCTTCGAAAAATACGCAAAATAATACATTGTTAAGCTTCATTCCCCAGTTCAGGAGAGCTAAGTATTAGTCCAAAAACTTCGCAATTTGTCACAGGTCTCATAGGTCCCAACGGTGCAGTATCTGCAAAAAATAAAAGGCATTAGCTTCAGACTGAGATACATTCACGTAAAGCGTTATCGGGTAGCTACTTGTACTCTGAAGCGTAATCTTTTAACAACCTGTGGTGTATCTGCTGGTTTGCAGAGTTCTCAGCTTGTCGGTGCATCTGTCTTTCCGCACCCGGGACTAATATTACCCTAAGTATGGGGTTTTCCCTGAAAACGTGGGTTTTCTCAAATATCCCATTGGCAGCCCTGGCAGCAGACACAGAAGTATTTCAACAACGGGATGACCGGAGGCCGGCAGCGAGGTGGAGGTGTATCTCTGCTGCAAAATACCCTCTTGCTTACAGATTAAGATATAGGGTCCATTCGACTGGCTGGTAAGTCGATCTGAGCCAATCTCAATCTCATGTCTAATATCTTGGACAAGAGCGCTGGTTTCGCCAAACTGAGGCGTGATGCAGATGCTAAGAGCAACTCAATTTCGCTCGAGACGGCTGGAAACCACAGTCTACGGAGCATGACTGAGTTTCCAGGCGTCTCACGAGAACTTCTAGAAATATTAAAGTAGCTTCCTGCGAGATTTCAACGACGTGCCTACAACGGGACTTTAACATAAACGTTGATCAATGAATTCGAAACGACTAAAAACTCAAAATTCAAGGTCAAATAACTACTCTAGGTCAGCAGTTGAGCTCGTACTTCAGAGTGAACATTTGAAAATGACTTCCAAACAAAGTTATGGGTGAAGAGACAGTCAACGCGTTCAAAAATCGTCTTGAGAAACACAGGGAGTAACATGTAAGAGTTGCGCACAGATCCTTTCTGACATTATTTCGATCAGTGCACAGTAATACAGTTACTGGTAGTAACATCATACCTTTATTGTTAATTGAAGTCGCATTGGGTCTCTTTAAGAGAGGGTCAACTAGACAGAAATTTCATATTTCGCAGACTCAGCTTCTGATTTTTAATGCTTACTTGAGCGAACATATTTAATTTAATGTCTTGACCAGTTCGATCTGGATTAGCTGTGCGGGTGGCAACAGAGCCTACGAGTACTCTCTGCACATAGAGCGCGGTAGCTCGCTACACATTCCCTTAAAGCTGTCACTGCTGAGTTTGTTTCTTCTCAGTTCTCAGTCACTTCGCAGTTCTCACCTTCTCAGCCCTTATCTTCCCCGAGGCGCATGCACTCGCTTGACCTCGTCTGTTCTTGCCTTTACTCGTCGTGAGGGCTCGCTGTTAGTGCTCCACCCGTATACTTTATGCTGGCCCTCACTATCATCGTGTTCACATTGTCCATCCAGGACAGTTACGTAAGCGCTCATAGTTCTCGTTGTTACCTAATTTTCCCATTCAAATGTCGCTGCTAGTTGCTAACTTCTAAAGATTACGTACACTGATCACGTTTCAAGTCATTTCGCTGAACACATTGCCTCACGATTAACGCTTTACTATTCCAAACAATTGGGTGTGTAGACGCTAGCACCGTTATCTTGCTTAGGTTCGCGCATTCTGGAAATGGTGCTATAGTTAGTTATAGTTAGGAAGTTAAGCCTCCGTTTCCGAGGAAAACGATATCACAGAGGAAAGAGCAAGGGACATAGAGTATGCCAAGAGAAACGGGGAACCCATGCACGAAGGTGCTCCCACCACACAGGATCAACGCGCATGGGAACAGCAAGTCGGGAAAGAAGAGGAAGAACAGAATAAAGCATGAGCAAGTAGGAGTATGAAATCGGGAAGGAAGCAAAGTGGGCACGAAAGAGAAACGTCCCGCAGGCCTAGCTAATGGCTGAGGTAACCTACACGGGCCCCTGGGGTTGCCTGGCCCCATATGCATAGCATAGGATGGATGGACGAACCTAAACTAACCTAACCCTATGGTAATGGTGCTATACTTGTGAACCGATTATTCTTAACTGTTGGTAAATAGTGATCGCCATGATATTCGATTGTTTGTTCAATTGTAAAAGATTGATATTACTGAATTGTACAAAGCAACGTTTTCCTTGTTCAGTTACAACGCATTATTAAAATTCAGTTTCAATCTTTGTATAATAAAACGCAGCGTGTTTTTATTTACTTATTTCGTGTCCGCTCTTAAGGACATAGATAGGCGAAAAATAGGCCAGGTTGCAGATTTTGTAATTACATAGAAATCGATAACCAGGTTGAAGAAAATTGTGAAGGCTGATCCTTATCCCTTTATCTGAAGACACTTCTTGCTTGAAACACTTCTTGAAATCGGAACAATATGTATGCAACTTCTGGAGTCCAGTTTTATAACTTCAGTCTTTTCGGTCACGACGTATAAATTCGGCAGATGGTCAACGAAGCGGTCTGGCGGTGATGATTTTTTCACGGACAGTAGACGAACATTTCTTCTAGCTTACTGTCTTTCTTATTTGACGAAGCAGTTTTCTCTTCATAGGCCAAAATTGCAACACTTCAAATGAAGCACATATTTGAGTTGGAAAGACGATATCAACGGTAGCATTGCTACAGAGCGCTTACATTGTATATATGTAAGCTGACCTGACTGGACTTGCATTCAAGTTTATTGGAGTGTTTTACTCAACATTTTACTTTTGCCTATCGATATAGTGGATCTAAGGATGAGAGCGCGACAAAGGATCAATGAAGAAAATGAAAAAGCCAGAGAAGATTGCGCACCGGCCAATAGGTATTAGGCAACCATCTATATATTAACTACCCAGTCGGAAATAATGCTTGTGATTATGGTTGAATATAGTGGTGTAAGAGAGTAAAGGTCGATTATGGATGATGAAACAATATAGTAGATATGTCGACCAAAACATAACGTTGATTTTAGAATATTTAAGTCGATATTGGTGGAGGCAATATTGGTTGTTTAAGGTTTTTAGGGAACGAAGGTCGATGGTAGTACATGGATGTATGAAGACCATATATGGTAGATGGTAGTACATGGATGTTCGAAGACTATATATGTTAGAGCATATGCTAGAGTATAACCAGGTAGGTTATCAACGGATTTCCGTACGTACGATCATGAGTAGAATTCCTCCCATTATTTGGGGAAGAATATGTATGGGTTGAAATGTATTATAATATGGCTAGAGTTCCCAACATAATTAACCAAAATAATATTGTATGACTATAAGTTTGAATGCGAAACATCTAAAAATTCATATTACAGTGCAAAAATTGGGCACATTTTTAATTTTTTCTTTCCTGTCGATGAACTGCAAAAAAATGCAGGGTATGTATGGACGCTAGCTGCATTGACGTTATTTTTATCTACCATTTTTAAATTTACTAACGCTTTACCACTTTAGCGTAGTTACCCATTATTTGTAGTTATTTGTTGTTGTATTTATTTGTTGCCATCTATTTCTAAGTTCGTTCAGTTTATATCTGTGAAGTTTCAAAGGCAAATTATTCCCATTAGCTTTGTGGAGAACAATGACAAGTTTCATGATAAATTTGGCCTTACGTACCCTGACAAAGGGTGCGGCCAAAATTCATCTATCGACAAGTGACTTGGTATGAACTGTGTCGTATAGCTGTATACCAGCTTAGAGTAGAAGTTGTATATAAACGTGCGTTAACTGCACAGACTGGTTCAAGCTCCTGCTCTATAGCATTGTTCTGAAGTTTAAAACCTTTCACCATTCTGAGCAGCAGGCCTAACACGCACGTATAAATGACATTTTTTTATAAGCAAATAATGATCAGCAAACAAAGCAGGTATCCAGGGCATAATATGTCAACAGTTGAAAAAGTTGATTTTGGTAGAATTGTATCATTCGCTGAACACAGTCGATTTTGGTCGTGAGTAGCGTTTTTTACGGTTCACTATGGTAGATCATGGTTTGCAGCTAAAACCTTTATGGTTGTAATTGGGTATGTATGGTTGGGAATTATGGTCGGAAATATGGTCGACGGTTGTGACATATCTCTACCATATGCAATCCCATAAATGGTTGAGTATGGAGGATATACTTAGAATAAACAACAAAGACCTCGACCAAAATCATAGTTGTTCTACTATAATAACGACCATTATTTCCGACTGGGTAGAGAGCCCAGCCGTCAAAAATTACGGCAAAAATTTTCTGATTGAGCTTTTTATTGTTCCAGTTCCTAGTTAAGGTTTTGCTATATTATAAATCTCATCCCTGCAGGCCTGATCTTCCATCAGTAAAACGCAAGCTGCACAACCATGAGTTTGCGATAGCAAAATATCCCCCCTGCAAGACAAGGTGTGAATATCGGCTTGGACTTGAGCAAACGTTAAGCTGCACTAAGAAAATATAGTTCAGTGAAAAGAATTCACCGGAAATGCCCAGGCTCGCCGGATTGTGGATACCAACTGATTATTTGAACTTCCAGCGTCGAAATTTGGCTGCGGTGCAAATTCAATGTAAAAAGGCGTCTGCTAAAAGTGAAGAGTGAACCGCTACGCTATGATTCAGCTAATGAAGCATAAGCGGAATGGATTATGCACAAAAGAAACTAAAACTTCAAGACTGAGGAGCGAGACTGAACTACTCTAACTGCTGGGGATCCAGAGACCGGAGATCCAGCCAGGGCCCTCAAATTTCCAACTACCTTATTCCCATTTATCAGATCGCTACGCCCTTGAATTTATTCTATCTTATTCCGATAGAGCGTGACGGAGAGACGGACAAACATTGGAACAAGCAAGGGAGCAAGAGAACAAGCAAGCGACCAACAACTGTGTTTTATTATATAATGGATACCCTAGTACGTACCTACGTACGTACCTTTCACGTCACGCTCTTCATCAGTAACATATCGAATGGAATTAGAGGGAATAGTTCGACTGTCATCGACTGTCGGACTGTCATCGGTCAAATAGCTTGAAAGAAAGTCGGTGAAATCTTCAAAATAATGTGAATCCGGCAGCATTGTGAAGCTGACGTGGGTATCTATGATACGGCAGAAATAATTAATCGGAGGCAATAGGGCAAGGTCTTTCTAATATTTTTATGCACCTGAGCTGTTCTGTGTCAGTGCGCGGGAATCTGTATCATTGTTTGCCGTTACCGTGGGAATTCCGCCACAACGGTGCGATCTCAGAGCGAATACAATGACAGTTTGAGAACAGAAGCTTACCAAGCTGCGAGTGAAGAAATTGACCGAATCTGCCATCTTTTATTATTTAGCTACTAGAGGGCCCGCGCTGTCAATAATGACAGCGAAGAATTTGTGAAGGCCCGTCTTGTGTTGCCCGTAGCATCATCGCAAAGATATTAAGGCGGAGCCTTACATGTATAGAAGAGAGCTCCTTATCTGGGTAGTGCCGCGTATTGACGGGACATGCCCTTTATGATGTTTCAGGTTATCAACTATTTATGGTAGACGATTGAGCTCCATTCAATACATGCAAGGCTCTTATTAACTTCCCTATGTAAGATGCTGCGGAACTGCCAACTTGAATTAGGGAACCGTACAGATAGGCGTGCAAGGCTGAACAAAAATACGCTCTCTTTTGGTGATACGCAAAGAAGCGATGTTTTTTGCACTCAGTCAATATTGCTTCTAATAAATACGGAGCTCTGTATCCAAGATACTCGAGGGTGGCATATAACTCGGACTCTTGAAAATTTTTTCTCAAGAGATAACTTATTCTGTTGAAAGAACCCAAAATGTGGAGAAAATAATTTGCTGCCGAGAAATCATCGAGGTCTTAACGCGCCTGCTAACCGCTCAAGAATATCTTACCAGTTGCCTGGATAATTACCAAAATAACAAAATAACAGTATCAGCTGAAGTTTGAATCAAGGAAATTTCAGATGAGAGTACACAACACGATGGAAGAGATTGCTTAGAGAAGCTGTATGCATCTACATCGAGTGGACAACAACGTTGTCAAAGAAAGACCGGAATCAGACATACTGTTTTAGTGCCATCATCTGTAACCTGAAATATTTTCTGCCTATCAGTTTCTATGAAGCTTTGCAGGATGACTACAGTCTTCAAGCAAATGCATTCACTGATGAAACCAGGCGCGACACGAAACCTATAAATAAATAAAAATATAAATATATAAACACACGACGGTCATTCTTAGTATTAATCGTATTAAACAGAGCAGAAAATTTATGGGCTACTGATCAGTATCCACGAGTCCCGAAATAGTAAAAAAAAAAAAAACGAATCCGCCGACAAAAAACGGAAATGCGTAAAATTACGAAGGGCTAAATTACCTGTAAACTGTGGGAAACGGAGCTTAGAAAAGGTATGTAAATACATTAGAGAACAATGCAAGAAGGAACGTCATATTTCTATGTCTATTAAAATATCAAGACACAAGTGCAACTTCTTTGCTGACAATAAATTTGTAATTTAGGGGTGAAATAAAAATACTAGGAGAGGTTGAGCGAGCTGTAAGGTAGACGGACGGCGTAACGACAGACAGGGGTAAGCGGTGGACGTAAGCTCAGACGGGCTGGGCTAAGTTAGATGCGCTACCTCACGTTAAACTATTATTTATTTGGTAATTGTGAAAACATTTACCAACCGTAGAATATTCACGGGTCCCGTAGAGGACAGATACCTCCAAAGGAGGACAACTACCCCCATTGGAGGCTTAATTACCCTCCGGGAGGACAACTACCCCCACAGGAGGTTAACTAACCTCTGAGAGAACAACTGCCCACTAGGAGGGCAACTACCGATTTGTACTAATAAACACGATAAAATTAGATGAGTAGGTAACTAATTACGTTAGCTTAAAATCCAATAACAAACATACCGATGCCAGGAAATTTTCCAAACACAGCAAATAAAGTTAGTAAACCGTGAATTTCTCACGGGTCCAGCTAGTCTATATATTAATACGCTAGTACCTACCTACCTACCTCCCAGTCGGAAATAATGGTTGTGATTATACATAGAAGAACAACTATGATTATGATCGAGATTTAGGTTGTTCATTATCGAAATTTCCTCCATATTCAACCATTTATGGGGTGGTATGGAAGAGATATATCACAACCTTCGACCATATTGTCAACCATAATTCCCAACCATAAGTACCCAATTACAACTATTAAGGTTTTAGCTGCACAACCATGATCTACCATAGTGAACCGTATGAAACACCATTCACAACCAAAATCGACTGTGTTCAGCGAATGATACAACTATATTCTACCAAGATAAACTTTTTCAACTGTTGACATATTATGCAGTCGATGCCTGCTTTGTTGGCTGATAATTAGTTGCTTATAATAATAATAGTTTAATTGTTACGTGCGTGCTAGGCCTGCAGCTCAGAATGGTCTAAGGCTCTAAACTTCAGAACGATACTAAAGCAGGAGCTTGAGCCAGTCGGTGCAGTTAATGCACGTTTATATGTAACTACTTTAACTATAAGTCGGCATAGAGCTATTCTACCCAGTATAGAGGAAGTCACAACTCGATTGATAATTTTCGGCCGTATCCGTTGTCCGGGTACGAAAGTTTAATTATCACATAGAACTTGACATCTTCCACAAAAAGCTAATGTGAATCATTTCTTGATGAATCTTTACAGACATAAACTGAATGAACATAGAAATAGATGGCAATATTTGATCAAGGATTGCAATACTACTTCGCAATAAATACAAATAAAAATAAATATAATGGGTAACTACGATAAAATAGCTAAGCGTAAAAAAAATCGGGAAACACTAGATAAAAAAAAGTCAAGGCGGTTAGTGTCCATACATACCCTGCAATTTCTACATTTCATCGATAGGAAAGAAAAAACTGAAAATGTGCACAATTTTTGCACTATAATATGAATATTTAGGTGTTGCGCATTCAAACTTATAGTCATACAATAGTATGTTGGTCGATAATGTTGGGAATTCTAGCCATATTATTAAAATCCATGGCAATCCATACATATTCTGCCCCATATAATGGGAGGAATTCCCCTCATGATCGTACGTACGGAAATCCGTTGATAAGCTATCCTAGTTATGCTATAGCATATGCTCTACCATATATAGTCTTTAAACATCCTTGTACAACCATGTACTATATATAGTCATCAAACATCTATGAACTACCATAGATATTCGTTTCTTGACAAACCTTAAACAACCAGTATTGCCTCCACCAATATCGACTAAAATATACTAAAAGCAATGTTATGTTATGGTCGACATATCTACCATATTGTTTCATCATCCATAATCGGCTTAATCTCTCATACACCACTATATTCTACCAAAATCGCAACCATTATTTCCGACTGGGCTTTAGTGTCACGCTCTTCGACAATAGATGAAAAGAAATTAGAGATTTCACTTCGAATGTGAATTATTTCATCCGTATTATATCTACCAACGGCTTTTCATTTTTTTTGGAACATTCTACGTTTTGCTGGCAGCGGATGACATTTCTAATATGGTCAGTTGCGTAGTCATGATACGGCACGGGTAAACAGAAAGGGTAGTGTTGGGATGTATTACTCTGAAGTCTATTTTGAAGCGATTTTTTTTTTGCTGCCCCGAAAACATCCGCCTCTACAGTCTACAGTGTGATGCCTGAGCAAACACAATACCTTGAGCACAGAAGATGACCCAGTTGCAACCGGATAAATTGAATGAATCAGTTTCTAGCCCTTATGTAGCTAACACAATCAAGAAAACCGAAACATTATGGGCTACTGATCAGTATCTATGGGCTTCGAAATAGTGAGAAAAAAACACATCGACAAAATAATACAACGTTCAACCTTATGGAGTGCTAAATTATCTGTAAACTGTAGGAAACAGAGCTTAGAAAAGGCCAGCAAATACGTACTGTACGAGAATCTTGCAAGATGTACCGTCGTATTTCTATGTATTTATCAAAACGCAAGTGCGAATCCCAAGGTGACTTAACAATTGTGTGATTCAGGGATGAGATTGAAATACTAGGAAAAGTTAGACGAGACGTAAGGTAGACGGACTGCATGAGGATAGCCTGGGTTAAGCGGCGAACGTTAGTTCAGACGGGGTTTGTTTAGATATGAGCGCTACGTCGGGTTAAATAATGTAATGAAGACTTTCACTAACCGTGGAATTTAAACGGGTGCAGCTAGTATCGATTATTGGGTGAATTTTTTTACGCACGGGTCCACTAGTTATCTATATAATATCTAGTGGTCCCGAGCGTAAAAATATTCACGCAGTAATCGATATATTTTCTTAATATAGGCCAGTGCAAAATCTTCTCTTCTTTGACTTGCTTCTGTTTCTTCATTACAAGAAATTTGTGATGACTGATTACACTGCTTCAATGATTGTACTTTTCTTACTAACATACATAAGGAAGAAAACGCTACGACGGTCAACTCAAATAATTATCGTAGGAGATGCATGCTTTCTTTTGAGCAGTACACTTCAATTCATCTTCAGCACACTCATTCCCTCCCTTAGATGACATGCAAAATATTAACAGTACTAGTGGACACGTGCGTGAAAAAATTCAAACAGTAATCGATATGTTTGCTCTTTTCTCTGACTTGCCGTTTCCACATTTTCCCGATCACGCTTACTAGCAACACTTATTCCCTTCCGTAACCTTTCTGCTTCAATTCTCTCTTGTCACTGCATGTGCCGCATAAGCGCTTTATCTCTCTCTATTTCTTGCACGTCTCCCTTCTTGAGACTGCAGAAGTCTCGTTCTTTTACGTTCCCTATCCTCTTTCTTAATTAAACGTGCGTCTTCCAAAGTGAAATCTTAAGGAAAACACTGCAATAAACTTGAATGCCACTCCAATTAGCTCGTATGCAATGTAAGTGTACCGTATCCATAATATGGTCTTCCATACTTAAAACTATCTGCTTCATTGAAGTGTTCAAATTTCGACCTCTGAAGTAAATTCTGCTCTCTCAGAAGAAATAGTTGCCTACTGCCCCTGAAATAATTGTCTTCTGCCTGTCGTGAGAGCACCGTTGATAATCTACCGAATTTATACGTTGTGACCTGAGAGCGACAGCGACCTTTGATACTTATACAACGGAATCATCTGTGGGAAGAAACTATGAATCAAGATGCATGCGAGTGACAATAGAAGCTTCAGTGCTGAGATTCAAACTTCGACAATACAAGAAGTGCATTCAGACATAAGGTCGCCCGATACTTCGCCATAGATTTGATATACGGAGAGGAAATACTCATACAAATCGGGCTAAGCTTGCGATATCTTCATTGTTTGAATTTCACCTGTCGCTGATTAAGATATGTTTATCATCTTCTGCAACCCGACCTATTTTCTACCAAACAGTTTTTAATGAAGCTTGACAGATGACCACAGCCTTCAACCTGGGCCAATTTTGCCATCTGTTTTGTTAAAGCGTGACAGCAAATGGGTAAATAATTAAACAGATAAAAAAACTGATAAATACACATCGGCCTTTATTATATTGAAGAGCCGTAAGCGCTGAAACATCATAACGATCCAAACATGGGAAAATCCGATCGTAGCCATGATACGGTTCAAACGAAGCTGTTCTCAACTGCATCATTCTAAACTGCTTTTTTCAAGTGCGATGTTTAGAAAAATGACGTAAACTAACAGAAAAAGTACTTTCAGCGACATGAAGCAATTTTTTTAATGGGCTGAGTGTTGTATTACATTGGCAGGCTATCGTACATCAAGTGTAAAGCAGCCACGGGTCCCGAAGTAGAATTGAAATCATCAAATACACCGTTGAAAATGGAAACGTTAGAAATATGAAAGTCTAAATAATGTTATTTTCAGACGATGAAAAACAAAGGATAGAGAATGCGTATAAATATAGAAGAGAAGCAATGAGAAAAGTACCTTCTAAAAGCGAGATTGTTGTATTTGCTTATGTTGTCTTTATATCTCTATCATGATATATGGAGGGGGGGGGGAGGGAATTTTGCTGGTAAGATATCTGCGAGATCCACCAGTAATATAGTGTCTAGATATGTTGCGTATGTTCAAGATGACTTAAGGCGCGCGCACGCCTACGTGAAAGTTGCATTGCCACGCAATAAAAAAGCTGTGTCTGATTGGACATCGCTATGCCACTAAAAAGAATATCTAAGGTGTGAATCATATCTGGCAGTTTGTACGTTTTACAAGCAGCAATGGCCAAGCTTTGGGAATATGTACCTCCTACTTTTGAGTTAGTTTAAAATTGCAATAACGTATAGTTTTTGCGTGACTTTCAATTTGGAACACGGGAGCGCTTCACGTTCTTGAAACAGTAGTTTCTGTGGGCATGATACCTGTTAAATCTATTAAGACACATCGATTGCAAAACATATGTACAGTTGTGAATTCGAACTCAGCAGTAATTCAGAGACAGAGTCTACAGTGAGCACGTGGCCCTGGCTGTAGTGGAATAGTTTCCGCGGCTCGGAGTTTAAGCAGTTATTGAATATAATATTAGATAAGTTGAAGCTGCTCATTTTTATTAGTGAATGACAATTGTAAGGTATTTGTAGGTGGAAATGTACTATAGATAAAACATGTCAAGTGCATTTCCACTGCAAACAGCGCATGTTTTACAAAATTCATCCACAAAAACATAAAATTTGCCGCCCTGAAAAATTTGATTTTTCAAAGTAAAAAAGAACGTAAGTCGATGAGTACACTAAAAACAAAGACAGTTTTGGAATCCTTGAAACATTCCTAAAAACGCTTAGGAGGGATTTTTTCAATTTGATTTTTGAGCATCAATCTTACTGAGGAACAGAGGCTTTTTCTTGCCATGGCAAAAGAAAATAAACCCCTAAAAATACAAAATTTATTGTGGTCCAAGCGGAGGGACCAGTACTAGTACGGTAAGTGTAATAATCAGGGTGTGCCAAGGAGGTTTTACCAGTCCTGGTAAAAGCTTGGCAAAAGTTTTATCAGGGTTTTACCATGGATTTTACCAGGACTGGTATAACCTCCACTACACATCCTGCTAAGAATAGGGCCAGTATGATACAAAACTCACGATCACATGAGGGCATTCGGCACGACGTCCATCAGTAATTTAACGAGGGCACATCTCACTAGCGCCGCCGTCAACGGCGAGGGTGACGCCCGTGATGAAGGACGCTCTGTCTGATGCCAGGAAGCACACGGCATCTGCTGCCTCTCCGGCCTCACCGACTCTTCCCAGGGCGTGCGTAGCCTTGGCGCCCTCCAAAAACTAAAATAAACAATGAATACATTGGTACTGTATGTACCAAACGGCGGTGAACTCTGGTTATCTTCTATTCCAATTCAGCCTCACCGAAATAATCGTATATCTTGTCTCTGTATATATCGAATTTAGATCAGTGGGTGTGAAGGCATTAATTTTTTACATTTCAAAGTCAATAACCTCTAGCTACCCTCATGGGTAGAATTCAGCTTACCTCCACATCTAAAAATGAACATCAGTAAATTATGCATCATTGGAGCAAATTTAGTGCTTTCTTCACAAGAGCGTACAATTCTTAGAATTTGAGACTTTAACTGCTGTACTTATAAGCTCGCAGTACCTTGAGCCATGCATCATATTAACTAAGCAGGAAAAAAGGAACATTGAATTAACAAAGAAGAAAGATATTGGTTAAATCAGCTCATGTCTGCGGGCAGCAACAAAGAAAGTGATAGCTACAGCAGGTACAAGACACAGCAGCTACAGGTCAGTCAAATCAACAAAGTTATTGACCCAACCAGAATCTTAGGAGCTTGCTGTAATAATGAGAGCTGGAGTAGGCTATACCCCCTGAAGCAAAAAAATTTTTGAATTTTCCACGCTAATCTGCAGGCTATAAGTACATTCAAGAGCAAGAAAACGGAGACGTTCTACATCATACAAAGCAAATACACCACCAGCTCCTGTGTATCTGGGAACACGCACCATCCGCCGAAATTTATCATTACTGTATACGCAACACCCATCTTGCTCATGGCCTTCTCATGAAATTTAGCCCAAACAGGGTGGTAATAAATATCGGATAACAATACGTTCAATATTGTTGAATCTTGACATTCAGGGAGCAGCTATTCAACTGTCTTAATATTAGATTGTCTGTGAAATTTAAGCGTTTAACTTGCCGTGCAATATCTGCACCACCATCAAATTTTTCATTAATGAGATATCCCAGATACACAAAGCTGAGTATATGCATAGGTTCACTTCACCCCGTTTGATAATGTAAGCCGAATCCTACACTGCTTGCTGTTACAAAGTTCATGCAGCATACACGGTATTATCTGTGTTGTACAAAGATTAAGCATCATCACAGATTGAAATGAGTTCTTGTTTTCGGAGAGAGCTACAGTGTGGTGCAAGAAACACCATATCATCACTGTAGTTGGTGACATCAATACAGGGCTCGCTGCTCAGTGAAAGTCAGAGGAAACATTGAAAAGCAATTCCGAGAGAAACCCATCTTATCGGATTCCATTAGTACGGAAGCCCTCTGAGAATGACCTCTTCCAGCATACCAAGCACTCTTGATTACTGTATAAGAATTTCAGTGAGTCAACAATAGGTGGTGGGACCCTTTCTTCTAATAGCTTTTTAAAAAGCGTCCAGTGATTTACCTTGTCAAATGCCTTCTTTGTAACCAATAAACACGCATGAACCGTTTGAGACTTAATGCCCTATTATCTGCTTCAAAGTGAAAACTGACATCTCTGCTCCATGTATGGTGCGCTTTGATGCTGCAAAATTGTACTTATACCTATGCTGTTTGCATCAGTTTATTAGGGCATTCGTTGGGCATCCGATGCACGAGGCATTACATCGCTTGTCAACGTTATCAAATCGATTGACGTGGTGGTGAGACAAACTAAACCTAATTTACATTGACCTATGTTATGCAAATAACTTTACATACAAACCTATATTTGCTGGTTTTACATGACGCTTGAAGAACGCTTATATCTCGGAGGAAGATATACAGTCAAGCTCTACTTAAAATTTCACTCAATTATTGCCCGGTAAATTATTAGCGTTAGTTAGGTCTTGACAATCTTTCATATGACGTTTTCTACTAATGATTGAGGACGGTTACAATCTTCAAAAACTTGCCTTAATCTATGGATCTCTACATCAAAGTCAGTCCCGAAACCAAACAGCTGTAGAGCTCTATGCAAAATAGTGAGAAAACGCAAAGCGATTCCTGGGCAAGCTGGGAAGAGATAGATCTTGTGGTGGTAGACAGATGCGATTATCGTTGGTTTCATTTACTAAGACATTAGTAAATTATGACTATAAATTTGGGAAGAGAAGTTGTTGATTTAGATGCCTCACTAAGCATTGTAAGCGCAGCAAGAACTAGTCGTTCCACGAGACTACATATATATTTTTTTTATTCAGGAAAAGTAAAATAATTGTGTTCAAGTACTATAAATTGTTAAATTTCGCGTGAGACAGTTTCCGACATGCTGATAAGTATCTTTAGAGGCGATTGTTCTTTATTTCTATGCACTTTAGAGGCACATTCCTTCTGTCCATCACCGCAAGTCACCTTCCTCCCATCTTGTCCCAGGAAACCCTTCACATTTTTTCTCATCCTCGTGAACCACTAAGATGATATTTGCTTCCAACCGAGATACCTACAAGAAAACGAATTATCAATGGGATCACCGTTAGGCCCTACTTAGATAGATTTTTATGTCAGCCCTAGAAATAAACTTGCTATCTCAGATGGACAATCTCATCCTGTTTTTATGAACGATACGTTGACAATATCCTCAGTTTACAACACCAATAGTCATATCTATCACCCTATCTGCGATTTATGTATAATTCCATTCAAAAAATCATAAAGGAAGTTATGTAAGACAACACTTCAGATTTGCTAAATGTTCAGCTGTTGAAATAGGGACATTGTAAGTCTGTTCTTAGTCCTCTGATTGCAACCCTTAGCCTAACCTGCAACGTAGCGCACCTCGGCAAGGTCCAGGCAGGCAGAACAGAACTTAGACCCGGAGATTCATTGACGTCCATTCCCTCATAAGGACACAAGGTGCAACTACAGTTATTAAGGGAGATCCTTCACGCCGGGATCGCAGCAGAGCGTTGCTTCGAATGCAGTATATGTATCACGGCGGCGATCAGCCGGGCTAGGCCACAGAGGTAACCAGGGCGCAAGGCCGTTAAGTTAGAGGTCAAGGATGATGAGAGGAGCAAAGAAGGTGTGACCAGAAATGGTCGGGAGGAAGGGGAGCCTTGTGTAGCTGGACTGTGCGGTGCAACAGCGGCAGCTCCAATGGTTGTTGCAGTTGCATTAGTGCCTGGACCTGCCCCCTGCCCTCCAACAGCGCACCGCCTACTCACGACAGGAGTTATTGCTTTTTGTCGTTCTAAGGGACATCGACTAAAGAATATAGGGAATTTTACTCGCGTTTCAACCGCCGCACTGTTCGGCAAGTCTTCAAACAATGGAAATAATCGGGTACAAAAAAGGTAGGTAGTGCTAGGCGTAATTGCGGCCGTAGAAAAAAAATGCTGACTGATAGGCACCGCTGCCACATAAAAATATATATAGCTATATATAAATACAAGTTAACATTATATTCCAGACATATATTTGGTGCTAGATATCATCTTTGGAACAAAATAAAACGTAAAATATAAAGGACAGTTATTGTTAAATAATGTAGTAGTAGTAAATGTTTTTACTGGCGCTTCAGTGGCACACTGCCTATATCGCGCCGAACTATTCCTGTGTTTAACCACAGGCTCGTGCGCCGACTAGGGCGCGTTTGAAATTGTCAATGATTTTTGTCTCGGCTTTGCTGCCGGTAGGTCTCAAGAGTGGTCAGTACGCTACTGACAGGAAAAAGGCGCAAGTTGAGCATCTCCAACCCCCGGGCGCGGCTGAATGCTGTCGCTCAGTTACGCTGCACGGAGGAAGTAAACGAAATACAAGAAAGTAGAAGTCTAGCGGGAATAGGTCAGCCACCTTGATCGGCAGCCCACCTCCCGAAACAGAAGGGGAAGCATTGACAGAGTACCTAACTTTACAAAACTAACCTTCTCAGCAGGAACTGCGGCCAGATGCTACATCCCCTGCGGAGAAGGCACTCGGGACCCTTGGGTGCGTGATGCCCAAACATATTGTGGCAGGGCAAAGGCCCGCCAAAATAGGCCCCTGTTTGCTGTTAAATAATAAATAAAGAACATTGCGTGTAAATAAAAATTTGAGCAGATACCTTTAAAATGCATAAAAATGTTGAAAGTGACCCACCATCGAAGCTAGAATTTGCAAACACCTACAAAATTATTTTTAATGCAGTGAAAAACTAAGCTCTCCGGAACAAGAAATTAATCACCTGCTAATTATACGGTGTTTAAAATCTCCAGAACTTCATATTAAAATAGTGTGAAATTTTCACTGATGACTACCTTATACCTAGTTTTTTATGTCCCTGCGTATCAGGTTCAGAGCAAAAATAGAAATTAGTTTATCACAAACTTACTGTTTTGTATGAGTCCAAGAGTAAGAAAGACTGAATAACAAAATCAATTTAAATGCGATTTTCCGTGCTTCTCAAAAGCAGCTGTGAAGATAAAGAAACTTCCGGTATTTATCATCACTACTACAGTAGCCGCCATTTACGAACGAACAAAAATTGATTCTCGCAACAAACTTAAAATTGTGCAGCCGAGGAAGGAGAAAAACACTAATCAACAAATTACTAATGAGGTAAACTGCTCGAAAAATGCTGTTTGTAATATTCACAGCTGGGACTACCGACTACCGGCGGTATTTTCATCTACCGAAATATCGAATTGTTTCTGAATCTTCTACCGATACCGAATGGATACACCGAATGACTTTTTTCGGTACATCTGAATTTCCCGTGCCGACAAAAGAAGCTTCTTAGCCTTATATGACCTACCGTCCTTCCTGGAAGACATTAAGAAAATCCCATTGATTTTCATTCAGTTCAGCGTTTTCACACTGCATTGCACTTCATTGAAGAGATGTTGCGCTGTGAGAATTGGGCGCAGTGTATCATAATGAATTGCTCTCTCAAGTGCCACGTCCTTCCGAACTTAGTGCAGCGTGAACTGTCAGTGAGTGATCACACACTCCGTAAATTTGTGTTAATTTCTTTGCTAATCGTGAATATAGAGTGCCACAATAATTCATGCACGAGTAAAAACGTTTCAGCATTCCTTTGAACAAAACTTATAAATACTGTTTTATAAAGGGATACGAGTAAATTTTCTTATGTCCTTCGTGTAATACAGTGGGTTGTTTCGCCAAAACTTTCGTATAAACAATAGATCCACCAAGACTTTAAACTACCTCGCCCACATGCCGCATTGCACGAGTTGTTTCAACAGAAACAGGTGCCGATGATGATGTTGCAGATGCTTCTATTACAATTGAACTAGATGAGTCTATTATGAAGTTTAGTTATCATGAATTATGAAATAATTATTTATATAAATAATTATGAGCATTAGCACATTTTCTGAGAAGTTCTGGAATATTCTTGCAGATTTATTCTGCTGAAACTAGTGCTACCTCTCCTTGTAGAATTTTACTCTCAAAGCTTCAATATTGTTTTTACCGTTGTTTGTACATTTCAAGTAGTCTACTACGATGTAAAGTTTATTTATGAATTATCATTGCATATACATAATTATAAGCGATGCATTAGCGCGTTTCTGATGAGTTCTAAAACATTATTGCACAGTGCATCACCCTAATACATAAGTATAAGGAGTTTTTTATATCGACATGCCCGGTGGGCATGTTTCTTCTTTTTCATAAGCAGCTCTCTGGCGTTCTTGCCCCTAAGCTAACAGCGATCTTCCAGCGCTTGATACGGTTAGGAAATTTTCCTCATCGTTGGCGTACTGGGAATATTACTCCCATTCCCAAGGGTCCGGTGTCGCCCCATGTCGACAACTACCCACCTATTACGCTGACGCCCATTTTGTCGAAGGTGTTCCAGAAATTGGTCGCCTGTAAGCTTGGTCGTTTTACTGAGGTTATGGGTTTGCTGCTCGCTGTTCAGTTTGCGTACATAACTGGTTTGGATTGTTGTGACTCCTTGTTGTCGGTGACACACCATCTACAGTCTGCGCTAGATCATCGGTCTGAGGCACGCCTTTTACAGTTGGACATTAGCTCGGCGTTTGACAGGGTCAACCAAGGGGTTTATTATACAAGCTGGAGTTCTTTGCTGTGGGTGGTAAAGTTCTGTGAATCATTCGTGATTTTGCAACTGAGCGAACGCAGAGCGTGTCTGTTGACGGCGTTTTGAGTGCCTCAGTCACGGTGGAGTCTGGCATCCCTCAGAGTAGCGTGCTTGGCCCGCTGTTGTTCGTTCTGTATACTAGCGACATGTTCTCTTCGCTGGAAAACACGATGATCAACTATGCCGACGATTCCACTTTCATAGCAGTGATGTGCAAATTCTGCCTACGCAGCCTTTATGTAAATGCCTTCTGCATTTTCTGCATTTTTTTTCTGGAAAGCCGGCGTACGCCTTTCTGATTCCTTCATGCAAAGAATTAGAGCGGCAGAACCCTCGGGACCCGGCCGCTGGCTGGAGCCAGTGGTTTTCTGACACCCACGTCGCTCCTGCAATTCGTTGCTGAACTAGATTTTGCACCAAGGGCAGCCAGTTAGCACCCGATTTTATTCATCGTTCGTTTCTTGTGGGGCCGGTGCTTCTCCTCTTCCAGAGCCTCCGGTGTCCTTTCACCCGCTGCCAGGACCGTCTTTCGGTGGAGCAGCGCCTGGTTCCCTGCCATAAGAAGTGCACTCCTGAGGAAGCGAGTCTGATGTGCCCAGTAACCATGCCGCCTTCAAGAAGATTCCGTAAAGGACGGGGCGGCGGGAGCACAGAGGGTGGCGAGGATGGCTGGACGCCATGGACATCTACGCGGACGGCCTCTATATCTTCAAAGGTACGCTCACTGGCTTTCCAGGATTATCAGTGCTCAAAATACGCATGGGATGTAATTTCCCGTCCTAAAGAGGATCTGCACCCATCAAATAATAAAGCCTCCAATCATAAAGACAGTTATTTCAAGATCAATAGTTTCTAATTTATCACTTAGACCTTTTATTGATTTGCGAGTCTAACGCGATCACCCGATCACCATGTTCGATTGTTCAGGGGTTCGGGGAGCGCTTTGCTTAGGTCACGGGAGTAGATATTTATCCGTTCCACCTGCTGCCTTAGTGCAGTCTTTACAGGTTGCGGGAAGTGCTCCTGGGGCTGACGTGGGCTCCCTTACCGGTTCCATGCATAGTCTTACATTTCAAATCCTCGATCGCAAGGGTTCAATGGACAACTATATACGATGGGTAATGCAGCTTCATTTAACTATTACGCTGCCCATATTTGTTGGAAAGTTTCTTACAATTGTATTTTTTCTGTCTTTCTAGTAAGTGTCGCGAGTATGGCTAATCCTGGAGATGCTATGAAGAGGAGAGCAAGGATTTTGTTAATTTTAAATTCACAAACCTTTGCTCAAGTGTTCCTAACCTTTAATCGTCAGTTAACTATTTGGTGTTGCTGGTGGGAGATCGTGCTCCCTGGAATTGACCTCGGCACCTACTGGTCGTTAAAGTTTTTCTTTTCTTAAATCAGTGATTCCTGGTCCCGCATGCGTATGCTGTCACCCAGTCTCTTAATAGAAATTTGTCACTCATTAGTGCATAGTGCTCGGCCTGGAGTATGAAACTGAATTCCAGTATTATTATTATTACATTAATGAATGCCAGTAAGGCCAAGTCTATGATTGTCAGTCGGTCTCGGACACTTCTACCGCATCATCCACATCTGGAGATAGATGAAACTTTGCTTCAGTGGTCTAGCTCCTTAGAGATTATTGGTGATGTCTTAGATGAGAAGCTTATTATTCATCCGCATATTAGCCGACTGGTGCCACGTGCTTCCAGTAAGACAGGGCTCCTGCGTTAGGTGAATTCTGTTTTTGGTGACAGAGAGGTTGTCCGCAGATACTTTTATGCTTTTTTGCTGCCTGTGTTGGAGTGTTGCTCACCGGTCTAGGCTTCGGCTGCTGACAGTCACTTACGTCTGTTGGGTAGACTTGTTAGTTCGGCTTGCAGGCTGCGCGCAGATAATCATCTCGTGAAACTGTCCCACAAGAGAGGAGATGGCCGAACTCTGTATGTTTTATAAGGTGTACAATAATGAGAGGTATTGATTGTATTCTTCTGTCCAGGTCCTGAAAGTCTCTAGTAGAATTACACGTGTTACTGTCGGTCTCACTCTTCAACGTCGGAGAATGTTAGGTGCTGAACTAATCAGTTCGGTCGGTACTTCGTACCCTGGTACGTATTTGGAACTCATTGCCGGCATCGGCTTTCGGTCGTAATGGCCAGCAGGCGTTCAAGTCAGCTGTTACTGACTTTTTGTTGGATTTCCTAGAGCAGCGTTTCGCGCTTCCCGGTGTTGCAAAGTGCTTCATTTGGGTTATGCTTCCAGTCCGCGGGGGCCCGAGCACGAAGTTTTAATAATAATACTGAACCAAATACCGAATCAGTCAGTATATATTTTTTTGAAATACCGAAATACTGAACCGAATGACCCGCTTTTAATTACCGAATACCGATCCGTCGGTACAGAAAAAATATCGAATACCACCTCTGATAATATTTTAAAGTTATATGAAGACTCCGGCAGCCCAAACAGCAAGAAGAAACCAAGTCGTCCTCAAAAAACTACAGTCTGGCAGGGCAGGTTCATTCACCGCCTCGCTATGAAGGATCATTTAACACTGCAAGAGGCATTTCCAAACAGGTGAAAGACGAAGTTAGTGTTTCAAGGCAAACAGTGTCAAGATGTTGACAAGAAATTGTTTTATTTGCTCGTTGTCCTAGGACGAAACCGCTGATTACCAAGACAAACAAATTAGCAAAGTTATTTTTTGCCAATAGGCATGTGCTATTGTCAGACGCTGATTGGTCTCGGGTCTTTTTCAGCGAGGAATCCAAGATCAATTCGCTTGCGAATGGTGGCAAACATTATGTAAGAAGACAAAAAGGGGAAGCACTGAAGCAAAATTGTTTCAAGAAAACAGTGAAATTTGGTGGTGGTAGCGTGATGGCTTTTGGTATATCTGCACTTGGAACATCGTCTCTTGTACGTCGATGGACAAATATTAATGCAGCAGTGTACAAAAATGTTTTAGAACATCATGTTATTCCTGCATTGAAAGATGCTGGCGGTAACACTCCAATTTTTATGAAGGATAATGCTTCATGCCATAAGGCAGAACTCTTAATGAAGTACCTGAGAGAGCAGCGCGTCGATGTTATGGATTGGCCTGCTCAAAGTCCAAATATGAACCGAAATGAAAACTTGTGGAAGACACAATGGGAGAAGGTAATGGCAAGAAATCCAACTAATGTGGAAGGATTATGAAAGAAACTTCAAGAAGAATGAGCGAATATTACAGTAGCTGATTGTCAAATTTGAATAAATCTCGTGGGAAAAGATGTGCTGCAGTAATCGAGAATAAAGGTCTTGCCACAAATATTGAATAGAAATTGTTTTTTTTGCTACGTTTGTTTTATTTAGCTATATTTAAAATTTGTCTCTTAATTTTGGATACATGAAACAATAAATACCGTTTTTTTTCCAAGATGGCAACACCTCTTCCCTTATCGGGTCTGCACACCACAATAGATTTCTAAAAAAATAAATACCGGTATATATGTGATAAACATATTTCTAGTATTTGCCTGAAGCTGATATAAAGAGACATGAAAAAATAGGTATAAGGTAATCATCAGTGAAAATTTCACGCTATTTCAATATTCGGTTCTGGAGATATTGAATTTCATATTGTTTCTAAATTTTGGACGCAACTGTAGCAGCCCTCTTG
Organism: Parhyale hawaiensis; assembly: GCA_001587735.2. Taxonomy (NCBI): domain Eukaryota; kingdom Metazoa; phylum Arthropoda; class Malacostraca; order Amphipoda; family Hyalidae; genus Parhyale; species Parhyale hawaiensis. Next base: position 9,006,809 of record LQNS02000138.1, read on the forward strand.
AGGTACCAGTCTTCATTCACAGCTGTGGAGGTATAAACGCGTTCCTGATCTGCCATACAACGATGGGAAGAAAGCAAGATGTCACGAAAGGGCAAAAAGAAGTTATTGCTTTTGGTCGATCTAAGGGACATAGAGTAAAGGAAATAGCGGAGGTCGCTGGTGTTTCATGCCCCACTGTTTTGCTAGTCTTCAAACCATAGAGTCAATCGGGTACAAAGAGCAATGCTAGAAGTAGCTGCCGTCGCAAAATAATTGCTAAGTGGTAGAAACCGCCACCGCATTTCACGACTTGTTAACCGAAATCGCTTTGTATCAAGGATGAAATTATTGCAAAATGTCAGTGAAGGCCCTTCTTTTGCTACTTCTGAGCGGACTCTTAGCAGGGAATTCCATGCAAAGAACATCAGGAGTCATGTAGCTCGTAAGCGACCAACGTCAACAGCAACCCCCAAAACTGCTCATCTGAAATGGGCCAGAGCACATGCACATTAGACTGTCGAGGACTGGATAAGTGTCATCTAGTCAGATGAATCACGATGCTGTCTATATAAACGATATCCACCGACGTGTCTACCCAAGACCACATGAAGCCTTCAACGAAGCCTGTGTGCAAGGGGCGAGACAAGCAGTTCTGGAGCTGTTTTAATTACTCGGACATGGGCCCTTTGGTTAAAATAACCATTAAAATGAATCAGGAAAGCTACAATGACATGTGGCATTTGCACAGTACCTAGGCTGTGTGAGGATCGAACTGCGACTTTGCCACTCTTACAGGATGATAACTGCCGTATGCATCGGGATAGATCAGTCATGTACTGGCTTGAAAACCGTTCTGGCTATGCTTGCACCTAGCATGGCCGACTAAGTCACAGACATGAACCCCATCCAGAATTGATGAGACAATCTTGAACTAAAAGTTAGGCGCCGAGAAGGTGCCAAGTACTCTGGCTGATTTAAGGAATCGATTGACGTAAGAGTGGTTCAAATTATTATTATTATTATTATATTAGCGTCCCTAGACACAACTATGACGATTCGAGAGAGGAAACGGAAGGGACACGTAGTATATCGATAGAAATGTGGAACCCATGCACGAAGGTGGACCAATGCGAATAGGAACAGCAAGTCGGGAAAGAAAAGGAAGAACAGATGAAAGCAAGATCAGTAGAAATCAGGATGGAAACAAAGTGGGCACGAAAGACAGACGTCCTGAAGGCCTAGCTAATGGCTAAGATAATCTACACAAACCTCCCGAGGGTGCGCTACTTCCCATAACATAGGATGGGCGAACACAATTACTTACTCAGGGGTATGTGGGCTACAAATTTTCGCTGCGAATCAGAACCGCCTACGAGCTAAGAGTATGTATGAATGCTCGTTAGATTAATGCGCCACTGCATAGGATCGGGAATAGTTATTATTACCTCTGCCACGAAAGTAATGATTTCGTCGAGGTTGTGTCATTCTGTTTGTCAGTTTGACTGTCACCAAGATAACTCAAAAAGTTATGGACGGTTTTTAAAGAAATTGACAGGCATTATTAAGTATGTTGGTAGGAACAGATGATCAACTTTTGGTGAAGAGTCGTTCATCTGTTTGTTTGTCTGTCTCTTTGTTCTTAATGCCATAATTTAAAAAGTTATAGACGTATTATTATGAAATTTACATGAGTTGTTAGCTACCCAGTTACAGAAAGTTAATTAGGCTACCAAATTTTGTGATGATCTGTTAGTTCGTTTGTTATTATTAGATTCAGTGTTTTACTACCCTAGAAGCGGCGAGGCGATTCAAGAGTGAAGCTCAAATGAAAATAATACAACGCTTTTCATCAACAGGAGTACTTTATGTCGACATTCCAGCCGGAAGACCTCTGTTGGCTCAGTGCGCTACTACTGGCGAGAAAAAGGCGAAAAGAATAAAAAAGACACTCGAGTGGATGGTCCCATTCAAGGCCTTCCAAACGAGAGAGAGTAGAAAAGTCCCACGGACTAAGTCGGCTATCTCGATCGGCAGCCCACCTCGAGGAGCAGAAAGGGAAAATTAAAGAACCTACCTAACTTTACAAAACTACCTCGTCAGCAAGAATTGCAGCCAGCTGCAACATCCCCAGCGGAAAAGGCCCTTGGGACCCTCGGTTTCGTGAAGCCCAAAATATATTGTGGCAGGGAAAGGGCCCGCCAGAATATACCCCTGAGGGCATTCCTTCGTTTGTTAGTGGTTGTTTCATTTTATGCTTGTTAGCATAATAACTCAAAAAGGTATGTACAGGAGTGTTTCCTAATGTTAAAAGACACAAATAATTAAATTTTGGTGATGATTGAAAGTTTGTTAGCAACATACCGGTAACTCAAAAGGTTGCGAATGGATCTTCGAGAAAATTACTGGAATTTTTTATACCTTCAAAAGGCACAACTGATTAGATTTAGGAGCTGATAAAAAGAAAATCACGGTTTCAGAACAAATTTGAATTTTTAGTTTCCGTTGCCTTGCTTGGCGGAGGTATGCGCTCTAATTATATTGAGTAACTTAAGTCCCCGATCCCACAACAAAGGCAATCCCACAGAAGAAGAAATGCTATGCACTACGTCGATAGAAAAGTCGAACACAAGCACAAAAGTGGTCTCACACAGGCACGAGTATAGAGGCAGAAGGAGGTAAAGTTGGCACAAAACGAGGCGCTCAGAAGGCCTACCTGAGGCTTAGGTGAGCCAAAGTGTAAATATTTCCTATATTTGCACCTCGCAGAATAACACGGTCAACTAGAGCACGCTGAGAGCGCATACCTCCGCCAAGTGAGACAAAGGTAGCAAAAAATTCAAATTGGCTCTCAAATCATAATTTTCATTGTATAAACTCCAAAATCTAATCATTTGTGCCTTTTGATACTAATAACAGCTTGTGCAATTTTCTTGAAGATCCGTTCATAACTTTTTGAGTTATACTGTTAACAAACGTAATGACAAACATGAGTCAAACATACAAACGAATCAACCGATCTGCACCAAAATTTGATCATTTATATCTTTTAACATTACTAACACTCCCTATAAATTTCATAAAGATCCATTCATTATTTTTTGAGTTATTGTGCTAACAAGCATAAAATTAAAACAGTGACAAACGAACGAACAAACGGATCATTACCAAAATTTGATCATTTACTATTTGTTATATACCTAACGACTCGTGTTAATTTTATGAAAATCCATCAATAACTTTTTGAGTTATGGTATCGAGAAAAATGAAGCAGACAAACAAACGGATGAACATATCTTCAACAAAAGTTAATCATCTGTTCCTCCTAACACACCTAAAAATCCCTGTAAATTTCATCCAAATCGGTTCATAACTTTTTGAGTTATCTTGGTGACAGACAGACAAGCAAACAGCCAGACAAACACGACGAAAACATAACCTCCTTGGCGGAGGTAATTATTTTCTGGATGCATACATTGAAGTTCGCATCAGTCTTAAGTGACAGTCACATAGTTATAACGTTCCAACTTTAATGAGAACTGGATAATACTTAGCTAGAGCACATCCGTGATTATAGAAGGTAGTACCGTAGCAGCTCACCTTAGCGTATTGTTCGTCGCTAAGAGCAGCTCGCTTTTGCAGGTCGGTGACGATCACGCCAGGGTTGACAGCATTGACCCTCACGCCTCTGCCAGCCACCTCCAGCGCTACGGACCGAGTGAGGTGGTCCACCGCCGCCTTGCTGGCGTTGTAGGCCACAACGCCTGGGTACTGGAAATTCCAGCACCGTCAACTAATAGTTCAGCGACAAATAAAAAGTTCTCATCAGAGAAGATTATACCGAACATGAGAGCTACCGAGAATTCACTCTCAGCTGCTTCGGTGCGGCTGTTCCAGGACACTAAGACAAAACTAAAGGTATTCACACAACAGTCAAATGAATATGTTGCCTCAACTCAGCTTCCAATTGCACTGCGGTCCCCGTCATAGCGTCAAAAATGTGTACAATTTTCATGACATTTTAATTATATTCGAAATTGAAAAGCTTTCCAAGACTCTATTGGTGACACTTGCGAAGGCAACAGACTTGGTGGCTTACATGTGAGGCATCTAGAGTCAGAGGGGCGAACCGACCACTTTTTGTTTTGGTCGGTTCACCCCTCTGACTCTGGACGCCTCATATTACCAGACTGCCTACGCTGTCAAAAATGACAGCGAGAAATTTACGATGACCTTTCTATTTTGATCACACTTCCGTTGCTAATATGCTTGCGAAATATACCTTGCAACGGCCAACTGAAAATGTCGTAAGAGACTAGAACGCCTCGTGGCGTAAGACCATCACCCGCGGTGGGAGCTAATTTCATCGCCGTCATTTCTTATGGCCAGCTAATCCTGGTTTTCTGGCATGGGTCACATCGAGGACAGCCCACTAGACTCCCTGCAAAAAATCATGAACATAGCTCAACTCCTTCTACCTGTTTCTAGGTGGAAAGCAAATTACATTGCCGTCATTTTTTTATGGCTAACTTATTCTTTTTTATCTTTTTTTGTATGGGTGACATTGAGGACAGCTTACCAGACTCCCTACAAAGAAAACCATGAACCTAGCTCAACTCTTTCTGCCTGTTTTCGGGTGATGAACAAATTTCATCGCCGTCATTTTTTACGGCCAGCTATTCTTAGTTTTTTGGCATCGGTCAGATCGAGGGCAACCCATCTGACTCCGTGCAAAAAATCATGAACATAGCTCAACTCCTTTGACCACTTATTGGGTGGATAGACAAATATACTGTATATACAAACATATATATACTTAACTTTTCAACGAAAACATCATCACCTCTCCCACTTTGCCCGCACGTGATGTTAAGCGCTCTCTAGTTCAATTCATCTAAGCAGCACACTCCTTCCTTTATTTAGATGACATTCGTGAGATACGAGTGCTGCGTATCCTGCATACCACATGATACTTGAGTAACTGAATTTTTCGCGCTCAGGGGTAAACTGCTGCGTCGACGGAAGAACTCAAGCTGAAAACCATAACTGTTGCGCCTACTCCTCGTGAAAAATCGCGTTGCCTGTGATTCGTTGATCTATACCTTTTTCACTTCAAATTAAAATAAGTCAAGTTCAAATTAAAATAAGTCAAGTTCAAATTAAAATTAGTCAAGTTCAAATTAAAATAAGTCAAGTTCAAATTAAAATAAGTCAATTTCAAATTAAAATAAGTCAATTTCAAATTAAAATAAGTCAATTTCAAATTAAAATAAATCAATTTCAAATTA